>CP135558.1:6627726-6675434 GCA_032402905.1 Khaya senegalensis | reverse complement strand
TCGGGGCTTTATAACATGACAAGAATGATTAAATTAATGCATTTTTTTAATCAAATATTACATATAATATTTTGTGTCCAATACATACTGGTGGGACTGTGACGTGTACACTTAGGAGATATATATATATATATATCAATTAACGCGTGACAAAATACACATTAACATTATTATTACACTATTTGGCTACCTAATTTTGGCTGAACATGATTTGCCAATGCGGCAAGTGCAATGTCAACAGCGTCTTTAAACTCAACTTGGTCACTTGCATTTGGATGCTTGTACGTTACTCTCGGAATCAGATCAATTACTTTATTCCTCATTTTCTCGACTCTCTCTTCCGGAATCTTCAATAGCTCTTCTTCTATCTTCTTCGTTGCATTCCCCTTCTCCCCATTTATATAAACAGAATATTCTTTCGGATCCTCCGGCAAATACCACGCGTACTGGGTGTACGCCGTGTGCGGCGAAAAGAACACCGGTATGCAACCCGCCAGAACCGAGTCGAACGTGGACCGACGGGTGAATGAATCGCCCGGTGCCTGCAGACAGAACCGGGAACCGGACATGACTGCGAGGATTTCCCTGGGTGAATAACACTTATTGTTTGCTCCGCCTCCGCTCTTGCATGCTAGTAGCTTGCACCGGGTTGACTCAGCGCATTGGTTTATTAACTCGTCTCGAATCGCGGCTTTTTGGACGCCCTTTCTCGGCGCGCCGATGAAAGAGAATAGGTGGGGCCGTTTGGACAGTCTCATTTTCTGCTGCCACGTAAGCATCTGGTCTGAAGTGGACGGGTGATAATAAGACGGGTACGGGATGCCGTGACGGTTAGATCTTCCCCAAGGGTTTCTCTCGACAGTCAGCACCGACATGTTCTGTATACGTGGCAAGTTTAGGAGAGAATTGGCTCCAAAGTCTTGCCCAGTTTCTGACCTCATGAAATCCCATGCAGTTCTCCCCAGGACAAGAAAATGATCTTCACCATTACGTCGCTGCCACCACGGCTGTGACAGAAGGAACTTGACCAATCTGAATGCTAACTCATCGCGAGCCGTGAGATTTGCCTCCCGGAATTTACTAGACGCGTGGAGGCCACCGTAGAACGGAACGTAGAAGAGGTTGGCGCGGGAAGGATCCCACGTGCGAAGCGGGTGGTTTTCCATGCGTGCATGGAAGATCATCTCGGCGATGAACTGGTGAGTGGCGAACCAGCAGCCGGAGCCGATGGAGGCAATATCAGAAAGCGGCTGGCCGAGGCCATTGTTTGCCACGTGAGGACACATGTCGGTGTACACGTTTAAGTGTTTGCAGTCTTCGAGAAGGCCGAGGTTGAATTCTGAGGGCAAATTGTAAACGTAAACTGAGAATGGCTGTTGTTTTTGATTCTTGTTAACGGGTTTGACATTTTGCTGTTGGGTTTCCACAATAATGTGTCTAGGTTTTGAGGGCGGAAGCCAGAAGAAAAGAAGAAGAAACCATGCAGCCAAAGAGACAAGACAGACGATAGAGTATCTGAAGTGGGAGTTGAACATGAGTTTTGTCCGTGTCTCTTTGATTTTGGAGTATTTCTCCTTCTCTATCCATGGAGTGGTAACAGTTTGCTTCTTGGAAAGCATGGAGATCAGAGCAAAGTGAACACAAGAAAGTGAAGGAAGAAAACTTGACACTGGAAAAAGAAATAGAAACAGGAAGAATTAAATAAAGACAAGGGAAAAAACTTTAGGTTTGGTGGGACAGCTGACATAAGACAAAGGTAAGGCCGGCTTAGATGCTTCTGTGCACATGGCGCACTTTTACGTGTCATCATGCAAAAGAACAAAACTTGGGAAGAAATATTGATTACAGCTAGAAAGTTGTAGGTGGGAGTATCACTTCAACATTTTATTATTTAATTAATATAATAAAAAAAATTTATAAAATTTTTTTATTAATTTTTTAATAATAAATATATATTTTTATTTTATTAATTAAATAATTTTGTTATATCAATAATAACAGTGAAGTGGTACTCTGAAAACTATGATCAGCTTGTGTTTAGTGGCCATTTTTGTCAAACATATATTAGAAAATTAATCCAACAACGACGTGCAAACATGCATGCCAGCAAGTAATGCCGTTCTCTGCAGACAAATGGTCATTCACGCAAACGGTAGTTCAAACTCGGAATATAAAAAGTCTAAAAGAAAGTAAATTATGCAGCTTCTATTGGTGTAAAATCTACTATGTAAGAAGTTTAAAACTCGGTTTCACTCTTGAAAGGCTGATTAAACCTACACCAAATGTAGGCTAGGGGACTTAATTGCTGTCAACCGGGGAGTATTAAAACTCTGCTTCATTTTTGAAAGGCTGATAAAACCTTCACCAAATGTAGGCCAGGGGGTTTAATTGCTGTCACCGGGAAAGTCGGCATGTAGTAATTTATAACATGAAGTGACAGGAAACCTAGCCACCAAAACCAGAATAAAATAGCTCAGATTAGAAGCTGAGCCACTACGATGAAGCGAACTTTCTTGGTCTACCCTGTAATGATGTTCAGGATCTTGTTAGATTAATAGCACTAACTTGAGAAAAGTAAAAATTTGAGGCAAAATTACAGCATGCATACAAAACTGCTACTGTCCTTGTTTATATGTATACAGGAATCAAACAATTGACTACAACGGATGAAGTCATAAGGTTATAACTCAGGTCGCATCTACGATGAATCAAATATTTAGTTTCCTGGTGAAACTATAATTTCATGTCAAAATCCCATCCCTGCATAGTGATGGTCTTTCACTCAAATGGAGTTCCAAACTAAGCAAACTGAAAATAAGAAAAAATTGATGCGATTCCTGTAGCTTCTATTCTGGTCAGAGCATAACAAGATTACGGTTTACATTTGTAATTAGCTACTTTGCTTTCTTAAGCATGTTAGTCGTTTGGATTGCGGCATCATCCCTGATAAAACTCCACCAAATGTAGGTAAGGGGTACAGTCGTCGCGTGCCAGACAGAATGGGCATCTAGGATTCCATAATATGGAGGGAAATCGTAGATTTCGAGGAGCATCGCCAGGCCACCTCCGAATACAACCACCCACAACTTCCAGCGAGAAGGATGTCGAGTGACACCAGCCCAAATTGCCCAGATGAGAAGCTGTGCCACTCCCATGACAACACAAACTTTCATGTTCCACCCTGTAAAATGCACAGGAAGTTGTTGGATTAATGTCACTAACATGACAAAACTAAATGTTGCAGTCATAAAGGGTAAAAGTGATTATATTATGTTAACGGTGTCTCTATGAGGCCTGCAGTAATGTAACTACTAAAGAAGATATCTTTGACACTAATGATTAGCTTGAACATCACTCAGAAACAGAGATATAGTAGTAGAGATCTGATACCATAGTCTAGTTTATAGAAGTTGAGGTACAATATATGGGTCGTCACAGAAGCGAGGAGTGGAGCAGCAACCATGACCCTAGCAGCCTCATCTCTCACATTCAAAGTTCTAAGTATGGCCAGAATGAGCGAGTACCCAAGAAATGCCACAGCAGATGAGTAGTCTAATTTCTCTGTTAAGTCCACATCGCTGCATTCCAATTAGAAGTCACCATAATCATTAGAAAATGAACATGCTAACAAAAAAGGAAAACAATGAATTATACTAACAAAAAAAATGAAATTGCTATACTGATTTTAGGAAGTGCCTAATACAGTGGTGAAAGTTTTGGGCTGCCAAGCACTAGTGCAGAACGTGAAATCTGTCCAACATCTTGCGGTCGGTTCAACAATGATATTAATTGTGACAACCTATTTCTCCACACAGTAGAATATTCTTCACCTCCTTTCCGAACCACGAGTTTGTTTTTGCATTTTCATCCAGAAGAGCCTAGTAACCTTTCTAACTAGACAATATGAGACTTTTACACCTCATCTTACCTCATTTATCATGGACACCGTGTCTCACGAGTTGCGGTCTTGTCTTGGTTGTCACACCAATGCAAAGTAATGGGTTATTTATTTTTCTTTCTGTTACATCAACTTAGCAATAATCATATATAGCATTAGAATTTAATTTAATTTAATTTATTTTTTCAGAATGAAATATCTAGCATGATACATTGCTACCTTCACGACCTTGAAAATAAAGATAAAATCCTTAATGGTTTGTTGTACACGTCATGGGAAGATGGAAAGAATTTTAGAGGCTACACGATTTTGTGATCAGATATTTAAGCTAAACTCATTATGAGATATTCTTTGAGTTTTAATTATTTGGTTAAAATACAAAAACAAAAAAGATATAATGAACCAAATACCATTGACAACAAAGAACTCTATCTTGGCCATTGAGATGTGGTGATTCTAGTCCTGCGCAAACTCAAATCCATTTGACAGTTTTACAATCTCAGCTTGAACCAGGTGGGATCCAAATAGGTTAGGGGAAGGTCAATTAGAAATTAATTGCCCTATGTTTAAAGATGGACCCACCCAGATGACACATATGCCACTCAATTTAATCTGTCACACAAAATGATGAAACAGTAAAAAAGCTTACCGACTGTGGAAAACAGCACTCCAGAACCAGGAGTTCAATGATAAAAGCTCATAAATATGCCACAAAGTGGAAAATTCATAGTATGCTTTCTTGTTTTGTTTTAGAGGCAACTTGTAGTACAGAAGGATGAAAAAGGAAAGCCAACCATGGAAATGCATCGCAAGGTTGAGAGCAGAAAAAGCCACTGAAGCAGGCTCCTGAGTGAACAAATAACAAGCCAAAATACTTGAAATGTAAGATAAACTGTCAAAGAGGTCCAAAAGTAAGTTTTTAATGACTCATAAAGCTGGTAGATACAAACCTGTATCCCATATACACGCTTGAAGGGCCATTTTCCATGATATTTAATAGGTCCATGACCGAGTGCCTCTCTTTCTTTTTCTCTGCTAACCATACAATTGTAACGGCAATCACTTTGACAATCCCATTGTTTCCACTGCAAGTAAAGAGGTTCTTGCATGTACCACGGACCATCAATTGGAGTACCGTTTGAAGAAAATTTGCAATGTGGAAAGCATCTCTGCCCAACACATCCAGTTGCTTCACATGTTTTAACACAAGCCCTAAGATTGAAAATATGCCATGTTATAAAATTTTGATGCATGTCAAAATATCAAATTGTCCCCATATATTAGACTATCATAAATCCATTGGCAATTGTCAGTAGGAAGTACAATAAATTAATTTATAAATATGAAAAGAGCATAAAACAACATAATTCATTAGAAATGCAAATAATAGAGCCACTAGAGCAAGTTAACCATAAATACATCACTAGTTCAACCACTATTAAACCTAAAAACAGACAGTAAATTTGTAAAACCAAGATGGAACACACAAGAATTATCCCGTGGATTACTTTCAAAGTAGCTACATTGGCACATAGCTGTTGAAACAAGGATGCAAAGACAAGAGGTACAAATCACTATGTGTCTGGAAACTCAGAAGAAAAAGCCTTTACAAGATCAGTCTATCTTAAATGGGTTTCCCAAAGAGTAACAATTATAGCCAGAAAGCTCCTGCTCAATATTGGTGAAGCAAATCAAGGATACAATGAACAAAAATTCTTGCATATCAACTAATTAATCTATTATCTAGATCCTCCCTATGCTCCAGTTATTAGATTAGTCCAGCCAAACATTTGGTTAGTTCTTTAGCAATTTAGCTAAAATTCAAGTTATTTGGTTGGTTAAATGTTTTGCCTCAAATCAAATTGCCTAACTTGGCATAAGTAGGCCTTTATACATTGATGAGAAGTCTGAAATGTTGGTTGTTAATCCACAGCAAAACAAGGTAATAAGGAAATTCCCAAGAGAAATACAAATTCTACCAAATCAAAATGTGTTGATATGTAAAGGAAATTATAAAGGAAAAACTCAGAGCCACAAGCACAAAATTCTTAAGAAACATTTCAACGCAAGAAGCACAGTAAATCTCCTTCTAATTAAAGCTACAAACTATAAAACCTTATACAAAGAAATGGCAAGAAAATCAACAAATCTACCTGTAATGAGGATCAGCATCACCAGCACTGGCATCTAAATCTCCAACAAGACACGAGAACACCACAAACAAAGCAATCCAATATCGATGCGCCATCTGATCAGCAAAATGATACAAAAATTGAAACTTTTAACTACATGATTAATAATAGTAACAAAAAACAATTACCCAGTTCATATCAACACTTCAACTACGTATTTTATGTCTTATATTAACATTTTTCAGTATAATTAAATTTGAGTATATCACATTGATATGGATAAGCGAAGCTTGTATGTTGAGCAGGAATTTGCAACTGATTATCGATTAACAAGCAATGCTACGAAATTCTTGGATATTGAGTAAGTAAAAGTGGGGTTATTGATTTGTTTTACAGAAGAGAAAACATTAAAGTCAAGAGTTTGAGATGGATTGATTCAATGAGATTAAAGATAGAGGGAAAAAAATAGATCAATGAGTTTATAGAAAAAGAACAGATCAAGATTAGATACTTTACCTTTCAGCTATTAGAAATACAAAAACTTCAAGGTTCCAGCAATGGCGCAGAGAGATAATTTCTTCTTTGATTTTAGAGACGGAGGAAAACAAGAAAGACGGAGAAATGTCGAAGAGTGACTCCATTTCCAAATCTTTCAAATTTTGGATCTTTTTAGTACAGAAAATGACTAATATACCCTCCTAACTACAATAAATAAAAATCCATTACAGGTTTACGATAGCTTTGGAGTCATGGACGCACCTTAACTTCATTTCTGCTCTTTATAATTAGGCAATTTTATCACATTGGTAAATTAAGACCTTAAAGAACATACGATTTTCCGAACATGCTAATACTTTATGGTCGGGTATCTGTATGAATACGGTCAAATTAACTGAAGGGGAGAGAGAAAGAACTAGCAATGCCATGTTTGTCTATGGAGAAACATAAACCTTACTGACTGTCTTCAAAAATATCTTCTTTGGAAAACACCACTCCTGCAATTTGGTTGTCCGAAATTGGACTGCCGAAGTTTCTGCGAGAAACCAACACTCCCCGCATAACCTGACAAGTTTCTGTTCATATAGCCTGGCAAGCATAATGCACGTACCAAATATCATTCGTTTTCAGATCAACAACAAACAATATCCTACGCCTGTAAGCTTCAAAAATCAAACCAATGTTGCAATAAACCACATAGAATTTTAAAATCTTTTTCAATCTTTGTTGTCGTAGTCTTTCAACTGTCATATCTCTACTTTTTTATCAGATGGAAAACTAACCACAGCCAAAAATTCCTTCAAATTAATCAACACATGCTGTCTATTAAGTGGTTAGTATTCAAATTCCGGAAGAGAATTCTCCTTAAACTCCTGTTCACTTATCGGCCAAAAACAAACCGGTGGGGAGATTTGTCGCCATGAATTTGAGCCTAAAGTGTAAACTTCAGACCCAAATTCGTACACCCGAACCATCTTGTACGTACTACTCTCAAATCCTATTCCGTAATGCGTCATGCATTCCCCTAAACCATTCCGCCGCTTCCTCCTTCGCCGGCCTCTTCCTCAGTCGAGTCCAACATATTTTTTGTTTCAGCTGGTGCGTGCTTAATTACTGTTTTTCTTCATTAATAATATTTCTCTATCTCGTAGTTGAGATCCTTGAGGATCTTTCAGTCGTAAGAAAATAAAGAAGAAAGAACTTAACATAAGAATTTACGTTCGTGGAACATCCATTTGTAATTAAAGAGCATACAAACTGTATACATACTCTATAGTTTTCACTTCAAGGTACAACTTTCATTGTATAATAATTTTCCTACACATCTATAGGTAATATACTATCAAAAACAAACCTATTAAACTTTCATTCAAAATGTATGTAATTACGCAACTGTGTGCGTATATATTTCTACTGAAGAGGACGATCAAATGCAAAGTCTACAACCGACCTGAGTTCATCCCAGTTCTCATACGTGAACAACTCTTGATCATTTCCATGTGCATTTGGAATTGGACAGTTTGAAGACGGTGCCACAGATTGGGAATTATTGGCTATTCTACTGCTCAACTGCTCTACAGTAAACTGGTTTATCTCGTCCATATGATCGATTACTGCGGGTCTGTTGGGCTTATTGCTTTGATGATGAATAACAGGAGCTTCAAAACTGATGTATGCTTCCCGTTTGTTAGATTCCTTGCTATATGCGATGTTACTAGAACTTGGTATTTCCGTTGCTGATTGACGTTTAACCGATGATTGCTCTGTCCAATCTGCTTTGTACTTTCTGTGCGACACGTTTCGCTTGAAGATTCGACAGATAGTCCATACCTCCTGCGATTCCACCAAGGAATTAGTATACAGAATGAAAATGTTATCAACAACAAAATGGGGGGTTGGCTACAATCAATTAAGGGAGATAATTTGGGTCGAGGTGTTGTGCTTTCTTAGAATCAAATAAAAATTATTAGTGCTATAAATACAAATTTTTATATAAATTTATTCTGATAAATAGTGTAATATTATATCATATATTTTATATTTTCATAAAAAAAAAATTTACGAAAGTAAAAAAAAATTACATAAAATATATGATAATATTGTAATTTTACAGTTAATTTTGTATGAATAATTTATATAAGAATTTATATTCTTAACATTATTGAACAAAAACATAATGATATTTTAGATCTACATGAATATGACTTGTTCATTTATTAAGTTAAAAATTGACAACACTAATTCCACAATGATTGATGGAGATTGTAATAATGTCATTTCCTTAAGATATATTATTAATTCTTTGAGTATGTTAATAATTAGTACAAAAAATAAAAATACTAATTACTCATATACCAATCAATTTTAGTTTAAATATAATTAAATATTTTTTAAAATATAATAAATATAATTAAACATTTTTTAAAGAAAGTGTTTACTTATTTATTTATTTTTGAATAAATTTTTTTATTTGTAATAATTAAAAAAAAAACTAAATATATATATATATTTAAATATGACAAATATAACATAAATTTATTAGATCATGAACAAGTTCATATGACATAATTGTTCAAACAGTTAATTGCATTATAAAATTTTATGTTTCAAACTCTATACTTGCATTTTACATGATTATTACAAAGTAACATGATACAAACAAGATTAATAATCACATTATCTTTAGTTAACTAAAAACCATTAATTTCATGTCAGATTGGTCATGTCACAAATTTTCAACCTATACCAACAGAAGTGTTGATAAAAATTTCAAATCTAACATTCAAGGTTTCAAATCCAGCAGACTCGAAAAATTTAGTTTGCATTGTATTTAAATTAAAGTCTAACATTCCATGTTGCAAGTCCGACATATATCATAACCACTTCCCAATACAAATGCAGTTAAACCTAGAAGTATTGAATTTTCACTTACCGCTTCTTGCGTAGTTGTTTTTGTACTGATGTTGCGATTATCATCGTTGGAAGGCAGTCGAAACTCGTGCATCATCCAATCAGTTTTGGTCCCTTTTCCGGCACTGCCACGATAGTACACAAGCGTCTTCTTGAGTCCAATGCAGTCGCGGCCTTCTCCTCCGACAGAATAGACCGGTTTGTCGATGCCGGTGGCTTTCCAAAATCCAGACCCCGTCACTCTATTTGGTCTTATACTGTTTCTGTATTTTCTCCCTCTTTTGCAGAAGAAGTATCCTTCTTTGTCAGGTGTAGTATTGATTTCTGCATGATCGCAAGTGTTAGCTTCAAGCTTTGATTACTAAAAGTATGCATGGAAATTCTCGAAAAGATTAAGCCCCGAAGACATATAAATTATACTTGTCTTTATAAAGATCAAACTCTAATTAAGTTCTTGTATGTGAAAGAAATTAGGGTTAATTTTGTTAAGTAATGTTACAGTTTGTTCAAATTATTGTGAAAGGTTTGCATGACAATATCTCATATATGTTCTGGTGTTCATTTGATAATCTAAGCTGATAAAAGGAAGCAGATTTGGTTGCATCTTCTAGAGCTTATTCTCTGCAAATTTTAGAAAGCAATTTGATAATAACAATAACAAATTGGACAAAAAAATTTCGAAAATTCTAAACTTAAGCCTTTAAACCAAGATAAAATAAAAAAAAAGAACAAAAACACATCGAAATCGAGATTGGTAAACAACCATTTAAGCCTTTAAACCAATCTCTTAAGATCGTTTTGATCCATAAATTACTAAAATTAAATTAGTCTGAAGATCACAGATACTGAAAAAAATTAAACGAAATCAACATATAGCTAAACCGATCAATAAGCTCATACTTGGAAGATCCCACGGATCATGTTTGTAGATATCAATCTGATTGATAAGCTCGATACTGATTGGTTTCTTGTCAACTTTTCTGCGAAGATAAAACCCTACAAGTTCTTCATCTGTTGGATGAAACCGAAACCCTGGAAGTTGATCAGCTTCATCGTCCTTGTAACTGGCAGGATTTTGGCTGCTCATCGTGAAATCTCGATACAAACCCTATCGTTTCTTTTCTTTTTTCTGCAGTATTATTGCACCACCTAGCTTGAAGTCTTGAACCGTCGCTTCTTTAATTATGTAGAAAGAAGAAGTCTTACGAGAGTTGGTTTTTTTTGTCCAAGTCAAGTCGTCCGCCTTGACTCTAGCTATCAAATTGATTGACCATGAAGAGCTGAAACATTAAAAATATTGGAAAAAATCTAAGTGCTGCTTAGCTATATGTATTAATTGGTATTGAAAGACTTAAAAATTCTGAAAACGTATCCTGTCAAACCTATCTCATTGTTCCCTCATCCTGCTGCCAAATCAATATAATTAACAGATTATTACCAGTATATCACAGTACTTTGTTTTATTTTTCTGTGCGTCTATGGATAAATATTGATCTCAAAAGCTGCTTTCAATCGATTGCTCTCTCCATTGCATTATCCCAATACATCTACTTGATTTAATATTTATTGGAAATAGAAAAAAATAATTATTGGGTTTTAGTTGAAAGTTCAATTTCATTCGCTTTTTTGGCAGTTGGTGGCACATTATAGTGGACCATGAACATGTATAGAGGAGAAAATTAAATTAGAATAGGAAGCCGCTGCCACTTTTGAACATTAAATATTTGCTTCATAATTTGGGGTTTTTTTTTTTTTTTTTAAAATCTCAATTTAGTTTAAGTGTGTGATTATTAGTTAATTAAGAAGAAAATAAATATATAATGGATTTCAAGATATTTTATTATTAATTTTAATTTTATATTAGTATTTTTAGTTTGTTTTTACCCAACCAAAGTTTTCAACGTAGTATTTGTTATTTCTTCTAGAGGAGGCTCCTACTAATTAAGATAATTACATCGTTGTATTAAGTGCATGCATGGCTAATTAATTCGATAATTATGACTGTCATTGTTATCTGTAAAGGAGTGCAATTCTTAGGAGACACGTTCTTTGAAAATTGAAGCTATGTCTGGTTATTAATTGGCTGATGATGGTAGAGGAAGTCAACGAAACTTGTGGATTATTTTTATGTTTAGTTTACTTGAGATGGGAAGATTTCTAGTTACACCAAAGATAAAGAAACCATGAATATTTATCCAATCCATGACAAAATCTTGGCATCATCTTTTGTCTTTCGTGTGAAATTCATGTCCTTACCAATTGATTGATTTTAAAAACATTACTGGAAATTCAAAGCTTTGAAACAGGAAAATTCTATTCTAATTAAGCAATTTTTCTACTGTAATCGATGCTACGATTGAATTATATAAGCATGTTCTCAGATTTTTTTACTTTGTAAAAAAAAAAATCAAACAAACTGAAATCTTTCAAGAAGTAGTGTATAATATTTGACCAGGAGAAAAACTAACTCTTCTCGTGCATCAATTCAGTCTGAAATGGCCACTCACCAGCAGCAGTGCTGTTAATGCTTTTTCTTTTTTTTAAAGGTTTGTGTTTTGGCAAGCATTTCAATCCTATTGACTCGTCGAAGTTTGACTTACCTAAAACATTGTCTGTGTATGCAGAATTTATCTAGATAGAATTGGCCCATGTTTAATTCTTTTATCAGAAAAGGTGTGAACATAAATATTTTTAATGCTTTCTTTTTATCAAAATCTTATGAGAAATGAACTTATTATTACGAGAAGAAAAATAATATTTATTTCAATTCAGTATATTTTTAATATAAAAAATAATAAATTTAAAAATTATAAAATATTATTTATATTTTTAAAATTTAAAAAATTATCTAAAATTCTTTAATTTCCTATACATTAATCATAATTCGAAATTCAAACTATGTTAACGTTGTTTATGTATCATCACTTTCATAAGAAAATTTGATTGTCTATGTATCATCACTTTCATAAGAAAAATTTGATTACGTAACTTTGAAACTCTTGAACCATAGGGAGGAATTTTCAATGGATGTCTTACCTTTTACCAATCTAAGTTTCTTAGGCCACGTTTCTAGCACATGTTACTTGACCAGAAGTATAATCGTTCATTGTTTTGTATCTATAACGAGAAAAGACAGCAGCCAAAAGTTGATCATCATACGAAGCAATATTCAAATAATTAACAGTAAGCATGTACCGATCTCTTCTCTCCTGGGTGATATACAATATAGACCAAGTTTATTACAAGTAAAGAAAGAATTGACTCCATTGTATTACCAGGTCAAGAAGTATCAACTGGTCAAGTCAGAGGGTAGTTCACCTAGATTTTTCTCATCAACCAACTCTTTAATTAACAAGACTGACTTCCCCCAAATCCATGTCTTCTACTTATGTTTTGGTTCTATCATTTTGTGAGAAAAGTATGAGTATATGATGTCCTCCTGACACACAAATCCCGTAAACATGGCGTGCTTGAAAATAGAAGTTTCTTTTCCCACTAGTTATACATAATTGGGGTTGGACCTTGTCAAATGTTTCAACAAGAGAAGAGAACCATGATTATTTATTTGAAATTAATTCTCTTCTCGTCAAGAATTTGTACTAACCCCAAAAGGCTTGGCTTCAAATGGAATGGTCAACATTCCACAAAGGAATGATAGCCATGTAAAGGTAGAAAGGCAGAAGAGAAATAGTCCAAGTCCTTTGGTCAAGAAACAAGAAATATGTAGGCCTTAATTGGAACATTCTATTTTCTTTAGAAAATGACAATGATTTATATTTTAAACCACATAATTTCCCAAAATTTCGGGACCATAGGGAATACTCTTAATTAATAGACTTTTCTGTTACATCAAATCTTTTTATTAGGATTTTAATTAATTAAATTAGATGAACCATAACACATCTACATGAACAGTTGTTTAATTGTCACTTTTAACATTTAATTTAATTATTAAATTACATAATATGGAATGATTCTTTAGATGATATACATGAATCTAGAGTCTGAACTATGGAATGGTTCTTTAGATGATTTTTGTAGTTGGGTTATTCGTATAGGATCAAATCAATCTTGGGTATAAAATAGAGTATCCACAGAGAGAAGAAAAAAATACTTTCAAGCTGTGGGGAACTTCCTAGTTTTATCTGGTATACTGTATATCCCATTCTTCAGGGTTGTATTTGTGTCTGTATTTGCTGCTGCTGCTGCTGCAATTAACTGGTCTCTTTTTTCGTTCCATGTGTACACTTTACTCCAAATTCACATGTATTCCCACTTCAAGATATGAATTTGTCTCCAGCTCGGATATCGTATCTCAGCAATATGCTGAACAAAATCTTTCCCTGATTTCATGTACACCAGAAAACAGAAAATGATGTCTACATTTTACTACTTCAATAAGTTAAATTAAGTGGTGAACTATGAACGTTTGAGCAGGATGACTAATATCACTTACCTTCGATCTCCGGTATGATGCTATAGTAGCCAATGCTTCGTTTGACTTCTGCACTACTCCATCTTCATGAGAAAAACTGATTATTTGGCAGCGGTTGCATCCACCTAAGGACTGGACAATGAAGCAAAACTGAGAAAAATACACTGACAGAGATGATTACTACTATTGTTCACAAGGACCTCATGAAATGTTGGTTATTTAAAAGAAAATAGATTCCATGTTCTTTGTCAATGTGTAACAAGAACTTGTGTCAATTCATTTCCTTTTTTTGGCAAGATTCTTGCCAGAGAAAGCAGGAAACCTCAATGATACACTGGCAGCGGATGAAACATACGGCTGATGGTAATGTTCGTTACATCATAAGATGTTGAAAGGCTTAAGATGTCCATAGCAGAAATAAGCTAAAACCTTGGGTTTTTAATTCAACCAAAATAAAAGTGGCTACTATTAAGGAACTGCAGGACTTACTGTAAATTGTTTCCGATCTTGAGATTTCTCCATCCATCTTTGGCATATGGCTCACCTCCAGATATAACAAGGTTGGGCTGAAATCTCTTAGGATTGACTTAAACGGGTGCTCCAGGAGTGCCTTTTTTTGAATCTGCTTCTACATATTTTACAAACCATGTGAAAACTAGAAACAAAAGAAGCCGAATGAATTTCAATCAACAAGCAAAAGAAAGCTGTAGAGTGATGCAATAAGTACTGGACGGTAAACATTATTTATCTTCAGAAGATATACATAGATGTGGCTTAAAAAATTTTAGCTGCTAATGTTCACATTTTTTGATCATTCAGATTCTGACCTTTACAGCAAAGTGCAATAATGCCAACAAGAAGAAATCACTGTAATAATTCCTTTTTTTCATTTATTTTTTGTCCTCAAACTAAGAACCAAAAATGATCAAATTCTTTAACTAATTGGGAGTTGATATGCTTACACTGAAAGCATGCTTAGATTCTTGTAGGGTAGAAAAGGAATCAGAGAACATACTTAAGCTTAATCTGCTGTTGAGATCTGATATACTTTCCGCAGATAACAATAAGAATTGAGCTTCATTAGTAAAATTCAATTTGCTATCCAAATCTCTGCACATGCCTTCACCTCTTCTTTTGTTCATGCAACCACGAGATTTAGGGCTGAAACATTGGAGTAAAGTACAAGGTTGACCAATTGCTTTGCTAAACCATAAGTTGACTTCATTTGTGTAACAGTGGACTTCACATCTAATAATTAACAAACAACCATTATGTTATGACTTTCATATTGATAATTTGACTAAAACATATTACCCGATGAAGATAATATATGTGGACAAGCATATCACCTTAAAAAGATTTAACAAAAAATTATGACTTCAAGATTACCCCTGGCCTTGCAGATCAACTTCTTACTATATTGCCATTATATGAATCTGGTTTTAGGTTGATCAGCGACTTATCTCTACAACATGGTGGCTCTACAAACAATATTTCTTGCTTGAGGTCAATTTAAGTACTAATGATGGACATTTCTGGAACCACAAATAAAATTTGGATGGATTAAAACATGATCTTGCATGTGCGCGTGCATACACACCCACCCACCTGTACCTGCACACACCCCCACCCCACCCGTACCCGCCCACACACACTTTTTTTTCAAAAGAAGATTATTTTTATTAAGAGATGAACCGATGAAAAGCAGTAGTGTTCTTCATAAAGCACATGCATAGTGGCATGTGCTTACCAATTTTTAATAGTGCATACATAGCAAATAATGAGAAAATTATAACCGGAGCTTGCTATTACCTCATTAATCTTCATGTTCAATACAGAAAACAGATGAACAATGGAAAAATTAGAATAAAAAATTGAATTATAATGGTGAATTGCAGAAAGGTAAGCAATTCACCTTCTTCTGGATAAGAATTTCATCAGTTTGACTTTTGAGAGGCCATTCCCAATCATGCAACAGACCTGACAAATTCACAGGGAAAGGATGAAATAACTTTCAGCTCTATGCCACAGATGTGGTGATGTACCACCACTCCAACTAATAAGAGTCAAATTCCCCCAGACTATTATAAGTTTCCAAGCAGTCACAAAAATAAGGTGATATGTAAGATATAAAAATTTTAAATTAAGAATTTACTGATCCAATATTGTTAACTTCTTCATTTTCATATTATTTTTTTTCCTTTAATCTCTTATGATTGATTAACTTTAAACACCCATTGTATGTGCTCCTGTGTCCACCACACTCGACAAGCTTTTGATGAGCCAATAAAAGATTATTTTTGATCGCATGTTATTTAGTTTTTGAGATTACTTCAAATCTTGCAGCTACCTTTTTCCCTGAACACTTTTTTTTTTCTTTTTAATGTTCACTAGGTCTCATTTCACATCCATAGGTTTTCCTCTAATTACATGAAATTATATACTAAACTTTGAACATGTTGGCACTGAGATCATTGCTGCTCTTGTTGACTACACTTTATTGCAAATGTCTGATGTCAGACAACTCTGAAGAAGGAATTTAGGGATGTCTACGTTGGATATTGATACACTAAATATTTGATGTTAAGGGTGCATAGAAGACAAAAATTCACCTGTACAGCAAAGAGGCCAACATTCTACACCAAATCCAGCGCATGCTTTGATTGGAAAGACAGTAACAGACTTGATGAATTATTTGGAAGCTGAGATTCTTCTTTCAGTGCCTGAAATCTAGAAATGAGTCAGATGTCAGGTAAAGCAGTCCGCCAAGTTACATCACCATTCATATTCCTAAATGTTCATTGGGAAATGCCACCAGACATATAATGATAATGAGGAACAAAGCCAAGAAAAACCATATAATGAAGAGTGTAGAATCAAATAATTATGCACAAGAAAACCAAATCTAAAAAATGCAGCAAGGGAACTACATAACTCTTATTATAATTTCTATGTTCATTTTTGGTCAATTAAACAACGAAAACAATAAAAAAATGGTTGATCATGCATATTAAAAACTAATATCATATCACCGCGATATGTAGATACGTGTGTCTATATGTAAACAGATTCTAACTTTATCTTCTGGACCTTTTATTGAACTAGACTACCGTATGGAAATATAAACTAGCAGCTACCAGCACAGACAGTAAAATATCTTGAACTGGGGAATTTGACTAAAAGGAAAGACAGCTCACAGATAATATAAAAAAGGAAAACAAAGCATTTGATAGCCTACAAAGTAGGAATGAGTAAAAATATAATAATCACAACCTTCAGTTGAAAAGTGGATGGAGCTTGCCCTTGACAGATATCCATTTGCAGATTTGTTTGGAAATGAAACAAAGGAACTTTATATGAAATCAATAAATTTCTGCAACAGAGAAACAAAATTTAGAGAAGAAGTCAGACTGAAAATAAATCTATTCAGATATAACTACCGAACAGCTAAGAAATGACAAGGAATCAACAGAATTTGTAAACACTTTATCAAAGTATAGAAATTGATGCAATAAAATTTCTCTTCATTTGTTCACCATAAATATGACAAACAGAAAATATAACACCAAGAAAAAAATTTTCCTTTCTTCTTTTCCCCCCTTTTACAGTTATAAAATTTGACTAAAATTTGCAAGACCAAAGGATGAGAATCTATCTAATTTGGTTTCTTCATATGTTGACATGTAACCAAATGACACCCTAACAGCTCCAGTTGGTTTTCCATGTATTATGTCATTGTCATCCCAGCAAACATGTCCAGACTGAAATCAACAGTACAACCTTGAATGATGTCTTTAAGGCTGTAATAAGGTAAAAAAAGAACCCCTCCAATGCAATTATAAAAACTTAATGTAGAAACTGGCTAAAGAATACCCCTATGTTCAAAAGAAGAACTGAGTGAGATAAGCCAAGATATTTTGCACATGCACCAGGATTGCAAAAACATCCTGTCTACACAAGCACAGCAGAAAAAAAAAAAAAAAACCCATGAGAGTCCTGTTAGCAACCTCATACAGTTTTCATCTTGCAATTTTCAATTTAGTAAAAACATCATTTTTCTTTCTTTGTTCTTTTCTCTAATATGGCATGCAACCAAAAAATATAGAAAAAATCATTAAAAGAAAAAAAATGCTTCTCAACATAAGCATCAGAAAACTATTTGAACAAAATTAAAATGGTTACCTATGCTTAATAGAATTTTCCGAATTTACCCGTGGTTGAATTCCTGATAAAGAAGCCAACTTTTCAACTTCACAGTATCCAAACCAAGAACCATCTGGCCTCTTCAAGTTAAATGAGATAATGGGACCTGTATCACGATAAGAAACCTGAAAGTGGAAAATTGCAGCAAACATGAAACATATTTAGTTAGCAACAAACAGAAAATGCAATATGGTTGACTAATCCATAGACACAGACAAGAAACTAATTATTTTTGGGATGTAGAAACGCATACTAAAACTTGCAAAAGACATTGCTCTTAACAATAAAATGTGGCAAGCATGGAACGTTTTAAGAAATCCATAAAAATAACTGAAGAAAATTTTTTGATAACAGTTTCTACATTTGATTAAATGTACACAAACTGTGTAAAGTTTAAGCAAGAATGACACTTGGTGAACATGACAAAAACAACACAAAAGGAAAACAATCAACAGACAGAAATAGTAATTTATTTTTCCTTGAATGAATCCAAGGCCATGTATAATACCTTATAGAATGACATGACAACAAAATCTGCAGGATACTTTGACAAATCTGGTGGTCGTGTGATGCATCCTTTTGCGGCATCAATCAAGACCATCCAGCAACCCCTATATATGACAAAAGAATAGCCAAAATAAACAATGATAGTCAAATATATGCTGCGGAAGTAGCAAAGCGTCAACATTTCAATAAACTTATGATTAATACAAAGAATAAAAAAAAAATTAACTATAAAAGGGTAATGTTACAAAATAGAAGCAATGGAAATTCGACGATAATGTTTTAACCACTCTTTATATGCATCACAACGTGATTCGTAGACAATAGGATTTGTCTAGTGTTTTAAAATTATCTCCCACAAGCTTTACATCAAAATGACAATATATAGTGTACATTTCCCAAGTATGCAACCTGTTTAAATTATGGGAATTACCAGTTGAAAAATTTACAAAACTATCCTACCCGAACTTGTTTATTGGAGCCAGCCTTCATGGGTTTGGCCAGAAAATTCTATGTTTTGTACTAGACTGGAATATCAAATGTAGAAAGTGAAACAAAAACTAAACAACTAAATGCACAAGATGGTCCAACTACATACTTGTTGACAGCAGATCTTTCCAAAATTCTTGCAGGGCTTTTCTTCATAATGTTGACCAAGTCAAGATTGAATCTTGATCCTGAGAAATTGCTCTCTGAGGGAAATACAAATAAGTTCCGAGCATCACCTGCAATAAGATGAAGCAAAACTTTTAGTAAAATCATAAAGTCCAAAAGATATCATTGCTGGATACAAAGGTGTAGCTTTTCCCTCTCATAGAAGTATCAATATAGCTTCCAAGGATACTATTTTGTCAAGCTATATTTTCTTCCCTCTGAAAGGAGAAACTTATCCGATTTTACCATAGATACCATCTTTATATATCTGAGGATTGTTTTTCCCAGATAAAAAATAAATGAACTTAAATCTTAAGATGTACACCTGAAAAGAACCTCTGGATTCCAATGGAGAATTCAAATAATCCCCACAATTTTATTTGCAACTCTTTTCTGTGTTAGAATCATTTACCATGTAAGCTTGTATTAGCTAGGGTACCTTAAGGGCCCTAAGAACTTATGAGCAAATATATACTAATCAAGATATGCAAACTAGTACATGCTAAACACAGTTATGGACATTCCAAAAATTGCTAACTATTTAAGCCTCCCAGAAACAAAAATTTCATAGAAAGATGAGTCAAAAGAATAGGTCTTATGTTATCCATAAATCATTGTGATTGAGTCCCACTAACCTAAAACTTACCTGCCATATCTCTTTCTGTATATGTAGCACCTTTTCTTCTTTGTATTGGGGTGCACAGATACTTTCACTGAAGCCCAGGGCTTTTAGATAGTCCACCGTTTTCTGCAGCCTCTTCAACATCAATTGCAAAAGCTGCAGCTCCTTGACTCAGAGCATGTGTAGAAAATAACAAGGGTAAACATGACTATAGATTCAGAGTCCTTAAGACACAATCATACTGAAAAATGTTAAGCTCTAGAAGACATAAAGACTATATTGTCAGCCAAAGGAAGTAGAAAAACAGATTTTTTTTTTTTTATTTTTCCTGTAAAAATAGCATTAAAAAGAATTTGTCATTATTATGCAGAAGTGTAAATCAAGGGGTGTACTGGAATGGCAGGATACTCTCTGATCCCCTGTACACTTGTAATTCTCTATTGTGTACATAAAGCTACTCTGATGGCTCCATGGAAATGCCTCTCCAACCAGCTTCAATGCTGCCGTTGCCCCAGAAGTGAAAATACATTTGTAGTATTTTGGTAGTGCATTGAAATAATCAAGGACCTATCTCAAGACCAAAAATTTTTATGAGTCCCTCCAAAACTACAGACAGGAGAAAAAAGTATCCCATGCTTCTATTTCAATCACCATAGATGATTTACAAGAACCAGTAGAGCACAATTATTATGAATATTTTCGACTATTACTTCAAGCATTCAAGCACAACCTTCCTCCAAATATTTACAAATTTACAAACCAAAAGGAAGTAAAAAATTTATTTTCGCAAAAAAGCTATTTGTACCCAATAGAATGAAACTAAGCACATCGACAAAGAGCAATCAATGCCTGTTGGCGTGCTTCCCTTACAATGTCCAAAGTGACTGAACTAGCATCACTTTGGCTATCTAAATTTGAATTAAAGATATAAAATCACAAATAATCAAGCAAACAATAGTATAACCATCAAGTAAACCATGAGTTACTCTGTCACAAGACTTACATGCCCATCAAGCTAAAGTTATTCGTTATTCTGGTGACCTAATTCACATCTTAAACCATTTAACCAAAAATCACACGCATTATCTTCCATTTGCCACATATCAACTACTTTTAAAAAGACCTCTACCTAGAATCCTCTTGTTTTTACTTAAGATCCTAATATTCATCCCAGAACCTTGCCTAGATAAATTTGTAATATCATTCATTAATACCAAAACGAACATTCATAATTTTTTTCTTGTTTTTAATTTTTATTAAACAATATGCTAATGCCTCAATGATCTCAGTCCACTAGTTGGACAAAAACATCGGATGCAAAAATTAGCAATCACCCAGTAAATACAGCTTAATATAAATCTAAAACTACCGAAACAATATGTGTCAAAATATTCAAGTTTGGATAATCTCTACAAACATGCAGCAAAATAACAAGATAGCCAAAAAGGATACGGGGATTTTCATAGACATTAGTAGTTAAATCTTTGAAGACTGCTTCCATTTGCAACTCAGAATATAAAGTTGCTCCAGCATGGTCCAAGTAAACAGTACCTACGTTTACCAATCCAAAGCAAAGCAATAACATTTAAAACTCAAGTTTGGTTCAACGGAACTTAATGTTTTCCTACCACACAAATTATAGCTACCAAAAACAGAGTAAATTTTCTGGTATAAAGCCAAAATAAAAATGCCGTCCATTATCCAATCGCTTGAATTCAGTAACTCGGATTTCGTCAATGCTCTTTGGACCGTTGGGATACCCGTAATCTTCACCAAACTCTTTCAAAAACTCTTCTTTGTCGCCATACTCCATGCCTCGATCCAGGAACTAAGAAACATAATCTACGAGCGTATTCAGATGATCTGCAATGAAATTCTGAGAGACACACAGAAAACTCTGTCGTTCAGACAGAACTTTAAGTGGTTCGTCTGTGGGTACTTCGAATAGTTAGTCAAGAACACGTGGCCAAATTAGTTTCGATTTCTTCTTTTTCTTCCATTCTTCGATAAATGAAGCATTTTAAGCGTATTATTTCCTGTTACATTCACCGCCCTGTTCTTCCTTCGCCATAAGCTTTTCGCTTAATCGAGGATGCAAAAGGTGGGCCGCAAGATGGGCCGGTTTTTTCAGAACAATATCATGCAGTACACGTGTTTACTGAGTCTATCCAATCTTACTATTGCTTTCCAAAGGGTAAACTTAAAGTACACCCATCATCCAAACTAAATGCACTCTGCAGTCAAACCACATGAATCTATTGAGTCTGATCCAACAATCTCTCTTATTATATGTGGTTTCTTTATTGTACACAACAAAGCAGAGATTTGAGACAGGTTTACAGCATCAAAGTGACAGAAAAATTAAATTTATTTGACATGCATGGATAGACAGATGCATGGATTGATTATACAGATAACATCAAAGGAAGTTATATAGCTCTCGCAAAATCAAGAGACTTCTTTCCGTCATGCGCATTGCCGAAAAAGTTGTTCATGTAATCCTGGAAAACAAACTCCCGAAATCGAGACCCTTCTCTCTCCGCCAGCTGCGGCAGCGGCCCGATCTTCTCTGTCGGCTTTGGCATGGTGAAGATTGGGATTGACACTCTTGACTGGCTGCTTGTTGTACGTACTCTGTGTTCAGCACTTTTGTACCTCCCATTGCTTAGTATCTAAACCATTGAAAATATATAATAACGATTTGATTTTTGTAGGCGGATGCATAAAATTTAGGCTCCATGGAATACTGTGATAAATATTTATTAAATATTTTAACTGTTGTGTATTTCAACTTTAATTATCTTTTGAACAAGGATATCTCATTACCTGTAATGTGTCACCAACGTTGATGACTAAAGCACCAGGAATAGGTGGGATTTCCATCCATTCTCCTTTCTTTCCAACATCTGCGGCGTCTTCTTCAACTTTCACGTACAAACCACCTATTCCATCTTGTAGTAAAATAGTAAGAGTGCCTATATCTGAGTGGCGCCCAACACCGACGGTAAGCTCCGGATTAGGGCATGTAGGGTAGTAGTTCATGTTTACCATCTTGAAGCCGATGAATGAATCGATTTCGGAATCATCGAGCTTCACCTCGAGATTTTCGAACAAAACTTCTATTAATTTTCTCACCATCTCCAGCGACGTACTCAAGTACTCTAGTGCCACCTCCCTGAGCAATTAAACAATGGATGTAATTGAGTATTTATAATTATGTGTGAAATACAGATTTATAGGCAGGGTTCCACTGAGAAAATCTTACTTGCATTCTTTCGGCCATTGTTCAAGTGCCTCAGCGTCATTGGTATAAATCATGCTGATATAGTCCTTCCACTCCAAAGCTTTCTCCTTCTCCGGAACAAAGCTTGTTCCATATTTCACCAAAGGGCTCTGGCTCACTCCTTTCAGATAAACAGCCTTCTTTTCCGGCGACTGACCAAAGAAAGAATGAGCCGTATCCTTGAGGGATTCCAGCAACTCAACGGGCACGCCATGGTTGACAACTTGGAAGAACCCCAGAGTCTCAGCGGCTCCAGCAATTTCCTTCACAACTTGGTCATGGCTCGGCCCATCGAGCTTAGACAGGTCAATGGGCGCCAGTGCGCACATGCGAGCATTTTTCTTGTCTATTCGCTCGTTTGGTGGCTGTATGTATGGCGCTGGCACTTTTGACAGGCCTAAATCCACCATGCCTTTTACGCCATTGCCGTTCTGGACCACAAAGTTGAAAAGAGCATTGCCATCGTCCAAACTTGGAGCCATTGGTGAATTATAACTGCGTAGTGGAAAGGGTAAATTTTGAGATATGTGTATGCTGTTTAGTAACTTAATTAGCTTAGTGCATATGCAACTGCCATTGTCAAAGTTGTCAATATATACCTATGAGATTATTAGACTTTTCGTGCAGGAATATCATTATTGATGGCAACCTACCCACTTGGTAGGTTTGGACTTCCTATTCCTTTTTGATGCAAGATGCAGGGCATTACAGAAAAGATAATATAAGAAAATCGATTTAACAGAGCAATAACGTTAAAACATTTTAAAAATCGTACTTTCAAAGTATCTAGCGCTACACATGGTTGACTGGTTGAGCATTCTTCCATGTAGTTGCAAGATCACTCTCAAGTCCTGGACCCATTTTGGTTCTAATTTCCAATTTTGTGGCTGTAATTAAATGCTATAGTAACACCGAAATCTTGTATTTGTATGCAACAATGCATTTGTTTAAGTTTCCTTTTGTCCGGAGGACTGCCAGTTTGCTGAGAATTCGTTTACTAAAGCAATCAGAGTTACATAATTTTCCAGATTACGCTGGATTTTGCTCTTCCACTTTTGAAAAGAATGAAATTGATGAAGACTTAAAACCTAACCCTGCAAATATATTGTTACTTTAATATAACTAAGATTCTGATGGCATGAAAAAGGACAAATCGAAATCTTTAAAATTTGGTATGCCATGCTATTTGTTATTTCAAAGGCGTGGCCTAAGGCATGCACTGAACTCAGCAAGTCCTTTTCATGATGTCAATTAAGAAGAATATTATCTTACATGCAAAGAAGAATATATGGAACCATTTGGTAAAGTTAATGGCCGGAATTTGAGTTAAATAAAAAATGAATATCAAAATCAGTTGCAAACAGAGAACAAATTAAGTTAAAATGCTTAGAAAGCTAACCTGCAAACTTGAACCAGCTAGTCCTGTTTTGGCAAAGAGAAAAATGGTGGTGGTGTTGTGTAATGGGACAGAGCCCAAGTCTCTTATATAGGTCATTGAAGGTAGTGGGGAATTGAAAATTTTATTGACAAGGGAAGAATAAAGACCTTTATTCAATCTTTGAATTTGTACAAATTTCTTGGGAATAATGAGTTCTTGGCTATAAATTTTCAAACTATCTCGAATTTTTTTATTAGTTTCGGGTCAAAATAACGTAGTTCATCTTTTACCAGACATCTATTCCCACATGGTTTGGAATTTGTTCTTTTACCAGACATATAAACTGATCTTTGTACAAATTAACGTCAAGTACACAAGTTTTTGAGAGTTTGATGTGTTATACTACTCAAGATTAAAGGAGAATTAATTCTGATAAATTGAGAAAAATTAAGAAAAATTTATGAATTCCGTGAGCATTTAGATGTGTTTATGTTTTTTTAATCAACTCACAGTACATGAGAGGTCAATGGTGCTCCAATATAATATTCTTTAGTGGTGAGGTCGGCTCGGCCTTACAAATTTTCTTCAAATCAAATCGATGATGTGGGCATATAATATTATTTCTTCTTCGCATGTTAGGCAAATTGACCTAAGATAGCAGTAATTAACCTGTTGAATTGGTTTAACAATGTTTCTTCTAAGCATTTTCTTTTCCTTCTTCTCCCGAATACCAATTCTTGTTGCAAACTACATCTGATTTCACATTAACTTTTAGTTTCAAAGAAATCCTGAATAACCCTTTCATCATAAATATGTCATAAATCCCAAGATCACAATGTCCCAAAATTTCAGAAATTACTAGCCAACAACTGTTCTATTTTTTTCAGTCTCGTGATAGGATATACATGTTGAAAACGTGTATCCTTTTAAATGGAGTGATAATTTAAACAATAAATTTAAAAAATTAATAAAAAAATTTATATATACATAATTTATGATAATTGTAATAAAAATATATGTTAATATAATATTATAAATAACGTTAGTTTGGTCATTATAGCAATCATATTTTTACCAAAAAGTTGAGAAGCATGGGTTTTGGTTTTCCATATAGCCACTTCTGAAATCCCAAGGACTTTTCTGGTTTGTAGATTTAAGAATACTTCATACGGTCGGTTAAGTGGGAGACCTGCGGAAGCATATGTGGAAGAAAAGACAGACGAGGAAAATGGCAGCCGTTTCATTTTTCCTTTCACACTCAAATATTAGAGCGTTTATATTGCTGGAAATGTAGACATAGAATTTTTCTTAATACCCAAAACTGAATTTCCAACACGAAGCAATTCTTTTGACTCCGAAGGAGTCAACAAGTTTTCTAGTTTCCCTGTCCACACGAATTCGTCGCGTGTTTTTGGTTCATTTCCATCGAAATTGCTCAATATATTGCACGCGAAATTGCCTGTCTTAACCATACATTGAATTGGCCAAAGGAAGGACATTTTGTAAACTCTATTAAATACTGATCTTTTTTATTTCTATAACAGAGTTTCAACTGCGAAGTCACCGGTTATGTAAGCATGAGAACACTAACCATCATGCCGACTATTAGTTTTTATATGATACCAATCCACGATTACCTCATTGTATCACTATTTAACTACATAATATTATATATTCTTATCAAGTAATAACATATCTCCTGAAAAAACGAATTCTAATACAAATTCATTCATATAAATCAGGCTTATATCATTATCATACGTTCTATATTGAAACTGAATCAAATGCAACCATATCTGCGACAGTCTTCTCTTTACAAACCGTTTCTTGGAAGAGGGTTTAAGCTTGTGGTTAGAGATGTGGAACTTCTGGCATAGGGGCACTACTCAGTGGGGCTATCCATTGGGCAGTACGTGAACAAAATAGTGATTTTGTTATTGCTGCGTTTGATTTGGTTGAGAAAGGTTAAGAGAACTGCCCTTACTCGAAGGTTCGACAGGCTTCAGAATGTTTCAAACTTGGGTTCTGGGAGGCTATCTTTGTCTGATACGTTACAATATGGAAAGAGTTTTGGACGATGAAAGAGTACGGTGTAATATTTTTTAGTTATGCCATTGCGCTTCAGGAAAAATAGCGAAATTTTGAGGTGATAAATGTGAAGAATTTACAGCTACGAAATTGTTATAATGCATCTGAAGGACCGAAATATTTTTTAGTTTCTTACATTTTGTGAATGTGATTCAAATTCTTAATTAATTCTTCATTGTTGTTTTTTTTTTTTTGGAAGCAATTAGTTGAGACTATTGAAAATTAGTTGATCAAATGTGAAATTAGTTAAATTTTTAAGATAGTAATATTTGTAGTTTGTTTTTAGTTTACTTATAAAATAAGAAAGAGAAGTTTTTTTTTTTTTTAAAAAAAATATTTTTTTCCTTTATTTCCTACTCTCTTGTTCGTATAGTTTATTTTAATTGCCTTTTGAATTTTCTTTCCTCATTTTTTTTCTACTCTCTTTCTAATTTACATAATTTATTTTGATTATTTTTAATTTTCATTTTTATTGTTGTTTGTATTAAATATAATTGTCTGAATCTTTACTTTTAAAGTTTAAACTTTTAAATTTAATAATAAATTTAATATGAGCCAATTTCACTTAAATTTTTAAGTCAAGTAATAAATTTAACATGACCTAATTTGACTTAATAATTTAGTGTTCAAATTTCTGTGAATACCAAAGATTAAAAAAAAAATTATTTTGATTTAAGAGATTATGGGCTTGCACATAAGAGCAATGTTTAATATAATTATTTGGACCATGGTAATAAAATTGGGCTTGCAAGGAAGGAAAATGTTAAATATAATTGTCTCCATGATTTTGTCATGAATGTTAAAAATAATTGTTTAAGTCCTTATTTTCAAGCTTAAGTTTTTAAGTCAAGTGGTAAATTCAACAATAAATTTAATAGTTTTTAGGTCAAATGGTAAATTCAACAATAAATTCAATAGTTTGGTTAATTATAGTTAGTAGAAAGTTTCTTTAAATTTTACTTTTTTTTCATTTTTGGTGCTTAAATCTTAGTTTTAGCATATTTTAAATTGGAAATAGCAATTCTTACTTTATGTTGAGAGCCTTCTTGTCCCCAGTTACAGCAAATAGCAATTTACAGCTGTGAGTTGAAGGTAGTCCAAATTGAACTCACCCTATGCTTTTGTTGTTTATGCTCTCTATTATCTTCTCTCTCTTGTATTGGTTGAATTTAACGCTTCGATGATCATAATTTTCAGCCATTAATTTGATTGTTTTATATTCAGCACATATTGTTACATGAACTAAAAGTTTAAGCTTGTATAGTGTTAGTGAGTCTATTTCCAATTGAAGGGGTTGTATCTCTATCTATATAGATAGCGAATTAACTCGTGTCCGTGACATCTAAAACTTAGATCTCTTACTTTGATCCAAGAGATCCATCTAAGATTTAGACCTCATACTTTGATACAAGAGACCCATCTAAGATTTAGACCTCATACTTTGATACAAGAGACCCATGTAGTTTATCTTCCTGTGGACAATGATGATCTTAGATTAATGCCGCTTTGTTTCAGTTCATTTGAAGCTTTCTTGTCTTCTAAATAAGGAGTACTAGTTACACACTAAGTGCAAACACAAACTATTTCTTTGACGAGGGTGGATCGACCATTGTTGAGATCTAATGCCTATTTTTCAAGTGAATTTTGGTTTGCAGAGGATTATAACTTCTTTGGACCTCAAGAGAATTGTGGGGATGATCGTCACATTTATGTCAGATCCCAAAATGAGACGTTCAGTTCAGGTCAACAACTCTTCTATGACAGTTATTGAATTTCAAGTTCAAAATAAGATTAAGAAATCTAACATATTAAATCCGACTATTTATTAAAACAAAAGAGATTACATGTAAAAGACATTGGCATACTACCATCAGCCTTCTTGAGATTCCATTGTCGTACAGACCAAAAACAGGACCCAGTCGGAGAACGCAAAGATTTAGACATTACAGCATATGTATTTGAGTGCCATCAAGGGAGCTTTGCAAAATCAAGGGACTTC
Source organism: Khaya senegalensis (assembly GCA_032402905.1). Lineage (NCBI taxonomy): Eukaryota > Viridiplantae > Streptophyta > Magnoliopsida > Sapindales > Meliaceae > Khaya > Khaya senegalensis. The sequence continues at coordinate 6,646,830 of CP135558.1, read as the reverse complement.
TTCCCATCGTGTGCGTTGCTGAAGAAGTTGGTCATGTAATCCTGGAACACAATTTCTCGAAAACAAGTCCCTTCTTTCTGCACCAGCAGAGGCAGCGGCCCAATCTTCTCTGTTGGTTTTGGAATGGTGAAGATTGGTACTGATACTCTTGATTGTGTGTTTGTGGTACGAACTCTATGTTCAGCACTTTTGTACCTTCCGTTGCTTAGTATCTAAACCATGCAGAAAATATTATTTTAACAATTAGGCTCTGAAGGCATATGTAATTTATATAATTTCCAAATAAATTTTAATTATCTGACCTGTAATGTGTCACCGACATTGATGACTAAAGCGCCAGCTATGGGTGGAATCTCCATCCATTCTCCTTTGTTTCCAACTCCATCAATGTCTTCTTCCACTTTCACATATAAACCACCAATTCCATCTTGTAATAGAACAGTCAGAGTGCCCATATCTGAGTGTCGTCCCACGCCAATTGTGAGGTCTGGATTAGGGCATTTGGGATAATAGTTCATATTAACCATCTTGAAACCAATGAGAACATCAATCTTCGAGTCTTCTGGTGTCACTCCAAGCTTTTCAATTAAAACCTCAAGTAATTTTTTCACCATCGCCATTGACGTTTTCAGGTACTGCAATGCCACATCCCTGTGAAGAATAAAGAACTTTAATACCATGCCACTTACATAGTCTAAGTATAGAAGTATTATTGATTATACATTGACCAAAAAATTGATTTACATATTATCATAAATAAAAGAAATCCTTACTGGCATTCTTTTGGCCATTGGTCAAGGGCCTCAGCATCGTTGCTATAAACCATGCTAATATAGTCCTTCCACTCCAAAGCTTTCTCCTTCTCCGGCACAAAGCTTGTTCCGTACTTAACCAACGGGCTCGGACTCACTCCTTTCCGATAAACGGCCTTCTTTTCCGGTGGTTGACCGAAGAAAGTGTGTGCTGCATCCTTAAGCGACTCAAGCAATTCGACTGGTACCCCATGGTTGACTACTTGGAAGAATCCTAGAGTCTCGGCAGCTTTGACAATTTCCTCCGCAGCTTGCTTATGGTTAGGCCCGTCGAGCTGAGACATGTCAATGGGTGCCTGTGCGCACATGCGTGCATTTTTCTTGTCAATTCGCTCCTTTGGTGGCTGTATGTAACGCCCTGGTACATTTGTCAGGCCTTTATCCACCAGGCCTTTTACGCCATTGCCGTCTTGGACGACAAAGTTGAAGAGAGAGTCGCCATCATCAAAACTTGGAGCCATTGTTATAGGAGTATTACACTGTAATTGAAAATTTTTCCGGATGAGTATTGACATTTGGGGCTGGCAACTGATAAATACTACTCGGTGGTTGACTTTGTTTCGTGTAAAAAAATTAAGCAATTTCAACTACCACTTATCTCAGATCTTATTCTCTTGTTTTAAAATATGAAAGCAAGATGCAGGGCTTTTAAGAAGGATAAAATAAAATCAAAAGCAAAATAATCACAAATAATTCCAGATTCTGATAAATTTGTTTCAGTTATTAAAACGAATTAAACATTCTAACGTCGACACAGAAGACTACATTGGCGTCCTTCCCTAAAATTTCAAATTTGGCTGGGATAATTAAATACTTTATCATGCTAGAGAATGCTAATAATGGAGACTTTATATCTTCCTCTGTATGTATTTTAATTAATTTAAGATGACATAAGATGCATAGAGCATGAAAGAGGGCAGTTTAAAATCCTAGTTATTTATGTCCATGCTATGATGAAATCTTACAAGGGCATGAAACAAGACATTAGACTTATATTTATTAGCTTCACCTAAGTCCTTCTATGATGTCAAGATAAAACAAGAGATTATGAAGAAGCTAGGGAGGAGGAAGGCCACCATTGCGAAGGTGCAAAATAACTAACGTATTGCATTCAAAACTCTCAAACATCAATAATTAAAATAAGAGATAATCAAATGAAATCATAAGTTTTAAGAGAAGATGATAATGTAAACTCTGATGAAAGCTAACATTCAAAGGGAGAACTACTGCTTTGGTAAAGACAAAGGGACAAAAACAAAAACAACGAACTTTGTTTTAGTGGTGAGGAACGATGAATAATCTCCTCTACTTATAGAAGGAAGTCGAGAACTTAAAATTCTGTTTAAATCTTTGGTCAAAAAAGTGGGCTTAGGTTTTCGAGATTTCTTGTATTTTTTATCAAGTATCATCCGTAGGTTAAGTAAAGATTCTTCTTCTTGTTTCAATTTGATGAACATAGTGGAAATTTATTGTGCTCACATTTGAATCTTTCAATAAACATTGAAGAAGTTAAAATAATAAGATGGTCATGGTCCTGTTGGGGTGTTGATTGAAGAGAATCGCAGGAATTCAGAGGGTCAGTTTCATAGTCTTCTTTGGTTCCAAACATTAATTGTTCCATTCAAAATAGTAAGCTGTATTTTATAAATATTCTGAAGTCCTGAATTTGGTTAATTAAAAGTTAAAATCTAATTTCTGACCAGATGCAATTCATTTGAAGGAGTCAACATTGATGCTTTGCTTCATGGGTGAGAAAAAAGAGAAGAATTATTGATTGTCAAATATGCTTATCCTGAAATAATTAGGAAACAATAGTTAAAGCAGTAGAGAACAGCAAATAGGGGGATATGACAAGTTATATTTTTCATGAAAAATAGAAAAGAGAAAACCATGGACAAAAATATAAAAGAAAATGCATGATAAGGAACAATATAACTATATATAGGAAAGCTGTGAGTTCTCCTACCAAGTGAACCCGGAAAAGACCCAAATTTATTATTTGAATCCCCTGACATAATATTACTTTTCTTAAAATTATAAGTGAATTTGAAGTTAATAAGGTTAAAAAGGCAGTGAAAATTTAGCCACCAATTTCGGATAATTGAAGGAAAACATAAAGAAGAATTAACAAGTGGGTGGATGATAATAAAAGGTTTTAGTGCTACTATTTGGATTATTATCTTTAAATGTAAGTAGGTAAATATTAATTCAGTGTTATGTTAGAACAAACTTTTGCTAAAATTAAGATCTAACCACTAAGAATACAAGAAGTAAAAATAGAAGAAGTTCTTGAACAAACCAATTAAACTCAAAAATAAAAATGCAAATTCATAAATCAAAATAAAAAAAAGGAAGAAGATGATTTGTTTCCAAAAAAATTTTCTTTCTTATTTTATTAATATCTCAAAACTTGAATTTCATTTTGGTATAAATTACAGGCTTTTAAAATTATTGATTACTTTTAATAATTTTTACCAAAAATTTAATAGACTCAATAAGTTAATTTTTATGTTCAATTAATTTTAAATTTTTTTAATTAATTTTTCAATGTACTCAACTAATTACTTCTCCAACTCAAAAAGAAACAACGAAAAATAAGAACTAATCTAAGATTAGAATCATATTCACCACTTACTATCACGATGTTGTATTCAAATCTCTCAAACATCAATAATTACGTAATAATTATTTGGATCAGCAGCTACAAAATCTTCAGATGCTTCATATACACCATTGCTAGCAAAATTTAGCAATAATTATTATCCAAAACATTTTCAATGGTGGGAAACCACGAATAAATACACTATTCTTCAGTTTTTTGGAATGAGATGAAATAATTGATAACGAACTGGAACGTGATAATGTCAGGTACATCTCCTCCCAGTTGAATTCCTAACGTCAACATCCGAGCGACCCAGAAAAAGAGAATGTCATGTCCAGTTTCAAGAACAGAAGTTGGATAAAATGCCTTTAAATCATCTGGCCATCCCAACAATGATAATGGAAAGAGACCAGAAGAAAACCATGTGTCGAGTTCATCAGGATGTTGACGCATTTCAAACTTCTTCCCAGCAAATTGTTTACAAGCTTCGGGCAGCGCTTCTTTCTCGTCTCTAGCAACAATCCAGTGGTCATTGTATGACCCAAGTTCCTTTAATTCATCATCTTCCATTGTCGCATACCATGCAGGAATTCGGTGACCCACCAGAGCTACCATGAGATACACCAGTCACGAATGGCCTCAAGCCATCTGCAACATTCAAAACTCGGAATCAGCAAGACTTATTAGCAGTCATATGAATATAAAATATAATTAGGTAAGACATCGAGAAAAAATTCCTATGATAAAAATGACACACACAAAATTGATTAGCTCCACTACCGCATGGATCTCAGCTAAATTACACTAAAGTATTAGACTGATGAAATTTATCACTCATTAATCTTGACAGACCATTGTTGAAGTCAATAAACTAGGAATATCAAAATATCTTCAGGAAATCATATTGAACCACATACTCCAACTAGAAAGAACATGCAAAGTGCAAAATCAGAAGAGCAGAATCCTCCTCCAATAGCTGATCACATCATTATTAACGCAGAAGAAGTTAAGATGACAACAGAGATTCAGCAGCATATTGTTTAGGGATAATCTCGAGCTTCCTAATTTCAGTATCCATAACTGCATCAAGAGCCTAGTTGCCATGCTTTTGCAGTTAACATACCACGGAGGCTTTATCACTGGGTCAATAACATCATTGCTTCTTGAACAAACGCCAAGGCGCATCTCATTGTCTTTAGCACCTCTATAAAACCCCTATGTGTAAGAAAGAAGAGTACTTAAGAAAACATTGTATTATAAAATATAGGTAAGCAGACTATAATACATGGTGTAGCAATAATTCCTTTTTCTGTAATGCTTCAGTCACAGCCTCACGAGCCTGAAATCTCGGCATCCCTTCAAATTCATGACCACTATTATTATTTATTTTCCCCTCATTAGTAAAAATGTTTATAAATTCAAGATTATGCCGCTTGCCAACAACAAAATCATTTGGATCATGGGCCGGCATAGTTAAGATTTGGCTAAGTTGGATTGCAGAAATGTCTTTTGTTTTATTTTCGCTGGTATCACTTACAGGTTTACATGAAGCAAGAACTATATATATATACAGCTGAGAGGAAATGGACAAAGGCAATTAAGACCAGAAAAAGACTCTTGCATGAGGAAGTGCTTAATCAAAGAGACTGCAGGATTAATCAAAACTTGAAGACTAATGGAGCACGCAACTGTACTGGAACAAGTAAAATTCTGGAGAGTTGTTTAATGGCGGAAAGACAACAGGCGGGAAGACCACATCTCCCTTCCCTTGGACTTATGGGCAGCAATTTGAAGAACTTGGGCTTGAAAGCAAGGAAGACAGGCCCAAGAATTCAATCCAGCAGCTCAGCTTGTTTCTCAACTGGAGTTATCTGCAAAAACACATCGGGAAGGACAGTAAAATGTTGGCTTAAATAAAGGAGCACTGAGAATAACAATTTGCTTATAGAAGTCTTGGCTAAACGTGAGAACTCTTAGCTTAACATCTCCAGTCCCAAACTTTTGATCGACAAGAATTGCATCACAAATTATAGGGAGTTTTCTTCCATTAAACGGATGAATGGCAGATTTTCCATGCAGATGACTGTACCTTGTATTATCAGGATGTATAACAATGGCAGTGTCACAAAGCATTATTTCCACCCTAGTAGTGGCAACAATAATCTCACCTAATCCTCCTTCCATAGGGTAAGCAAATGTGTAACTAAATTAACCAATCAAACAAAAATAACCTGTGTTGCTAATGGTCCATGCCAGGTACCCACAAGGCATTATATCCGGACATTCACCTTCAACGTATGATTGTATCCTGCATTGGCTAAAATCAAAGGTCAATGACATACACAGTATAGGAGCCAAAGCCTCAGCGAAACAGAAAAGTATATGTTATTAAACAACCTGTAGGCCAGTAGTAAGGGCATGTCCGATATGCAGGGCCCCAACATTAAAGAAGAGATAAAAAAAAAAAAACCAAGATGCACATCAAACAACGAAAAAGGATCAAGATCAAGATACGTTAAATGCAAAATGGCAATGTTTCACAATATGTTGAATTTCCTCTGTTCATGCTGTACAACTACTACATGGCAGTTTGAAAATATAATGGCCTGCAAACTTGGTCGATGAAGCTAATCTGGAAAGCAGGAGTAAAACCTACATTTCAAATCTAGTACATAATTACAAAGATACAAGGTTCCATTTTGCATTGCAAACACACATTACCATTACAACCTAATGGCATCTATACCAGCTAATTCTATAGTCAATAATAAGAAATGGGCAATACAGTAGTATATCACAGTCGGGGCTCGTATGCCTCATTTTCGCTGCACTTTCTTCCTTTTTCATTGTCACAGTGTACAATTAGCAGTCCGCAATAATTCATTATTCTCACGAATTTTAAACTTTTCAACACATGGAAAAAAGCACAAGCAAATCAGTGCATTCAATAAAGGCAACAAACCTAAACACTTACAATCACAAAAGGCGGCTTCGAGCTTTTGTTATCTGCCACAAAATACCCAGATTTCTCCCACCACGCATACTACCTTAAAACAATCCAGTAATAGAATCAATAACAAAATTTCAAATTCATTCATTCATTCCATTGATTCAATTTTAAGTCTAAGGTGCAGACAGATTGACACTCACGACTCCTCAACCGCACTTGGCTTATACTCTTTAGCCATTTGCTTAGACATCCTCTTTTTCTCACCAGACTTCGTCTCTGGATCCACAAAATCCTCCGGATTGTCTTTTCCATTATCCCGTTTTGCATTCTTTTTCACAGTCTTCTTCGTCGCTTCCTGATCTTGCTTTTGTTGCGCCTTCAAATGCAAATTACAAAATCAGCTCAATCAACTATCAGCAGAACCAGCAACACAAAACAAAAACAAAAACAAAAACAAAATTCACCTTAAATTTAGCTTGCTCTGCTTTTTCTAACGCCTTTAGTTTCTTCATTTCCTTCTCCTTTGTCTGCCGCCAAAAAAATAAAAAAAAATAGCACACATAAACTCATACATACATGCATACACACATAAATGAATAAAGAAAGAAAAATACTTTTTCCTCTTTCTTCTTCTTTCGTTCAAGGTCTTCCTCTGTTCCAATCTTCTTCTCCGTCTCTGTCACAAATTCAGGAACAAAATCTTTTCCAAAAATAAAATAAGCATACCAATGGAAAACGAAGTGAATGTGATTGACGGTTACATGAATGCTCTGAATTTGGTTAGTTACCATGATTGATGCACAGTGTTAATGAGGCTATAAGAGAAATCAAGTGCGAAACCCTACTTCTTCTGTAATACGTATAAACTTCCCGTTATGGATTATTATTATTCTATTTACAAATACAACTGTAATAACAATACGTGCTTCTTAATTAATCACTTTTTAATTGTGATTTTCATCTAATTAATAAATGTCATGCCGTATCACGTTTACTTGTATTTAATCACTAATCGCTTCATGTTAACTGTTAAGCCATATGTTTTTAGTTTAGTTTAGTATTTACATAGGGGTAATTAGCATTGTTAAATTATTTTAATAATTTTGTTAAATTCAATGCTAAGTCAGGGATTAAAATGAAAATATGCCAAAGGCACTGACCCACTGACTGTTTTTTCCCTCCGTTCCGAGCATGGATTTTCTTTCTCTGATTCTTAAGATGGAATAGCGCTTCACTATATACTCTCTTCTCTCTCCTCTCCGTCTCCGACGTCGATCGTCTCTTCTCATTTGCTTTGTTGAGCAAGAGATATCTTCTCTTTCCTCTCTGTTTGAAGGTATCACGTCTATTCTTTAGTTTTCTTTTTTCTACACTTTCACTGAGCTTAATTGTTTCATGTTTAGCTTCTAAATTAATTGCCTGCTTGCTGGAAACTAATTGTTAAAATCAATTTAATTCACGCTCATTCTTTGTACGATTGTTTGTATATACTACATATGTTAGTTGTTTTGAAGCTGAGAATATTCACTTGTTTGGAAGATATAAGAAAATCCAGTTAATTGCTGGTTTTAGATTTGTAAATTTGTTTTTGATAGTTTATTAGTTTGTTTGGATGATGAGAAATTCAGTTGGAATGCCGAGAAACTTCCGTACGTTCATAACGATAATTTGAAGCTTCCAGCAATATATCGTTTTACTTTGTATATTCTAAATTTGTTCGTTGTTTGGAAGCTAAGAAAATTCACTTGTTTGAAGTTAATAAGCCAAGAAATTATCTATATACTTGAAATCACAATCTCTGATTTTACATTTGTAAATTTGTTTACATACGTAGTTTGTTAGGATGCTTAGCATGTTGAGAAAATTCAGTTGTTTGATTGCATTATATCAATATATATTTTTTTTTTGCAGGAATTATAATGGGGGAACCAAATCTCATCCCTCCAGTGTTGTTTGGAACAGGACAAATTACAAATCTTCCTGATCTTAATGTTTCCTTACCGCCGGTGTTGTATGGAACAGGGCAAATTACAAATCTCCCTGACCTTAATATTCCATCAGATGAAATGCAAAAATTGGTTATCATTCTCTCCACGGACCCCATTGGTGCAGATACATTTAACATAAGACAGTGCAACAATTTTAAGGAATTGGCGGCAGAGATAAACAGAAAACTTTCTATGCGTAGAAACATGCCAGAAATTGCAGATCCCGATATCAATAATCCCATGCCTGGATTTGTGGTGAAATACGCATCAGACTCAGGACAACAAATATACCCACAAGATGGTTGGGAGCTGTTTGCCTCCTCTTTAGATGAGGTCATAGCAACACCGGAGGGGGGAGATTACGGCTGATGACATCCGACATGGATTACTAATTCAAAGGAATAGAAAATAGTTAGCTTTTACCATGTGTTTTGGCTACATATAATTTGTGTTTGCTTTGCTTTGGATTGGTAATTGTACGTCACCCCATGTATGGCGTTGAACTGAAAAGTATTTCGTCCTTAATTTTCCTGGGAATTTGTCAGGTTTATAGATGAATGATATTTCATTGTCAGTTCTGTACATGAATGATCGAGAGTGGCTTAGCAAAAGTCTAACAGTTGAAATTATTTTGCGGGAGGAGGTGAAATTAATTTACATGTATGTCTATTATTTCAAGAGCAATTTACCATTATATGTACTTGTTATCTTTTGCTCTAAAGCTAAAACATTTCCTGAAAGGATCTTCTTCTGAAAAGTAAGACTGTAAGATCCAAGTTCTTAATTCATTCATAGGTTCCTGAAATGTGCCTCATTAGTACTCATATTGACTGGTATCAATCAAGGAACAAAAGATATATCTGTTGAGTCACCACGCTTCAGAGCCAATCAAACCTAATGAAGATTCATGAAATGGTGCATGGGATAGAAGAAGTTAACTACACAATTTTAATTTTAAAATGAGAAACGCATGCATGTCCATCCACATTGTGTTTTAGTTTATACTATATATTATTCTGAAACGTTGCACAGCACTTATGTTTTGGCCCTAAATTTTTTCTTCTGTTTGCGTGAACAAGAGCAAACGTGCAGAGATTTGGATAGCAGATCGAAGCTTGATTCTTAAAATCAGCTAATGTTTATAGTCAGTCATTAAATTCAATAATAATAAAAAAAAAATCATCACAAGAAATATAAATTGGGATAAGTAATTGAAATGTCTAAATTATTCAGAATAATAGCTATGCATAGCATAAAATTCACGTACCTTGAATCTATTTTAATTGATCAAGTTTCCTGCTGAGGGTGAATCGAAGGTTGTAGGTGAAACAAGGCTCTCCACGTAAAAAACCGCATGTCTCCAATCTAGAAGTTGATCAGCAACTACAAAATCTTCAGATGCATCAAATACACCATTGTCAAAATAACGTAGCAGTAAATTCTTATCATTTATCACTAACAATGTTGTTTTGCTATTCTTCTTCTTCTTCTTCTTCCAGGAGCACAATGGCAACCCATTAGGTGGTTCACGATTTAGATCTTGAATAAAAACCACCCTGGTCCAGGATTCCTTGACACCATATTCTTTCATAATCCAAATCTCTTTCAACTCTGGTACCGGGTAACATGTCCTTTCCCCACCAAGGAAACTCCCCAAAACTCTCGCTACACATATAGAGCGTGTAGCATGATCTGGCAAGGGCAATTCTGTGAACCTTTCTTCCACCAATCAAACGCAGCAAGCACATAAACACCGCCATGTTTACACATTATCTTATATATTGCTCCGTTTACAAATTCTCCGGGAGGAGGACCAAGGAATGCACTTATGTAACCGCGACACACTTGATCCGTTTTCTAAGAATTCGCTCTTAATGAAAATACAGACGCAGACATTTTTGATTCTGATCCGAAAGAAACTTTGATGAACTTGTAATCGTCAGCTTTCTCAGCATAACCCAACCCATATATCTCCTCACGACAAGAAGAATCCTTCTCGAAGTCAGGTGTTTCCTTGCTTTCACTTGTGGGAGGATTAAACACAAAGAAAACCCCAGGTATAGTCCTTATGCACAACAATCCATTGCAAGAACCGATTATGGTGACCCAACTATTATTTCTGTTATTGGTGATATTCTTTTTCGGAAAATCAAGCTCAACAGAAACTACTACTGCTTCTTCTTCTACTCCTACATCAAAAGAGTGAAGGGTTTGAGAAGCGAGAATGACTTCACGCTTCTTGTTTTGGCGGAGATGAAACTTGACAAACTGATTATCAGAGATTACAGCCGGGCATCGCTTGGAAACACAAAGAATTGACTGGTAGCCTTGATAATATGACTTCCACGATCTTTGACATTCTCGACCGATGTGAATCAGAGGCCACTAGGTAAATTAGTTATCCCAAAAATATATATATATATATATTTATTCTTACTTTTTAATTTAAATTTATTTATAAAGATCCTAATAATCTAGGAATTCAATTAAGAATATTATTACCATACAAACTGATATAAATAGAATAACTGATATAATTAGGACTATAAATTGGAATTAAGAATAATTTTACGATATAAATTAGTATAAATAGAATAACTAATATAAATAGGACTGAACAAAAAGAAAAGAGAATAAAAAAAATTGAATTAGATGGATCAATTCAATTCAGTTTTGGTATTTAAAAAATTTATATTCGACTTCTTATGTAAAAAATTTAATAATAATTATACCAACCTAAAAAATAAAATTTTAAAAATTGAATTGAACTTAAACCAAGTTTAACTTGAATTGAAGATACCTACAAAATTCTAAACAAAATTAACACTAAATTTTTAGTCCACACAAATTTCTTTATTTAGTAGATGAATACTGATTTATTAGAATGTCTTCTCTCAATAATGAAATATGATTTATTTAAATATTTTCTTTCAATAAATCTCTTCAATCATTTATTTATACAAAACAAATGTTGGTAAAAAGTGGGGTTATAAACAAATCCTTTGTTTATTTGAATTTTTTTTATAAACTATATATAAATAAATATATTTTTTTTTGAAAGAATTTTGGTCTATGTTAATATCTCTCTTAATTAATATCATTTTCCATCAAATCCTCAAATTAGCTATTTTTATCAATTTTTCAAGAGAAACTTTTAATAACCTTTTCCTATTTCTACAACTTCTCTGATGGTTGGTAATTCACTCCTCTAATAGTGGAAAAATTTTTAGTGGATAAGTCACCCTTTAATAATGAAAAAGTTTTAGAAATTATGAGTTTGAATTAAAAAGATTAAAAAAAAAAATCAATTCTAAATAAGAGAAAGTTCTAAGTGGGACTATAATTAACGAAGAAAAAAAATTGTAATAAAAAATTAAAAAAGTCATAATAAATTATATTATTTAATTTTTTATTCTTTCAATTAAAGCTTACCTTAACTTTTTAAATTTTTGACTTAAATCCCTCTTTTCACATCTATAATGAACAAACCAAAAATAAAAAATTATATCTATGACTTTTAATTTTAAATTATAGAATATAATTATCTATATTTAATTATTAAAATTATTTTAAATTATATTAACTTTGCATCAATTTTATATATTTGGTCCGATTTTAATTCGGTTCTTAATCCATTTTGATTCAATCAGGTGAAAAAAAATACGATAACTAAATTGTTTTGGTTTAATATGATTTGGATGAAAATTAGACCACACTTAGTTCTAGATAAATTTAAGAGAATATGAAATAATTCTAAATTTGTGAAATATAAATGCTATTTGAATTAAACAAGAACTCATTGTTTTCTTAAAAAAAAAAAAAATTTGAGCATCAAATCCCATTTATCCTTTTTTTTTTAATAGGCAAATCATAAATTTACTTCATCTTAATGTTTCCATGCAGAGTCTATATGTGTAGTGATATTAACTCATGAACTCGACCTAGTTTATTTTGACTTTAAAACACGAATAAATTTCAATGATCTGACCATAGAAATTAACATAGAACTTTCAAAGTTTAAAGGTGTTCTAAGGTGGGGAAATCCTAGCATTGATAATTCAATGAGGGGATATAAGTGGCAGAAGTAGAAGAAGAGATTCACCAACAAGATGGTTGGCATCAGCAGCTGCAGATGAGCCAGGCCATTGAACCGAATAGGTATTTCATCCTTTGTTAATTTCCCTGTGAATTTGTCAGGTCTGTTACATGATCGAGAATGTCTTCTTAAAAGCCAAACAAATTGGTAAAATTAAGTTCTTACATATAACAGAACAGAAGAAGGTGAGCTACCATCCTTTCTACAGAGTTGTTTAATATATTATTTGCCTATATATTTACCATAATATTACTCCAGGAACATGTGAAGCATAAACAGTAAAATAAAGCACATATATATAATATAAATCATGGGAAATATTAATTTCTTGTTGTGGGTGAAACAAGAAGGTGATCAGCAACTGCAAAACCTTCATAAGCTTCAACGTTATTACAATTATGTAGCAGTAAATTCTTGTTGTGTATCACCAACAAGCTATTCTTCCAGGAGCAGAATGGCGACAGTCGATGTGACAACACACAGCGTGGTTCGCGATTTAGATGTTGAATAAGAACCCTAGTCCAGGATTCTTTTACCCCATATTCTTTCATTGTCCAAAACTCTTATCAGCTGCTGTATTCGGAAACGTATCAAACAAACGAAACCTCCCAAAACTCCCCGTGGGAGGAAAAATGGGGAGGGTGCATCATCAGGTGAGGGCAATTCTGTGAACCTTTCTTCAATCAAATGAAAACAGCAGGCACAACACCAGCACTATATTTATTCTTGGTCCAATGGATTGCTCCATTTACCGATTTTCCGGGTACACCGATAAATGCACCTTTGTAATTGTCATAATGACCGCAGGCTTGGACCTTTTTCCAATAATTTTTTCTCAAAGAAAAGATAGACAGCGACATATTTGGTTCTGATCCGAAAGAAACCTCAATGACCTTGTAATCATCGACTCTCTCAGCATAACCAAGACCATATAAAGTATAAGATTAATTGTGGTTCTTAAAGTCTAAGAATGGTATTCTATTGGATTCTCTCGTGGAAAGATTAAACACGTATTTATCCCTCTCGTATAATATATTTCATTTGATTGATGAAGAAATAAAATATTAAAAATATTGATTTAATGATTATTGAAAATATGTATCCGTTTTTATATTGTTGAACAGGAAAAATATACCCTAACCCGGAAGCCCGGCCCATGATTAGCTCAAATATTACGAAGGCAGACTTAAAGCCTGGTGGCAGTAGTGGGTTTGAAACTAAATGACTGAGAACAAAGCACCGCTCCCCCGCCTCCCAAACGCGGCTTGAGCTTGTTGACAGTTCCGCCGTTTTAGTTGGGTTTTTGTCAAGTAAGCTTTTTCTATGTCCACTTGTGATTCGAATTTAGTTGCAGTACACCCTTTGTTTTTTTATATTCTTCACTTTCATGTGGGTATCAGCTATTAAGTTAGTTCAATTGAGACTATACACCAAACACATTCGGCTAATTCGCTGGCGTTCAGTTTCAGCCATTCCCCAGTTGAGACCAATCTCTTCAGATTCTGATTTGGAAGAAAACTATGTAAAGAACCAACACGAAAGCCAAATTTGTGAGTTAAAGACAAGTGAAGTTGTTGAAAGGTTGTATAGTCTGAGAAGAGAGCCTAGCAGTGCATTGGCTTTGTTTGAACAGTTTAAAAAAAGTGGGTTCAGTCATAATGTTTATACATATGCGGCGATTGTGAGAATATTGTGTTATTGTGGTTGGCAGAAGAGGTTGGAGTGTTTACTTTTGGAACTTATTAGGAATGAGAATAAGCGGAACTTTGAAGTTACTGATTTGTTTGAAGCTCTTGGTGATAAAGGGTCGAATTTGTTGGTTGGTGTTTCTGATGCAATGATTAAGGCATATGTTAGTGTGCAAATGTTTGATGAGGTTATTGATATTTTATTCCAAACTAATCGTCGTGGATTTGTTTTGTCTATATTATCATGTAACTTTTTCATGAACCAGTTAGTTGAGTGTGGGAAAGTGGATATGGCTTTGGCTGTTTACCAACAGTTGAAGAGGCTGGGATTGAGCTCAAACGAGTATACCTATGTTATTGTGATTAAGGCCCTTTGTAAGAAAGGTAGTCTAGAAGAGGCGGTGGAGGTGTTTCAGGAGATGGATAAAGTTGGGGTTACCCCAAATGCATTTGCTTACTCAACTTATATTGAAGGGCTTTGTATGAATGGGAGGTTAGATTTGGGTTATCAACTGCTGTTGGCATGGGGAGAAGCAAAAATTCCTTTGAGTGCCTTTGCTTACAGTGTTGTGATACATGGTTTTTGCGCTAAGAATAAACTTGAAGAAGCTGAAGGTGTGTTACTTCACATGGAGAAACAAGGGGTTGTCCCTGATGTGTATGTATACCGAGCTTTGATTTCTGGGTATTGCAAATTTGGGAACATAATTAAAGCTTTGGCTCTTCACAATGAAATGACATCGAAGGGTATTAAGACCAATTGTGTGATTGTGACTTTAATTTTAAAATGCTTATGTCAGATGGGCATGACTTTGGAAGCTATAAATCAATTCAAGGAGTTTAAAGATGCTGGGATTTTCCTTGATGAGGTTTGTTATGATGTAATAGTGGATGCTTTTTGCAAACTTGGGAAAGTAGAAGAAGCCAGGGAACTTTTCAACGAGATGAAGGGTAAGCAGATAGTTCCAGATGTTGTCAATTATACCACTATGATTTATGGTTACTATCTTCAAGGTAAACTTATTGATGCTATCAATTTATTCAAGGAAATGATGGAGATGGGACATAAACCTGATATTTTTACTTACAACATACTTGCTGGCGGGTTTGCTAGGTATGGCCTTGTGCGAGAGTTGTTTGATCTTTTAAATTACATGAAGATGGAGGGTTTGGAACCTAATGTTGTTACACACAACATGATTATTGAAGGCTTGTGTGTGGGAGGCAAGGTGAAGGAAGCTGAAGAATTTTTAAATGGCTTGAAAGAGAAGTGTTTGGAAAATTATAGTGCCATGTTTAATGGTTACTGTGAAGCAGATCATTTGGAAAAGGCCTTTCAACTATTTATGAGGCTGTCTAAGTGGGGAGTCTTAGCGAGAAAAAGCTCCTGCTGTAAACTGTTCTCTGATCTCCTTATGCAAGGTGATAACAGCAAAGCTTTCATGTTGCTTGAGACAATGTTAGGTCTGGATACTGAACCCAGCAAAATTATGTACCAGAAACTCCTGGGTGCATTATGTCGAGTAGGAGAAGTGAAAAAGGCTCGGTGGGTGTTTGATGTTTTGATTGACAAGGGGTTAACTCCTGATCTGGTTACCTATACAATGATGATACATTGTTATTGCAAAGTAAATTGTTTGCGGGAAGCCTGTTATATTTTCAATGATATGAAGCAGAGAGGGATCAAACCTGATGTTGTAGTTTACACAGTTTTATTTGATGCTCATTCAAAAATAAATATAAAAAGTTCTTCTTCCTCACTGGATGCTGTGCAAAGTAAAGAAGAGGTAGTGGACGCTTCAGTTTTTTGGAATGAGATGAAGAAAATGGAAATGAGACCAGATGTTGCATGTTATACTGTTTTGATTGCAAGGCTTTGCAAGACAAACAACCTTAAAGATGCTATTAGAGTCTTTGATAAAATTATTGATAATGGACTGGAACCTGATAATGTCACATACACCGCTCTTTTATGTGGCTACCTGGCAAAGGGAGATGTTGATAGGGCTTTAACACTTATTAATGAAATGTCAATCAAGGGTATACCAGCCGATGATTATACCATGTCATCATTGCACCGTGGCATACTGAAGGTCGGGAGATTGTAATATTGGCATTAAGCACTATGTTGAGTCTCAGCGGGTTGATGGACCAAAAACCTCTCTTAAATCAGGTGCTCAGAGGTGTATTATGCCACTCAGTGAAGTACATACAGTTTAGAAACTCTTGGATGGAAAAATTAATTATATCGAGACACTCAAGGTTTATCCCTTAAATTTTTCTCTCCTTCATTTGCATATTGTTATGTTTCTCTATTGCATTCTGCTTTCAATTTAAGGAAATTTAAATTTTTTAAAAATTAAAATCACTTTTAGTTTCTGCAAGGATTAGCAATAAAGCAAAATAACATAATTGTTCTACAGTTATTTTGACTATGAAGATGGATATTTGTGTTGTCCTGCTGCTGCACAATAAACTTCTAATTTGGCCTTCTCCTCATCATAAACTTAAAATATAATTTCATTTATGGTTATGCCTCAAATATGTCTTTGCAAATTTTTGAATAATGATTAACCCTGATGGTAAATGCAAATCTCATAAATTGCAGATCCCAGATAATGATTGCTTCAGCAATAGCATTCTGTTATCAGTTCTTCCTTCATTGATCATATGGACGGAATGATAAGCAGGTTAGTTATTTTTTCTAGCTAAACATAAATTCTCTTATTATTCTGCTTGGCTATCTAAACATTGTTCTGGCAGAGGTTTTTCTAGTATTACTAGTATTGAATCTTTGAGTAATTTTCTTATCAGCGCTTGGTGGTAATCGTAGCATGATGCAACTTAATACAAGTTCTTGATTTGATATGAAATAAAGAAGGTTTTGGATGCTCTGTTATTTGGTAGTGCTCTTAAGCTTTCTGTTTGTCTTTGTTTCATTGTTCACTCTCTTTCTATACCTTTTTTTTTATTTTGTAGACGAAATTGCACTTAAATTGTTGAAATATTATCCTTGCACAAAGAGGGTGAAAACTGCTTATAGCTGTTGTGCTCTTCATGCAATAACTGATAATCAAACATTTGCAGGATGTTTCCATAGATGGTGGGATATGAAGTATTTTGGGATGAGAATTCTTTGCTTTGAGAGAACTTCAATGATTATGCTGTTTTTCGTTTTGTATCAAGAGCCTTATATCGGCTGATCAAGAGCACAAATTGATGTTTGAAGATCAATTACACCTGTCTATGCTACGGCGTAGCTTCAGTTATTTATTTATTTATTTATTTTTTAAGTTGCTGTAGTGGTACTCAAATTGGATTGGTGATTGATTTTTAGGTTTCATAGCAAAGTTAATTGGTCTTGCCAAAACCACAAGAAGAAAGAAAAATTGAAGGTCTTTTTTTCGGTTTAATAAAAAGGCATTGGAGAGGGAAAATAGTTTAATTATTTGAATTGAGCTTGAAGTTTGGAAATAATAAATTTTAATGCCTAATTTTGTTCAAAATAATTTGTCTGTAGCCAGAGTGTATGTTTCTTGTCAAGAAGGTTGAGGAGACTCTCCATCTGCTATTATTATGAAACCATATAAACAGATAAGAATCTCGATGGAGTTCTAGGGGCAAGCAAAAGGTATTATAATTATCCTTACAATGCTTTTCTATTTTTTCATTTGTCTATTTTTTGTATTTATTTTTCTGTTTTTACCTTTTATGAACTTGTTCATTTTACACATTTGTTATCTACTTATTTATTCTCTTTTATTTCTATATTATGAAATTCGACTTGTGCATCAGTAATTCAGTGCCGAATAGGAATTGTTCAACAATCATATTAGTTGATGGAGAGCATAGATTGGGAAATTACATGCAGTTAAGTTTTTATAATCTATAGGGGGAAACTCTTGAATAGTTTAATTTGCTTTAATGTATGTCAGATTTTGCTAGTAAATTGAGACATGCATGAACAATCCGGAAAACTTTTCAATTGGAAATTTGCTAACATTACTGTTACTATTATTATTTTCTTCATTTTGTGAACATTTTCGATTTCGATTTTGATGTTGTGCCCATATCTCTTTCAGAAGTACCCAATCAAATGTTGGAATTCTATGAACAAAACCAAACCTTCCTACATTGGTGAAGTTAAACGAAGTGCTGCAACATGGAGTTCTCTCGCATTTGACATCATTAAAAGCTCTGTTTCCAACAACAGATAGCTATTCTCAGCTAGTGTTACTACTTCGCATTGTCAAACTTAAAGCCTGCATCATCTATAAGCCAGTGTTGAGCAGCCATAAATTTAAGATGATAATTGTTTTAGGCCCTACAAGAACCACTGAAGCCAGATTAATGACCATGGAAGTGCTGACATGGAAAATTCTGCAACAGACGATGTAGTTTACACCGACAATATTTGAGGTTTGATTTTTCCAAGCCACCTACTTTGCAATATCTGAGAAGGCACGAGTTTCCTTCTTCACAGAGATTGTATGTAGGGCTAGGATGATAAAAAAGAAAAAGGGAAAAATGAAAAAATGCATATGGCTGGCTCATCTGCAAATGATCTACATCCCCAGCCAGAGACCTTTGATTTTGTTGTGTACTACCTTTGCTCAAACATTCGTCTGGTTTGTTATGATTTTTTTCCTGAATGTAGTATGTTTTGATCTTCTGTATTTCCAAGCCATGTTTGTACACAGAATAATGAATGAAAGTTTACAATTCATGTGCTTTAAGGCTCTATTTGGTATTGTTTTTCATAATATTTTTATTTATTTTAAAATAAAAAATATTGTTACGGTAAAAAATTAATTTTTATAATAAAAAAATTTTTAAATAAAATAATTTTATTACGTTAATATAATTAGTGTAAGAAAATTATTAAATTACATTAATAAAATGATAATTTTTTAAAAATTTTTATTTATTTATCATTAATTAATAATTTTTTATTATTTTATTAATTAA
>CP135558.1:6578388-6627534 GCA_032402905.1 Khaya senegalensis | reverse complement strand
TTTTAAAATAAAAAATATTGTTACGGTAAAGAATTAATTTTTATAATAAAAAAATTTTTAAATAAAATAATTTTATTACGTTAATATAATTAGTGTAAGAAAATTATTAAATTACATTAATAAAATGATAATTTTTTAAAAATTTTTATTTATTTATCATTAATTAATAATTTTTTATTATTTTATTAATTAAATAATTTTATTTTGTTAGTATAATAATTTTTATTATATTATTTATATTGTTATAATAAAATCATTTTATTTAAACCTTTTAGCAATAGAAACTGTAAGTAGCTAGATTTATTAGTGTAAAACCGACATAAAAGGTAATTAAAGAAAGGCAAAAAGAAGGCAGCATGTTAATTTTGCAAGCATGACTTAATCAATACATCACTCCATGTTTACGAGCAAGCAAACTCAAGAGAGTTAAGTTGACTGTGCACTTCCAGCCTCGCTTCCTTTGGTTCCTTTCAGAATTCTCATTATTATTGTCAACATTCATATGTTTCCATGCTTAGCCTATCCTGAAGAGAAACTTATTCCCAGTAACAACAAATCATATATTAAAAAATTTGAATTTTATATTATGATTGTAACGTTACATTAGATTTAATATTAACAAATCGTATACCAAGACATAATTCATACATCATACATTAAAGTCATATTCTTATATCAATCAAGATTATTATACATTATTTCTGTGATTGCAATTTGTTGTCTTTTCTTCTTCATAAAAAGTCATCACAACCCTAATTTGGGCTCAAGTAGAGCTTAGATTAGGAAGAATTTATGTTCAAAACAAGAAGAGATTCTCAACAAGGATTCTAAATATTTCTCCTGAAAATTTATCAAATTGAAGCAAAATTTTCAGTATTGAATTTGATTCTGTGAGCTTTAATTTTCTGGGATATTCTGTGGAAAGAGAAGGCAGTAGCTCAACTTGAGTTTTCAACTCAGCAACAAAGATCCATTTGTTATGGTGTTATTTTCAGATGTTCTTGCAATATAAAATGATAGTAAGTGGGGCACAAGAAGTGTCTAGCTCAACCACCCCAAGAGTTTATATAGAGATTTAATTACATTATTGATTGCAACTCCCACATGCAAATTCCTTTGTACTAAATTACTTATAGATTATATCTTTTTAAAAATAAAATAAAATAAAAATATTTATTATAAATGTAAAAATTTGAGCTACCTCCCAGTTTAAATTGAAATAAGTCTCATCACATTCATAATAAAATATCATCTTTAAAAAAGAAAAAAAAATTAATAAAAACTAAAAGATAATAATAATAATAATTATTATTATTATTATTATATATAAAGTATTATTTACAATATTGTTAAAGATCATCATCACCGTCTCTAGGTCAAGTAGAGATGTGCTACATATAAAAATAAAGATGTAAAGAAAAGAAAGAAGGAAAAAAAGGAGTGGCATGCAGCAGACAATAAAGCAAGCTCATTATAGTTAATAAGAAACTAAAAAAAGAAGAAAAAAAACAAAAAAAAGTGATAGCAAATTGGCATCCTAGGTTAGCTTAGCATGACCACAAAGAGCCTTCAATATTGGCTTGATGATCAACCATGTCCATAGAGTTTCCAGGAAAATTATTGGCAGATGAAGGAGAAAATTGACGCATTCTCATGTGCACAACTTCAGCTTGTGCTATAGCCAACTGGGTTTGCAATGAATCAATCTGTTGCTGTAAGGATGAGATTGCACCGACGCAGCCGTAAACCGGGTCACGAACTCTAGCGTTGGCTTCATACACCATTGAACTCACGGCATCGCTGCGTTGGTGTTCTGGTAGTTCCTGCATGATTTTTCCATGCACAAGGCAAGGTTAATTACCCCGAGATATGCTTCTCATTCTTGTTAATGATGTTCAATCTTGAAAGGCCAAGTTTTGAGAATACAATTTGATGCATGGAATTCTAGATTTTATTATTAATTTCTGAAGAATTTATTCACTAGTCAAGAAGGACATAAAAGTGAAGAAAATGTTTGGATAATAATTAATATTTTCATCTCATTTAATGTTAAATTTCACTTTTGCAGAACTTTTTTACAGTATCAAATTTCATCAAACACACATAC
Organism: Khaya senegalensis; assembly: GCA_032402905.1. Lineage (NCBI taxonomy): Eukaryota > Viridiplantae > Streptophyta > Magnoliopsida > Sapindales > Meliaceae > Khaya > Khaya senegalensis. The sequence goes on along the minus strand of CP135558.1, from coordinate 6,625,427 downwards.
GAATGTATAATAGATTAATATCTTCATAAACTAAGAATATAATCTGATTAATTAATGGTTAATTAGTGGTTAATTAGCATAACTAATGGTTGATTAGTGGTCAATTTGCTTTTAACATCAATACATTTCTTTTATGTCACAAGGTCTACATCAACGTACTCTATGCTTTCTTAAAGCACAAAGCACAGATGATTCACAAACATAACTTTCTTTTTCTAAAATCACTTTGGCGATAAGCACTTTTAGACCAGAAGTTTGGCTCAATTCCAAAAAGCTATTTGTGGTCATAAAGAAGAAAGTTAAACCCTGTATCATATTTAATCCATTTCCCATGTAAGAAAACTATAGAAAAAGCTTCTGGTGGATAAAGCTAATTTATCATCTTTAATTATTCTCTTTAATTTTACTGAGAATCACTTGGTATAAAAGTTAATGGCATGCTTTTTGTAAAGAAAGAATAAGAATCCTAGTCAACTATATTTATTCTGCTTACCAACTGTAATTAACCACCGTAACAGACATAAAAGTTGAGAAAAGGAAATGGAAGCACCACTTGCAATACTTTTAACAATTTATATTCATAATTCAACTAGTAAATTGTAAAATACATATATATATATATATATTAAAAAATATAATTAAACTCGTCATTTTATTTGTCGATTACTACAAGAAACCCACAAAATATTTCCCACTTGCTGATTCTAGTTAGGTACCAAACTATGCAATTAAATTTCAAATCTTTAGTTCATTCTTACTTCTGTTATGGAGAAGATTGTATACCATAATCGCCATAGATAACCGTTAAAAAGCCACCGTATAATTGGAACATATTGTTCATCCATAAACTAATCTCTCTTTCTAGGCTAAATTGATGCTAGATTAGGAAGTTTTCTCTAAGTGTTCCACAATGGTAGAATTTGTCTTGCCTTCCCTTGTAGTGCTTTGTTAGGAGCAGTGAGAAAACCTAAAATATACTCAAAATGGGTTTATGAATTAGGCTAAAAAACAAAAAAACTCGTTACTTTTGTAGGTTCCTAAAAGCGGTAGCCCACTTCTTCCCCATGAAAAACTGAAGAAAGTGAGTAAAACAAAACCCTTCTACAATTTTGCTATTTGGAAAGAGAATTAAGAGAGATCAGAGGGAAATGGAACCTGTAACATCTTGTTAACATTGCTGGCACCAAAAACTTTGTGCACACTGGCAAACTTCTGCGGCTCATCGGCTGGAAAATATGGGGCAAAAACACAGTCTTGTGCACATCTTCTTCGAAGAAGTTTGCATGCCGCGCATGGCGACAGTGCTCCTTGTTTCCTTCCACTCTCCTTCATACTTTCAATTAACAATCAATATTATATGTAAACAAATATCAGTTTGGTCTCTAAGACTCAGAGAAAATGAAGAGTCTGTTGATTGGCTGAGAGAACAAAAGAGCAAAGAAAAAGAAGACGATTAATTGATAAGAAGTTTGAGAGGGGAAGGGGGCTAAAAGAGAAGAGTAGTGGGTATTATATAGAGAAGTAAAAATGCCGTATTTGCAGCGAATCTTAGAGGGTTCCACCAAAGAAGAGCCATTAGATTTTGCTGACAAATACGTCGTTTTATAAGAGATCTTTTGGCCCACCTCAATTTGATATTTTGTCTAACTTTTTTTTTCCCTCTCTTTTTCTGACGCTTAATTAAGAATCTCAAGCAATCTTTTGGCAGGTTAAGGTGTAGTTAATACTTTAATAATGGATTAGTGTAGAATTAGATTGTAGTTGATAGTTAAATTATTCGAAACTGATGAATCTGGTAGCTTCATTGTATTTCTAGGTGATTGTTAATTGATATAAAGAACAGGGACGAAAGGCAAAAAAAATTAGATTGCTTCTCACGGTCAACTTAGCAACAAAAGTTCAAATGAATAGTTAAATATTGTTCTTTCTTCTTCTTCATTTTGTTTTTATTTATTAGATTTGCTAGCTGTTATGATAGTGATTCTATGCTCATATAAAATTATTTATAATTCCTTCCACACTTAAAAAATAATGTATAAAATTTTTTATTTTAAATTGATGGAACAAAAAGAGTAATATTCTGAATACATATACGTTATATTTACATCAAGAAGTGTCAGTGATAAATTTAAAAAATAAACAATAATTTAAAGTATAATATTTCACGATAAAATTATATTATTTGTCACACTAAATAAGATATAAATTTTATATTTTAATTTTATAAATATAATAATAATACCGATTAAAATTTTATGATAATTAAGAGAGTTCATAGTACTCTTGGAGTATTGTATCTTTCTTACTATATACGTTTTGATCTTTTGTAATTGATTGAAAGATACATATTGATATAAAACAAAATTTTATAAACAAATACAACTTATTTAAGATAGTTGAAATGCATACGGATCTCCGTCCTTCAAAGTCAAAAAGGTTAGCAGTCTATTTCATTTTCATTTATACTTTTTGTGGTTGCCAAGAAGCATATAGATTTTAGAAATGAATTTGGTCACCAAAATTATTTGGGGACCTTAATGTAATGATTACATTTATAAGGATCATATTCATCAAATTTTAATTTTATCAAACTAATATCATGGGCGGCTCACTTGATCTTTCTATTCACAAAATTTTTATTTTAATTATATGCTATGAGCAACATGTTTTGCTCATTTCATCTTAGTTTTTTTCCCTTTATTTTTTTTTTATTCTTTTTGTATTATAATATTTAAAAATTAATATTAAAATTGTGTCAATGGAATTAAAAAATTAAAAAAATAATTAATAAATTCTTAATTTAAAATAATTATATTAATTTTAGAACGTTGATCCATAAAAATTTAATAATTACAAGTTAAATTTAAGAAAATGACTTATAATTTGAAGACTTTAAATAACCAAATTTGATTAAGTTTTTACATGATATAAATACGATTTTAGTAGAAGAAGTCTAAGTTATACCCATTTGTTCTACATCAATTGCTTGTGTTATTATTAAATGTTTTTTTTCTTGATGTCATGTTGTCTACACTAATTAATTACAAAGATTGACATTAATCTCCACGGTCATCTTTTGACTAACACAATCAGTAAACATGATTTCATTGTGTTATTCGTACTTATATTATCATGATAGTACTAGACTTTGTTTTTGTCAAACATATTAATCATAATTCCAAGCTTAAAACTTAATTCTAGCTAGTGGAGTTAATCATTCCTAGCGTGACTGATTTTAATACTAACATGAATCAACTTTCTCTATATATCCTTTGTTGAAAGAAATAAATCAATGAAAAGATAAGTTATTGATCCTCTATTGCTATCCCATGTACTTATAGTGCACCCAAATGCATACTTATTGACAAATACACAGCAATCATATCAATCAAAAACAAGAATTATATAATACAAAAGATGTTTAGAAACAAAATCCCTAACTCAGTGATGTAAATAGAAAGACGTAGCTCGTTCAAAACCACACGAGGTTGGATCATTTTATTCATATATACAAAGCTTTAATTCAAGTGTTTAGACAAAAATAATAATTAATTAATTAATCAAATGTCATATCTAATAGTTAGATAGGAATATGAATTAGCCCTTGAAACAAGTGGAGTTGAGAGTTTGCAAAATAATTTGTTTGCTTTATTTCACTTTCTTATTAATTTCTATGGTGATCAACACTCTTAATACTGATTAATCCCAATTGATAGGATGATGATGCACATCATTCTTGACAAGACGGGAATCAAATTAATTTATAAAAGCAACACACGAACTAACACTTTGATTGGAGAAATTAAATTAAAATGTTGGCAAATAGAAATTTTGTATATTTTCATTTCAAAAATATATCGAATGATCGATGCTTTGGGAGCAGGCAGGTAACATCAAAGAGAGTGAGTGCTTTGACATTGGTTTATATTATTATTCATTATTAATTAAGCTCCACTAATTCTAGTGCACGTACAATTTTATTGTTAATTAATTACGTGTTTAAGATTAATTTAATTGTCAAAGTGTAATTGGATCACATTTATATATAAAATATAATCCAAATAAATTCATTAAACAAAAGAATTCCATCGATGAGCCCCACCCACGTTCACTTAGCTATTGTCTTTTATCGTATGAAGCGTGTATTCGCAAGCAGTTCCAAAATTAATTACGTATATTATTGAGATCATCTGTTGCTACTTGCACGTGTACGCAGCTTGGTGAGTTCATAAAATATGTTTTAAATTCAGGAATTTCATTGACCAACATCTGTTATGCCGTAAAATGATTGAGATTTGAGAATCAATCTGAAATGAATCCTTATTTGACATAAACTTACCCAAACATAAACTAGTGATAATGTCCTAGTTGAGTATGTTTTCATTTATACAAGTGAAAAGGACTGTCCATATACTGTATACGATATTCAATACTTGTTTTTGGACAACAAGTACACGAGAATGCTCTTTTAATTCTATACATATATGGTGAGTACTCAGAAATTAACTTCTGCTTACACATTGCACTGTAAAATGACTTGTAGTAATATGATTAGCACAAGTAATGGCAATAAATAATACTCCTTATTAGTTAGGTTGTTATTTGATCCAAAAGTTTAAATTTGTTAGTAAAGACTTAAATAATAGTTTTCAATTTTAACAAGTCCCTTCGCGTACAAAATATTAAATAGGTTTACCACACAAACTTATTTAAAAAATACATACACACATACGCATATATATAAATTCATTTTATATCATTTAGTATCTGTCGTCACATGAATAAATTCAAATAAAAATATAAAAAAAAAATTTAAATAAATTTTTTAAAAAATAGAAAAATTTAAATACTGAATCATTTAAACAATCGATTTTGATATTATATTAAGATACTATTTAATACAAAATTTTAAATTTATAAATAATAACAAAAACAATAACATTAAGCTTTCTTTTCAATAATATTTCAAATGTCTTTTCATTATAATTTGTAATAATGTAATTACAAGACTTTGATCACCTTCATTATGCATAATATTAATTTCTCAGTCCTTTAGTCTATATTAATTCTTGAGGGAAAAGCGAAATTTTTCTAAAAAGTTTAAAGTTTGACTATCGATCCTTTACCAAATTAGGGTTTAAATGAATAATAACTCTTCTAATTTCTAAAACTTGTGATCTCAAAATTAAAGCAAATGTTCTATCATGTCTGCAAAAGTGGGGAGCATAATGAAGTAACCCAAATGCTCTTTCTCACATGACTTCCGCTGCAAAAGGATTTTATTAGTTTGATCATGGGCTTTGTGTCATCTTGGAGATTGAGATAAGATCTTGCCTAGAGATTTTCATGCAAGAAAACAAGGATAGTGTGACAAATTTGACCATCTGCCTGAGCTCATATATAAAACCTAAGTAAACATTAACCCTAAGACTAAGTGAAACATGCATAAACATATGCAACAAAACAAAGTTAATCATGGATCGATTAATCAATGTAGGGTTGGAAAAATTTGCAAATTTTCTCGAGTGAATTTTGTACAAAGTTGACATCATGAAAGACGTGTTTGATTCTGGATGCTTCAAAAATTATTCAGCCACGGCCCTAAAGTCCGAAGAAGAAAAAATTAAGAGAGGACGAAACTTTCTTCTTTCTTTATTGTCCCACATCAAGTAATTTCTCTGGTTACATTGAAACCTAGCATCAACGATGAGTGATTGGACCGAATTAACATAACAGAAATCTGTTTGTCCTTTTTTTTTATATATATATATTTCGTCGCACAAGCCTGGACATTAGAAGGTGTGATAAGAAATTTCTTAACTCTTATGCCAAACGACACAAAACTTGTTCTTACTGTAATTATGAGTCAATAATTGGAATTGGAAGATAACTTACTCTTTAGAGAAGAGAAGTTTTTCCAAACTAAACTATAACGACATCTTCAGTAAATTCACAATAAGAAGCATTAATTTCTTAAATCTTTCCTTTAAACTGTTTTTCCTTCGAAAACTGTTCTTGTTATCCTACTTTTGCTTTATTCACACCAGTAAATTATGCCAAAGTTTCGTGTTGAACTGAATATGGGGCTTTCAGTGGCTTTCAGTACTTTTGAAGGGAGTATTGCAAATGGGCGGATACAATTTAAAGGTCTTATCAACTCGCCTGGAGGCAAAGTTTGTCGACGTGTGGGTTCCATTAGGCATTTCTTCTGTCTCAATCCACCGAAAGCCTGCAAGCAGTTCTTGATTAAACCTCATATGCAGACGCATTGAAACTCCTGCAATAATTTACAAGCTTGTGCTTAAAACTTAATTAGTGATCTCTAATTATGAGGTCGTGATTTATCTTTATTAACAGCTATACGTATGACGTGAGAAATTATTGTCTTATCAAATTATATATTCCACAAGAATGTATTTACTTAACAATACCATGTAGTAGTTAAAAAAGTAGGGTTTGAAACAGAAAGAACAGCCGTGCGAGGTCAAAAAACCAGAAAACAGGATCCTAAGAAAGCCTATATCCTGCCGTAGATTCGTCAGTCAAGCTCCAGAGCAGGCAACCATAGTAAAAGAAAAGAAAAGAAGGTAAGATTTGAGACAAGTACAAATTAGCCACTATTATTCAACTGTGAAGTGTACAGGTTATATAGATTTAAAGGACTGGAACTGATATAATTTTAAAATTACACAGTGAATACAGTGTTGTTTAAGCTAAGAGAGCGTGACAAATACTTTCCTAAATGCAAGAGAAAATTATAGAAATAAACACAAAAGAAAAATCTCTTGAGACAACGACATTTCACCTCTACGTTCTCTTTTAGTAAACAAGTGATACAATGGGCAAGTAAGCCCAAGCTTTAGTCAGTATTTAATTGAATTGATGGTTTTTTTTTCATCATTGTCTAAAGAGATTTAGAATTTAAATGAAGGCTTAAACTGATCTAATAAGAGGGCTAAACTTTCAAGAAGTTTGTGTAACCTGGGGTTTACACAAATTAAAACACACTCGTATGTGCTCAGATATACAAGTTAAATAACAAGAACAACTTGTGTTAACAATTGTGCTGCCAATGTTTTTTTTTCAGCCATATAATTCTCTCCATTTTTCGCAGGAAACTTGTACGGTCAAATTCTCTTTAGATCATGTAAATTGCTACCACTTTAGGCCCATCATGATTTGATATGGATACTGTACTATCCGTATGAGGTCGACTAAGCTTTCTAAAACATATGGAAGGAAGCCCAAATTCAAGACTTAATCGTAAATATACTTTATACTTCTTTCTTGAATACTCTTTCAAAATATTTTGAACTAGAAACTTTTGTCTGACAAAAAAGTAAATTCAATGAGTAGTCATTGACTCAGCAATTTAAACATAGAATTAACCTTGAATTTAGAGATGGCAATTTGATTAGATATATAGATATTACATAATATTTAATTGAAAAAAAATCTGATATTCAAAATTTAATGAATATCTCAAATTTTTTGGATATCCTATCCATTGCTTTCTCTAGTTGAATTAAATCCAAGGATCTACGGTGGGGTGGTTTTCTACTCTTTAAAATTAGTGTAATGTAGTTATATGGGTCTCTGCAGCAACTAAATAGTCCTGTATTCATTACATGACCAAATTTGCTTGGTGGCACTGCCATTGCTATACATCCTGATGATAAAAGGTACAGTCATCCGCATGGAAAATCTGCCATTCATCCATTTAATGGAAGAAAACTCCCTATAATTTGTGATGCAATTCTTGTTGATCCAAATTTTGGGACTGGAGTTGTTAAGGTAAGAATTCTCTCGTTTAGCTAAGACTTCTATGTGTTTTTGTAGATAACTCCAGCCCATGACCCAAATGATTCTGATGTTGGCAAGCGGCATAATCTTGAATTTATAAACATTTTTACTAATGATGAGAAAATAAATAGTGATGGCGGTCCTGAATTTGAGGGGATGCCACGATTTCAGGCTCGTGAGGCTGTGACTGAATCATTACAGAAGAAGGTATTATTGCTGCACCATGTATTATAGTCTGTTTACCTATATTATGTGATACAATTTTTTTAAAGTATTCTTTCTTACACATAGGGGTTGTATAGAGGTGCTAAAGACAATGAGATGCGCCTTGGCGTTTGCTCAAGAAGCAATGATGTTATTGAGCCTATGATAAAGCCCCATTGGTATGTTAACTGCAAAAGCATGGCTACTAGGCTCTTGATGCAGTTATGGATACTGAAATTAGGAAGTTCGAGATTATCCCTAAACAATATGCTGCTGAATGGAAAGTTGTCATCTTAACTTCTTCTGTATTAATAATGATGTGATCAGGCTATTGGAGGAGGATTCTGCTCTTCTGATTTTGCCCTTTGCATGTTCTTTCTGGTTGGAGTCTGTGGTTCAATATGATTTCCTGAAGATATTTTCATATACCTACTGTATTGACTTCAACAATGGTCTGCCAAGATTAATGAGTGATAAATTTCATCAGTCCGAAACATTAGTGAAATTTAGATGTGATCCATGCGGTAGTGGGGCTAATCAATTTTGTGTGTGTCATTTATATTCATATGAATGCATGATCAGTCTTGCTGATTCAGAGTTTTGAATGTCGCAGATGAATTGAGGCCATTCTTGACTAGTGTACCTCAAGGCAGCTCTGGTGGGGTGGCCGAATTCCTGCATGGTGTGTGACATTGGAAGATGATGAATTAAAGGAACTTGAGTCATACAATGACCATTGGATTGTTGCGAGAGACAAGAAAGAAGCACTAGCTGAAGCTAGTGAACAATTTGCTGGGAAGATCCTTTCAGAAAAAGAAGTTGTTTTCTTTACCCATATACAGTGTCATGTGCTTACCAATCTTTTAGAATACTGCAGTGCATACGCAGAACAACTGTTTCCAGCGACAGATGTAATAGTGAGAAGGCTATAACTCGAGTTTGCTGTATAGTAGTGCGGCTTAATTCAATTTTCATGTTCAAGTTCAACACACAAAATGCATACCAATCCATGCAAAAGATAGCAAGTATTATATAGTAAATTGGGCTTATAGTTATCGACATACATGTAAAATAATTTCAACAGTTAGACTTTTGCTAAGCCATTCTCGATCATTCATGTAACAGACCTGACAAATTCACAATTACGAATGACATACAAGTGGTGACATACAATTACCAATCCAAAGCAAAGCAAAGCAAAGCTAACACAATTTAATTTATATAGCAACCAAAAAACAGAGTAAAAGCTGATTATTTTCAAATCCCTTGAATTCAGTTGCCCGAGATCGGATACGGACCATTTGGTTAGCCATAATCTTCACCAAACCCATTAAAAAACTCTTGTTTATCTCCATAATCCATGCCTCTATCCACGAACCCAAAAAAAAAAAAAAAATCCATGTGAGTATCCAGATGCTCTAAATTGATATTCTGATCGACACACGGAGAGATTAGTTTGTGGGTACTTTGAATACTTGATCAAATACACGTGGCCAAATGGGTTTTGATTTTCTTCTTTCTCCCTCCCTTCTTTGATACACGTGGCCAAATATAATTAACAGTTGCATGCATGCATGCATGCATGGACTGCCAAGTTTTCCTTCACTTGCTAAACATCAAGGAATAAAAAGGTGGGCCACCAGACGGGCCTTGCCATGGAACGACTTATTACAAACGGCCCAATTTGGCCCACAACGCTTTGCGCTGGATTAACTATGCCATGCAGGACATGTGCCCTATTGGGTCTGGTCCGATATTATCTCTCTCTCTCTTTCTCGGGTGATTCTATACAAACACAACATATTACTTTGAACACCCAATTAATTTAATTATATTTATTTATTAATTGAAAAATTAATTTTTCACTCTTTATACTTTTAAAATTACCATTTTAATTAGTATAAATAATTTATTAATTACTTTTGTAAAAAATAATTATTTTAAATTATCCTAAATATCTTAATTAAAATTAAAAAATAAATAATTAATTAAGTAATACATTATTGTATTACTACGGTTTTGTTTGTAAATAATACTGTAATCCATAACGGAAAGTTTATACGCATTAGAAAGCGAGGAAGTAGGGTTTTAGACCTTTTCCAAACGAAACGCAGACGGCTTAATTATGCTGCTGTCGTTTCGAAGGCGACTCGTGGTCTACTCTTATCGAATCATTTACACTGTGCATCAGCCTGTTTTGTAATTCCTTTAGCATCTTCACATTCGCGTTCTTCTTACGGAGCATCAATCATGGTAACCAAATTCACCGCATTCATCTGGCCGTTCAAATCACATTTACTTTGTTTTCCTTTTGTATGCTTAATTAATTTTTTGAAAAATTTTTGTTCCTGAATTTGTAGGCGGAAACTGAGAAGAAGATTGAAACAGCGGAAGACCTCGAACGAAAGAAGAAGAAGGAGGAGAAAGTATTTTTCTTTCTTTATTAATTTATGCATGCATGGTTTTATGCGTGCTGATTTTTTATTTATTTATTTATTTATTTTTGGCGGTAGGCAAAGGAGAAGGAAATGAAGAAACTAAAGGCGTTAGAAAAAGCAGAGCAAGCGAAACTTAAGGTGATTGTCTTTTTGTTGTTCATTTTTGGAATTTGCGTTGTTTTGTGTTGTTGGTTCTGCTGATATTTGATTGAGCTCATTTTGTATTTTGCATTTGAAGGCTCAACAAAAGCAAGATCAGGGAGCGACGAAGAAGAGTGTGAAGAAGAATGCCAAACGAGATGATGGAAAAGACAATCCGGAGGACTTTGTTGATCCAGAGACGAAGTCTGGTGAGAAAAAGAGGATGTCTAAGCAAATGGCTAAGGAGTATAATCCAAGTGCTGTTGAGAAGTCGTGAGTGTCATTCTGTCTGCACCTTAGACTTAAAATTGAATGAATTAATGAATTTGAAATTTTGTTATTGATCCTATTACTGGTTTGTTTTAAGGTGGTATGATTGGTGGGAGAAATCGGGATATTTTGTGGCAGATAACAAAAGCTCAAAGCCCCCTTTTGTGATTGTAAGTGTTTAGTTTTGTTGTCTTAATTGAATGCACTGATTTGTTTATGCTGTTTTTCATTTGTTGAAAAGTTTAATATTCGTGAGAATAATGAATTACATGGACAGCTAATTGTGCACTGTGAGAATGAAAAAGGAAGAAATAGCCGCGAAAATGAGGCATACGAGCCCCGACTGTGATCTATTACTGTATTGCCCATTTCTTATTATTGACTATAGAATTAGCTGGTATAGATGCCACTAAGTTGTAATGGTAATGTGTGTTGGCAGAAGGTGAAATAGAACCTTTTTTCTTTGTAATTATGTATTAGATTTGATTTGAAATGTAGGTTTTATCACACCTTTCCAAATTAGCTTCATCAACCAAGTTTAGGGGCCATTATATTTTCTAACTGCCATGTAGTAGTTGTACAGCATGAAGAGAGGGAATTCAATGTATATTGTGAAACATTGCCATTTTGCATTTAATGCATCTTGATCTTGATGCTTTTTCGTTGTTTGATGTGTCTGGTGTGCATCTTAGTTTTTTTTCCCTTTTTTTTTCTCTTCTTTAATGTTTGGTCTTTCTTCTTCAGGTTCTTCCCCCACCAAACGTGACTGGGGCCTTACATATAGGACATGCCCTTACTACGGCCCTTCAGGTTTTGTAATAACATATACTTTTCTGTTTTGCTGAGGCTTTGGCTTCTACACTGTATATGTCATTGACCTTTGATTTTACTCAATGTAGGATACGATCATACGTTGGAGGAGAATGTCTGGATATAATGCCTTGTGGGTACCTGGCATGGACCATGCTGGGATAGCAACACAGGTTATTTTTATTTGATTGGTCAATTTAGTGACACATACTAAAACTAAGTTCATATTTCTTTTTCAGCATGTCCATCATAATAGTGTGAACTCTACCGTTGTACATGTATTCTGATAGGGGCTCTAGTTATGCATGCCTCATACCCTCAAAGACTGGTTGCGTGGCAATGATAAAGTCATTTGTCTGTGTCGTCACATACTTGCTATGCTATCAGTGTGTCCATCATAAATGTGTGAACTTTTTGCCTGTGCTGTCCCACTCATGGTCTGGCTTCTGATCTATTATTCTGTGTATCTTATCATTCCATGCATACTTTACCCTATACTAGTTAATCTTATCAGACCCTTTAAATGTGCCACATATCTATGACCTATTTGAGCATGTATATGTTAGAACTTGCAATCCATTGAATAAAGTACATTGATGTAGGATGAGTATTTAGGATTTGGTGGACCTTTGATTGACCTACTGTGAAGCCAAATTCACTGCTCAGTATATTGTCTCCAGCTGTAAAATCTTCCCCATGAAAACTGTTAATACCGTTATGATGTATTGGATATTATAAAGTTCTTACAATAAGATTGTGCAGTATGTTTTGTTATATTGTTTGCTAGCCAACTGAGTCTGAGATTCTTTCTTTAATGAATTACCTTGCTAATGCTATGCTATAATGTAGTTGTATGGGTCTCTGCGGCTACTTTGTAGTCCTGTATTTGTTACATGACCAAATTTGTACCATGTGTTAGAATAAAATCAAAATCCCAAACTATTATGATCCAACCGTTTTCTCTTTTAAATTTACGGTATTTTTTATCAATGTTGTCATCCTTTTTGTTATTAATATCATTGTTCTGTTCAATATGTTTTGTCTTCAAATACACATTGCTGTCTGACTGGAATATTTGTTTGCCATTTGGTAGGTGGTTGTGGAGAAGAAGCTTATGCGTGAACGGAAATTAACCAGGCATGACATTGGTCGTGAAGCATTTGTATCTGAGGTGAATTTTGATTATCATATGCTGATTCCTAGTTTAAGCTTATCGAGATACTGACTGTTCTGTACGAAATTCATATCAGTCTAATCATCTGTGGTTTTGTTGATGCTGTGGTAAAAAGGTTTGGAAATGGAAGGATGAGTATGGGGGCACCATTTTAAGACAACTACGACGCTTGGGTGGTTCTCTTGACTGGTCTCGAGAGGTGAAAATATAACTATCTTTGCTCTAACACAATGGATTCTGTGTTCTTGTTTGGTTACTTCTTTAGATTTTTGTTTATGTATTATTAAGATTTTTTTGTTCTGTTTTACTTTTTTTAACTTTCCAGTGCTTTACGATGGATGACCAAAGGTCAAAGGCTGTGACAGAGGCCTTTGTGCGGTTATACAAGGAAGGTCTCATATATCGGTAAGTTTGGCAGAAAAGTACTTCTGATATTTGTAAAATTGCAGTCATTTATGCTGTTGAAAAGTTTATTGATTGTTCTAAGCACGTACAGAATAATACATTGGTTGCTTTTTATTGACACGTGGTGTCAATTTTTTCAGTGGCTATATTTTATTTTGCAACTTTTGCGTCTTCCACTTGTAATATTGTCTGTGTGCTTTTCCAGTTAGAGCTTATATACGGTTTTCTTTTTCCTGAAATTCTTTCACATCTTATTAGGATTTTCCTTCTCTTCTTTAATTATGATAAGTTCTGGATGATAATGGTATCATTTTTGCAGGAAGATTGGTTAGGTGTTAAAAATTCTAGGTATTTCAACTAATTTGTCAATGTCAAACTTTTCTTTTATATTCTAACTAATTTGTCAATGTCAAACTTTTCTTTTATATTCTTTACTTTTTTTTGATAAGTAATTTGGAAATAGTTGCGACCTTGACTGACTCTATAATACCTTGGATTACTTCAAGTTTGTAGAAAAGGTTCTTATGTTAAATGGAAGATGGCTCTGTAAACTCTTTTAAACCCTTGTATGAGCAAAATTTTTATTTTTTCTGATTGTTTATACCTTTTTTTTTTTCTTTGTTTTTCAGTTTGATGAGATTGCTTTCAGGTTTTTACCATATCTTTTGCAGGGATCTTCGGCTAGTGAACTGGGATTGTGTCTTACGAACAGCTATATCTGATATTGAGGTGAGTCACTTCCTTTAAGTGATGTACTGGTTACTGGATTGTCTCCTGCTTAGGTTGTAAATCTCTTTGTGTTTGTAGGTAGATTATATTGACATCCAAAAGAAGACGCTGAGAAACGTTCCTGGTTATGAAAAACAAGTAGAATTTGGTGTTTTAACATCATTTGCTTACCCTCTGGAAGGAGGACTAGGTGAGATTATTGTTGCCACTACTAGGGTGGAAACAATGCTTGGTGACACTGCCATTGCAATACATCCTGATGATACAAGGTACGGTCATCTGCATGGAAAATTTGCCATTCATCCATTTAATGGAAGAAAACTCCCTATAATTTGTGATGCAATTCTTGTTGATCCAAATTTTGGGACTGGAGCTGTTAAGGTATGAATTCTCATGTTTAGCTAAGACTTTCTAGAGGCAAATTGTTATTCTCAGCGCTCCTTTAGTTAAGCCAATAGTTTACAGTCCTTGCCTATGTGTTTTTGCAGATAACTCCAGCCCATGATCCAAATGATTTTGAAGTTGGCAAGCGGCATAATCTTGAATTTATTAACATTTTTACTGATGATGGGAAAATAAATAGCAATGGCGGTCCTGAATTTGAGGGGATGCCACGATTTCAGGCTCGTGAGGCTGTGACTGAAGCATTACAGAAGCAGGTATTATTGCTGCACCATGTATTATAGCCTGTTACGTATATTTTGTGATACAATTTTTTTTTTAAGTACTCTTATTTTTTACACATAGGGGTTGTATAGAGGTGCTAAAGACAATGAGATGCGCCTTGGCTTTTGTTCAAGAAGCAATGATGTTATTGAACCAATGATAAAGCCCCAGTGGTATGTTAACTGCAAAAGCATGGCAACTCAGGCTCTTGATGCAGTTATTGATACTGAAATTAGGAAGCTCGAGATTATCCCCAGACAATATACTGCTGAATGGAAAAGGTTCTCTGTAGTCATCTACTCTTCTTCTACATTTATAATGATGTGACCAGGCTATTGGAGGAGGATTCTGCTCTTCCGATTTTGCTTTTGCATGTTCTTTCTGGTTGGAGTCTGTCGTTCAATATTCTTTCTTGACAATATTTTCATTCCTAGTGTATTGACTTCAACAATGGTCTGTCAAGATTAATGAGTAATAAATTTCACCAGTCTGAAACTTTAGTGAAATTTAGCTTTTATCCATACAGTAGTGGCTCTAATCACTTTTGTGTGTCATTTTTATCATAGGAATTTTGTCTTAATGTCTTACCTAATTATGTTTTATATTCATATGACTGCATGATTAATCTTGCTGATTCCTAGTTTTGAATGTCGCAGATGGCTTGAGGCCATTCGTGACTGGTGTATCTCAAGGCAGCTCTGGTGGGGTCACCGAATTCCTGCATGGTATGTGACATTGGAAGATGATGAATTAAAGGAACTTGGGTCATACAATGACCATTGGATTGTTGCTAGGGACGAGAAAGAAGCACTAGCTGAAGCTAGTAAACAATTTGCTGGGAAGAAGTTTGAAATGTGTCAAGATCCTGATGTACTCGACACTTGGTTTTCTTCTGGTCTCTTTCCATTATCGGTGTTGGGATGGCCAGATGATACAGATGATTTAAAGGCATTTTATCCAACTTCTGTTCTTGAAACTGGTCATGACATTCTCTTTTTCTGGGTTGCTCGGATGGTGATGTTAGGAATTCAACTGGGAGGAGATGTACCTTTCAAGAAGGTAAGTGAGTTTTAATGCTGATTACTACTAAATGCACCCTTTATAACTTCTGTACTATTTACCAAGAATGAACCTCTTATTATGCACTTTAGTTGTTTGGTGATATCTTTTGCAATCTTTCTTTCTCATAAATAACTTGGTTTCACATTTTTCAACTGTCCAAGGCTGGGAAGAAAGTGGTTGAATTATGCTTTTAGTTTTTAAATTTACTTTGTTACAGAAATATGCATTGTTTTTATTGTTGCTGTGTTGGAGGTAAAATATGAAAAATTGTATTCAATGACAATCACTGCTTTATTTATTGCTTTTCTTTTTTCTTGCTTAAGACATAGGAAGCAAACACATGGAGTTAATTTGTGCTTTTCCATGTGTTTTTCCAATTAATATATGTTGCTGTGCGCTTGTACAGTTTTGTTAATTCATGAAACTTCTCTGCTGAGAAAGCTTGACTTATTTGCTTGTTCATTTATTATACTTTGTTGAGGTATTTATTAGTCACAAAGTGTTGCAGAGAGCCTGCCATAGTTTTATGCCATACAATGTAATATTTGGACTGTGACAGAAGTATCCTCTGAACTCATACAAAATATGGAATTATCACATGCCAAAACTATATGTATAACTTGATGTGATTAAGTGAGAGTGTGATAAAGTTGTTCATTTCTAAGATTCTGTTACGTTTTCTGTTTTAACTATTGTAAATAAGAAAAAAAATACATCTTTATAGTCTGCTTCGTGACCTTTATGAATTTTGTACCATGCAGGTTTATCTGCATCCAATGATCCGTGATGCACATGGGCGTAAAATGTCAAAATCCCTGGGAAATGTTGTGGACCCCCTTGAAGTTATCAATGGGATTACTCTTGATGGTCTTCACAAGAGGTTGGAGGAGGGTAATTTGGATCCTAAAGAGTTGGACGTTGCTAAAAAAGGACAGAAGAGTGACTTTCCTAATGGTATCACTGAATGCGGTGCAGATGCTCTTCGATTTGCCCTTGTTTCATACACAGCTCAGGTTCATGTTTCTACCTACTGAATTCTTGACGATTTAGGTCTGCAACCTAAATCATTATATTTTCTCTTTGCAGTACTTGAATGCACATCTCTAAAATAATATTTTTCTTCCAACTCCTCTTTTCAGTCTGATAAAATAAATTTAGATATCCAAAGAGTAGTTGGATATCGGCAATGGTGTAACAAATTGTGGAATGCTGTTCGATTTGCTATGAGCAAACTTGGAGAGGATTATGACCCTCCATTGAACGTACACCCAGAAAACATGCCATTTATCTGCAAGTGGATTCTGTCAGTGCTGAACAAGGCCATATCCAGAATTGTAGCATCTTTAGATTCATACGAGTTCTCAGATGCAACCAGCACAGTGTATTCATGGTGGCAATATCAGTTTTGTGATGTTTTTATTGAAGCAATTAAACCTTACTTTGCTGATGACAATCCTGCATTTGCCTCCGAGAGAAGTTCTGCACGTGATGCACTTTGGGTATGCTTGGAAACTGGCTTGCTGTTGCTTCATCCATTTATGCCGTTTGTCACTGAAGAATTGTGGCAGCGCCTTCCACCACCGAGGGGCTGTGCGAGAAAAGAATCTATAATGCTATGTGAATACCCAACAGTTGTGGAGGTAAATTCTAGTTTCGGTAATTGAAAAAGAATTTCTGAGGTGAAGTTTAATGTAAAATTTTTTGACTGGGAAAGCTTCTGAAGTTTCACTATTGGCTTTTTATACAATTAGGGACACTCAATTACACTCAGTGAGAAAAACTTGATGATTAATGATGACAAGAAGTGTGTTTTAGTACATATATTGATTCAAATTTTTTAATTTAGTTTTTGTCTAACCTCTGTTTTATTTGACTCTTTGCAGTGCTGGACAAATGAAAGGGCTGAATTTGAAATGGATATTGTTGAGTCCACTGTGAAATGTCTTAGGTCACTCAGGGCAGAGGTACTTGGAAAGCCAAAGAATGAAAGGTGAAGACTGGATTGATTATTATCCTTTTAGCCAAATATTTTCTTTTTATATTCATCTACAAATTATAGAATTCATTTTTTCTCAAAATCAAAATTCAATTAAAATTTTGAGCAGTAAACAAGTGGGTTTGGTTTACATTGGAAAATTGGTGCGGACTAGCTTTGAATTAGAAGAGCTTTCTTCTGCTCTCGGTTGGAGAGAAAAGTAGGATGACAGAATATGTTTGGAAGTAATACATCTCCTATTCTTATTCTCTTTCCAATGTTCTCAACTTCCATGAGAAAAAAGGAGAACCATTTTTGAACAATGTAATAATTTACAAGTTTGCCTTCATTCTTCCTCTTCTATTTCTTCTACCAAGCACAACGAAGGAAAAATATTACTACTTCCATTTTTCCATCTATTTTCGTATGCTTCGAAGAATCTAGATTGATCATTTTTTAGCTTATACCCAAAAAGAATGTGTTAACAAATAATTAATCATTCAAACAATTTCGTTAACCCAATAAACTATAGTTAAACTTGTTGAAGAGAAATGGTGAGTGTTCTTTGTTTATTAATTTTAGCTCAGATCTTGTTATTTATATTGTTAGAAGGGTAAGATTTGAGTAAGAATTGGGGGGTTAGTCATTGGAGGGACCCGTCCTTAGGTTCAAATTAGTTAAAAATTTTCAATTCAATTTTTGTATACTGGCTTTAGTGGAAAAATCATTGATATTATGCTGAAATATATATGTATATGTGTGTGTATTTTTCATTTTTCTTCAGGTTTCCAGCTTTTGCATTTTGCCAAACTGATGCAGTAGCAGAAATTATCAGAAATTGTGAATTGGAAATTTCAACTCTTGCCATGTTATCATCTTTAAAGGTATTATATTTCAGGTTCTTGGTGTCTCTCTCTCTCAAGCTGAAAGTTCTTAAGTTGAGTTTATATTGTGCTCCATATACCTCAAATTTACGGGAGAGAATGCAGCATCCATTTTTTAGTTTTAGCGCATAAATTTTCCATATTTAAATTATGAAGCAAAATTTTGTGTTGTTAGTTCAAGGTCTCTTATTTTCTTCTGTAAACTTCTGCAGGTTCTATTGAGCGGAACTGATGAAGCTCCATCGGATTGTGCATTTGAGAATGTGAACGAAAACCTTAAAGTTTACCTTAAGGTTCAAGGATCTCTCGACTTAGATGCAGAGCGTGAAAAGATAAGAAATAAGTTGACTGACATACGGAAGTAAGTACTTGCTTACTCTATTAAACCCATCGTTTTCGGTTCTTTTTATGGCATGTTGGGGGGTTAATTAGTTATTGTTCTATTTCAAATTTGTGTAATATATTTCCCCTCTTAACAGGCAACAGGAAAAGCTGGAGAAGCAGATCAATATTCCTGGTTATCAAGAAAAGGTTCCATCTCATATTCAAGAAGAGAATGCAGCGAAGCTGGCCAAAATTCTGCAAGAAGTTGACTTCTTTGAAAAGGAAAGCAACCGTCTGGGAGTTTAAATGAAACAGGATCAATAACCGTGAACATGTTATTAGCAGTTGCTGAATTTGGTCACTATACATACATAGACCACTGGAGGGGCTGTGCCCTTATTCACCCATTGAATCGTAACCTTTTGTATCTCCAATTGTTTACACTTAAGCTAATTGCATTATTACCATCATGTATTTTGGGAAAATACTATTGTCGGAGAAACGGCAGGTTGCTATGCCCATATCACTAGATATATGAGATCGTAAATTAATGTGAAAGTATTGGTATAACAAGTAATGCTCTCCACTTTTACACAATGGAATAGACCGAGCATCTTGAAATTTTGATTTCATAGCCTATTTAAAACTTATATATGGTTGAGTCAAATGGGTTGACCCTAGTAACCATCTTCTAGAATATGTGAACATTGTCCCTTTCACAATTTCAAACCCCACAAACTAACGCATTCCCCACATAATCTGTGAAATCTAGAGTGATGGAGATGATGACTTGTGAAAAAAGACAAAATAAATGGACAATGCAATCTTCAATTCAAATCAATCGTGTATGGTCTGCCTCTAGTAAATTGGTTGCGTGATGAGCATCTAAATTTTGTGCCATTTTCAACAAAAGTTGTAGTATATTTTACAATTCGATGTTCAATGGCATCATATCATATGACCCATTTGACTACATTGGCAAAAGAGGATTTAATATGCCTATACTTATGGTACCATTAACCTATAGCTATGTAGCTACTCAATACATTTGCCAAAAAAAGAGAATTTCATTTTCTCATTGTTAATTAAGTTGCTTCAATTGGTTTTCAACCTCGCTGGAAGAATAAATTTTGCCCTCAAATTCTAGCTTCAAGCATTGCCTGTATTCATTTAGGTCAACCCATCCATAGTTCTTTTTGCATCTCCATGGGGCCGTAGCTGAAAATTTTTTTGCCTATTCCAAGTTTTGTGGTGCACAAGAGGTGGCAAGAAAAACCCCGTGACGCCCTCTGTGACTGATCTGAGTTTCAATTTGATTCTGAAGGTAGCCAAGCAACAATTGAAAATGATTGATTTTATCAACTGTTATATGTGGCTTGCACCCACTGCAGACTTATTATTTTATTTTTTTTTTAACTTGTTAGCCCTAACTTCACTTCAAAGGGCACATATATATGAGTTCCCAATTCTTGTGTATAATGCCGCCTTTGGAATGTTTCTGTGATCATTGTCAATTTGTATTGACAAGGACTTCTCCATTGTTGCCAAATACAATGCTACTCCATCCCCGTTATCAACTTCAAAATTGAAAAAGAAATGTCTAGATATGTGATTGTCACTCGGAAATGTGAACTATAACAGAGTAAACTCAGCTTAAAATCAAACTAACTATGAGTGTGCTTGAAACTGCGGTGTTTTAGCTTATTAAAAATAATTAAAGTGTTTAGTAAACATTCACCATTACTTAATATTTATCATTTTATGTTCTCTCAACTTTAAAAAAAAAAATTACCCAACTTCAATCTCAAATGCCTCGTATAATAACCTTCTTGTATTTGCAATGCTTGTAGAATACTTTTTCTCCTAAACATTTTACAAATTATGTGTATGAATTATATATTTTGAGCAATCTCCACCCTACCAGAAAAGTTTTATAAATGAAAAGAGATAATATCGATTAAAAAGAGACGTAATGAATCTTATTCCCTATGACATGCATAAAACTAATACAGAAAATAGAGAAGCCTAGATGAATCATTCAATTGGGTGGTTTATATTTCTTATATCAAGCGTAGAAAAAGAAAAGATTCAGAAAATCTAGTTACCTGTTTTAAAAAAGTTACACATGCATTATCCTACAATCTGTCTTTAATTTTCCTTGCAGTTCCATTAGTTAATTAAGGGAAATTGTTCCCACGTCTGAAATGATCTGTAGAAGGCAAAAGAAAGGTCATGAACCCAATGGAAACCAAACTATAAAGCTTCCCATAAATGAAAAAAAAAAAATAAACTAAGTTTGGTCTCCTTATTCTGAGCATAAATTAAGTTGGTTTGAAGTCACTTTCAGGTAGTGCTTTCTTACGATTGTAAGAATGCTTGCTTGTGGCACCCATTTGCATGCCTTTTCTCCTTATCCCAACCTCTTTATTAGGAGAAAAAATGTGAACAAATTATTTAAAAGCAGCACGAATGAAGACCATTTCCCATTGACCTTGTTAGCTTTGCTGTCAGTGCAAAACCATCTAAATCTTGACAATTTTTTGCAGAGAGAAGAAAAAAAAAAAAAAAACCTATATTATTATTAATTATTGTTAGTTGATGCTCTCTTTCTCTTAGTTTGACTTTGGATGCCTCAAATAATTGCTGAAGTCTACCCTCTGTCAAATTTAGTCAACTCATTGCTTCTTTGAGAGTATTCTGGTTAAATTTTTTTGGGGTCCATGAAGGGAAAATCTCCTAGCATCACTGACTGCCACTCCATTCTGTCAAACGAAGCATCATCATATGCAGATTAGAAGAATATCTTCTGCAATCATTATCAACCTCTAATTCCAGGAAACCCTAATGTTGCCTTGGATTTATTAAGATGCCAAGACGTGCAGTGAAATACAGCAATACCTTGAGTTACTATCAAGATTCAATCTCACTTATACTACTCATAACTTTTAGTGGGATGTAGTACTTCGTTTCTGTATGTAATATATTATATATGCATGCCAAACTTAAACCAATTGAACATAAATGATTATCTAATTCAAACACATTTATTCAATAAATATATGCAGATAACAAACATCTAGATGATGAAACAATGTTAAAACCTTTAGAAATGATGCACAATAATTAGGATGAAATTTCTAATATTGGCATACACTGGTAAAATCTTTTGTAATTTAAATTAATTTGTGGGTGTCAATTGATTCAACTAGTAAAATTTTTTAAAATTTGAAATATGAATCTCCACTCATACTCAATATTTTGAGAGATTTAGTTTATATTATTTTGTAATTTTTTTTTTAGAAAAAAAAATGAATATAGCTTGCTGCATTGCTCTACACTTTGTATTTGATTCTAAATCCTGGTAGTTAGCAAATAGAAAGCTTTATGCAAAAACAAAGATGCCTTACAAAACATTAAGGTTAGCCCTGACAAAAGGCATCCAATTCGAAGGTTTAGGCAAAAGAGAACCTGTTCCCTCCACTCATCCTTAACCTAGCTACCTCCTTGTACTTGATTATATGTAATCATATATAATTAACTAACAAATTAATCTATAATCTATTGAAGAACCTGTATAGTGGTGACAAGAATCTATAATCTTTTATAATATGTTGGGTTTCATACAAAATTAATAAGGTTGAAAGGACATAACAAAGTGTTTTTGCCTTCTCTTTTATTGAAAACTTGGACGGACTTTCTTTGCCCCATTAAGTGCTTCTGACTCTGAAGCTTCACAATCAAGGGATTGTGGCCAAAATGTTCCAAAATATATTGGGGAAGGAGAACTCCATAAGAAATCGTGAGTCAAATCAAATGTATGTGCTTATTAGCACAAACGAAGAGACACATTGCTGCTAGTAGACGTACGAAATTATGCAAAAGAACATGTGGGCAGTGAAGAAGAGACAGAAGATTTCAAAATGCCATGAACTTATCCGATAACATAAGATTGGATTTGGCTTGCTTAAGATAATAAAGTGATTCGGAATTGAAATAGGTTCCCATCAAAAAAGCTTGAAAGAAAAATAACTAGCTATAAGACCAGTCAAATATTCCCATTTCGGCATCAAAATTCTGTCTTCACTCACCATTAATTGTTTCATCTCAAAGCAATTCTCATGGAGACTGAACGTTTGATCAAAAGGAAGGATATAATAAACATTCAGCGTACATCTTTACGTACGTATAACGTCAATGATTTGCTTGTTCACGTGCACACATATGGTATTAGACAGCAGCAGTTATGCTAGCTACTCGGTTTTGATTCTCTCATTTTAAAGACGAGAGTTGCAAAAGTGCTTCTCATAAAAGCATTTATCCCCGTGGTTGGGATGAATTAGCTAGACAAAACAATATGAACAAGTCCTTGAACTAAAATGACTCTTAAACACTTTCTAAATCTATATTTTACAATTTCAACGTCCATTTGTTCAATTAGTAAAAATTTTTAAGATGATACAAAAGATTATCAAAAGTTTAATTCATATTAATATAATATTTAAGAGAATAATTATTCTTGGAGTATTCAATATTCACTTTCTTCACCCAAAAGCAACAAAAATAGAGAGTTAATTTTCTATTAAACTAAGCTAAAGTTTAGGTACAGAGATTCCCAAAACTAGTGTAGCTAAAAAGCAACCCCACTTGCTTATACCCACATGAAGATTTTATTATTTCCTATTCCCACAAAAAGTGATGGAAACGTTACCTTAATTAGTTGATTGCTTTATGGAATATTAATTTTGGGCAATTATCATTTCCCTTAATGATGATTAGTTTCAAAGATACCTTATTAAGTTTGTTAAGATTATGGATAATTAATTATTAACAACCTTAACAAATTACATGATTCCTTGGATTTCATCATTAATTGACAACAGTTGATTGCTAAAGTTATAAACAAGTCATTGTCTAAGAAATTAGAAGGAAAATATGCGAGAAACTTTTTGTTTTGGAAGTTGTATAGAAAGTAGAAACTAAGGCTTGCATAGTTACAACTGAAAACAACCGCAAATTTGAAAGCAATTGTTATGAAAAAGACAATAATAGCATTAGCTAGCTAGCTTTTGTTAATGGTTAGAGAGTACTAATCAAGTAAATTAAAGCCCACGTCTTCTTCAAACATTAAGAATTCCTACATCGAAGAATGTCTAATGATTCTGAACTCTAATACATTATCCAGCAATATACGGTAAATACATAAGGCTTGCCATAGCTTCTTGCAGCCACTCCTCGTCTTGTTTGATCTGAAACATTTAGAAATAATTAACATCCATCAGAACCTAATGTTTTGCTGTATAATCTAACCAAGATCTTGAGGAAATTAATTGCCTGAATGGAATCAGCAGTACAGTATAATTCCTTGTCTTTTTGAGAATTTTCATTGTTCTTCATCACCATTTCGTCTTCACACAGTTCATTGTTTCTGGCGAATCTCCCACGGACACGAACCCTTCTGTCTGCTAGGGTTTTGCGACATGCATACTGTGTATATACATACAGAAAACGAAATTAATTTCCTTTCGTGTGATAGATGAAGAGAAAAGGAAAGAAAACAAACCTTGATTGTCTTGTTGAAATTCCTTTGGTTTTTCTTCTTCAGGTATCTGAGAATTCTGTCTTTCCTTTCTTCCACTGAATAGCGGCCAACCTTAATAATTTTGGCGTCTTCGATTGCTGGCATTATTTGATTATTCTGAATTCCCTGAATAGAAATTTTCAGAGAAATCAATTGGTACCCACAAGAAAAATTTTGCCAAAACATGACAACTAAAATAGCAAATATACATACATACATACATACATACATACATACATAACACAATTAGTCACTGTTCTATACATTAATTTCCACGCAGAAATCACTTTCTTTAAATGGAAAGTATGATACTGACTCTCTCTCTCTCTCTCTCTCTCTCTCTCTCTATATATATATATATATATATATGTATAAAATCAAGTACCCAATTTTCTGCAGCAGCTGGATAAACAGTCTTCAAATCATGCATAAATCCGCAGCAATCATCCCCAAACTCGCATACATCTGCGGCAATCGGGAATCTGGCACCAAAATTCTGAACTCCGGAAATGCCACGCAACCCTATATTGTTATACTCCGGCGCCAATGTCGGCACGACTGAGTCATATATCCCGAGGTGCTCCGGGAATGACATCATTGGAGAAGGTGGAACAACATTGGATTCCGGTGGCAAACCGTCGTCGAAACAGATAGGAAAGTTCTCATCTGGATTCCATATTGCATCACAGCTAGATATTGCACAACTTGAAACTGCACCACCACCACCACCACTAGAAATTGTACCACTAGACACTGTTCCATCCCCACAATTATTATTATCTCCGGCAGCAGCTGCCGCTGGCACCAGCGGATACGAAAACTGGGAATAATCAGTATTGGAAAAAGTACAATCAGAGCAAAACTGAGAAATAGAAGCCATTGCAGCTAGCTTAGCTACAGAGAAATTTAACAGAGAGAAAAAAGAAAGTTAATGGTTTTCTGTTCTTTCTTTGCTGTGTGTGTTACGGAAACTTATAAGCCATGAATGAACATATATATACATATACAGGAACGGGAAACAGTGTTGCAAGTTGTTCTGCCCACACTGCCCATAAAACTGCCCACATTGATTGTTTAAGGCATAATTGGCAATGAAATTAGCTTGTATTAGCAAAACCAACTTGACTGTCACTGTGCTGTACATTGGTTTCTTAATATTACAGATTTATTTTGCTGTAAACGCGTTAAATATTATATTTAATTATCGATTTTGTTTTACTTAACTGTTTGTTAGTTTCATAACTAAAATTATTAAGTTAATTCCTGCTTAATCTTTAATTAATTTTTTGAATAGACGTGTCAGTTTCACCCCATGCAGCTTTTTTGGTTGTTTAACTAGCGTAAACTTAATTAGGATGTGATGGTTTTTATAATATTTAGCAATCAAATTAAAGCATATAAAGCAAAACAGTCGACTTAATTTGATCATCCAATTAGATTATTCAATTGCTTTGATAATTAAGATCAATATTTAATAGAGTTTCTCAATTAAGATTACAATTATATTTATGTGATTGAAATTTGGATACCAATAATTTTATACAACTTTAAAAAAATGTATATCAGTTTAAGTTTAGTAATTTAAGTATATATTATCAATTTTGAATTTACAAATTATCATATCTCACATAATTAATAGATGATTCTGACTTATAATTTATATAATTTGAATTCTTCAAATTAAATATATATATTATGAATTATAAAATTTAAAAATAAATTTACGATAAATTATAAATTAAATAAAATAAATAATATTTCTTTAGGTCCTAAAAATAAATTATGCATTGTTTAAATACTTACATGTTGTATAACAATACTAACTTCCAATTTAAAATTGGGTATACTTATTCGATGTCATAACCATTCTCAACTAATTCTTAGAGAAATATTAATACGACTTGTTTTGGATTGTCTTATCTTTTAATCTATATAAAGACATTTTGTTAGATAATTCTGAATTTCCAAAAGGATATAGAATTGTACAAGAACTCGTGCAACTTGCAAAAAGAAAAGCGGAAGGAGATCGGCTAAAGGTAAAATAAAAGAGAGGGCCTCATGTGAATACTATTCTTCATTGTTAAAAAAAGCTATAGCTGTAGACCATAAGTACTTCTTCAACAGATCCAACCTACTAATAGCCAAAGAATCTAACACATGGGTTTGTTAGATTTGCATCCAAATTCCAAGTACATCATATATCCCCCAATCTTTCAATTTTTTCTTCAAGCAAATTGAACCAACTTTCTTCATCCAATACCACCAATTTAATGGGTAGAAGCATGGTATTCGTACTGTTTTTTAACTTTTTATTATAATTTTTTATCTCTTTTATTGTGATTTCTAATTTATTAATTATATTTTAAAATTTTAAAAAAAATTTATAAATTTTTAAGATGATAAAAAAAAAGTTTGAGAAATTACAATGAAAAATAGGAAGAGGGATCAAAAAATTGGGAAGGTGTACAATATAGTTGTATGTATGGTAAAATTTCGTACTTGATCATTGCAATCAAGTGAAATGGTAAATTATATCCCCTTTGCAGCAGCTGCCGCTACAGTTCTTGGAGGGGAGTACTGCTTTGAACAAATTCCCTTTTGTGTGATTAGATAAATGATTCCTTAGAAGATTAGTCTTATTTTTCAGAGGACATGGGGCTTCTTTTTTTTTTTTTTTTTTTCTCTCTCTTTTTCCTTGAGAAATGATGGAACATGGACTGTTTAATTATTCATATATGGATATAAATTAATAAAAAAAAAAAGTTCTCCATGTGCTTAAATTTAAAGTATTTTTTTATTCACTGTAAGTTTCATGATCTATTCATACTGACCATTGATTATTTAAATGATTCTCTTGAATACAATACTATTTCACTATCTCAAATTTGCATGTAGGGTAATATCAGCTTGAAGGATATCAATAATAATTAAAGCCTGCAGAATTTTGATCTAATAATTATATTATTATTATATAAAAATGTTGATACCTCTGTGCTAAAACCTGAAGATGTGTTAATAATTAATACTTTTGGATTAAATATTAAAAAAAAATAGAAAAGTGCCAAGCATGTTATATTTTTTTTGTCAAAAAACACTATCTGAAAAGCTAAGTTTTTTCTGTCTGATCAGTTTGAATGGGGTGGGTATCTGGTGCAAGATTTCTTAGGAAAGGGTTGGCATATATACATATTGTTCTATCTTTTGTTATCTTAAAATATTCTTGTACCTTTCATGTTTCTTAATTCAATGCCCTCTTCTAATTATAGATGTATCCCTACACTTCTAGGACATACATTGAAAGGGGAAGAACACTAAATTTTATCATTCTTGAAGAAGCTTGTGACTCAAAATTTCAACTTTGCTGCAAAAATTCGCCTGAAAAGTTGTGAAAAATAGACAGAGAAAATGTACACAGTATCTGGTGCTTCTGCTTCCTTTCCCATCAACCACCTTACCAGGCAAGCCACATATCCTGCTAAGAATTCTCATGTACTGTATAATTTTACTTTAAAATTCTGCTAAAATATATTTTATGTATTTTATATTTCTTAATATAAAATAAGATTTTAAAATAATTAATATAAAAATTAAAAAAATTAATATATTTTATTTTGAGTATATTTTAGTCAAATTCATTAATTTTACCTAAAATTTTAAACCAAAAATTGGTAGTAATATTCTAAATCATGTATCAATAATGTGGTTATTTTGATATTTAAGTCATTTTGAGTTTGGATCATAATACCTAAACAAGATTAGAAAAAGAAATCATGTCAAGACTGGCATTGGATATTTATACAGCTAGCTTCTCCACAAGAGAATCAAAACCTACTTTGGCTTCTCAACAAAGTTCAACACTTTTTTAGCCCCAGTTGCAAAAACAAGTTATTCTACCTGTAAACTCTTTCATAAATAATTAATTTATTAAAAAAATAATTTTATTAATAAAACTCTTCCCTATATATATATATATATATATATTGTTTTCAATTAGAATCAGAATTAATCTGAAGTGTAACCTAATCAACTGATAAGCCTAATGATAAACACAATAAAATGCTAAACTTTTTAATCATGCGATATGTTAAATTTAACTTTATCAACTAATAAGTCTACTAATAAATCCGATAGAATGATAAACTTTTTGGTCAAATCGATAGCTTGAGAATTCTGCTAAAGCTAAAAATTTTGTTTCTTTATGTTATTGATCTGACATAATTCCCTTCAGATATATCCTTATATCTTGAAAATCAAGTGGTTGATATTCATTCTTATATGGTCCAACAAACCCATGAGGAGCATGTTGCCTGGATTGAAATGAATCTTAACCTGATTTCTCCAATAGCATAAGATCACTACAGAACCTTACCTTTCAAATTTTCTTTTTTCTTTATTGGGCATCCTGTATGTATTCTTGTTTTATATATATCGTGCTCCTCTCTTTGTTTTCTCACTAAGCAAGCAAAAATAACTGAGATTCTTGTCCAGAGATTGATATGTTCAGCTTTTTCTCTACAGCTTTCATTTCACTTTCACGCTATCGGGTTTTCATGCCTCCCCTAGTCTTGGTAACTGAGAACTTGCTTTTCTTTCTCCATATCAGATCAATGATACGTATTTATAATCCAAAGAACAAAAGAAATAAAATTATAGCAAGACAAGGTTTGCACAATACCCTTTAATTTTTTTTATTATTTTTTGTGGGAAAATAAAATAAATAAGACTTTCATTACGTATAAAAACTATGACCAGGAAAGGTTAAAAGAATCTGAAAATATTCAAATTGTTGGCTCATACTCAACAAATATTAATCCTAATATTTTTCATGGTAAACAAATATTCTAGCAATTTCACATAGAATACAACAAAAACAGGTAGAGAAACTGAGTGTTTTTTACACACCATTCTTTACATAGATAAGTGTATCTGTGGGTTGTATTTAGGCAACTTGTGTGTGGCATCTGATGCATCCACGATTTAGCCACAATGAATCCCAAAACACCATTTCAGATGTATATTTAAAAGTTATGATCATATGATCTGACGCATGTAGATTTGAAATTTGGGTTCGAAAAAGATTGGCCCTACACCACACAAGCAGAGGGGGCAGAAAGACAGGGAGAGCTGTTCATAAGCTGAATTGAAGAAAAATTTCCTCTCTATATTCTAGTTCAAGAAAACAAGACCTTGCAAAGCCAATGGAATAAGTACTTTTTAAGAAGTATCAAATGCAGAGGATAAAGCAACTATTTACAGGACTTGCCTTCAAGAATGAGGGGAAAGAAAGAAAAAACTCTTAAACCTAGTGAGATGGAATCAAAGTTCTTATGTTGAATGCATTTTGACAGATCATAGACCACAGAGACAAATTACAAACCATGCACTCAGAGCAGCTGGGAACCAGTTTGACCTGCAACCTGCTGAACAATAGAATTCAGATTGTTCAGAAAATGGAAAAAAAAAAAAAATAGAATCAGTTAAATATCCAAGAAGCAAATAAGTTAGGAAATTTTGATATTTTCTAAAAAATTAACCAAGTAGAAAGAATGGGCCTCCAGCTTCAACTCAAACACAAGCACATTAATCGAAGGTCGATTAAATGAAACTGCATAATATGTTCTACTCTTCCCAATTTCAACCAAATATAAGGGCAGAGCAGTGGTCTTGACTAAAGACCTACTCATGATACAAGTCCTTGGGTATCCATGCATACTTATTACTGAAAATGTTCTGGCCAGTGTACCAGCAAGATGCATTGTAAATACCAGTATTTATTATTTCGTAAAAAAGAAACTAAAATCATTGCAATAGATATTTACTATTATAAAGGTTTAATGGTAAGCTGACATTGTTTACCATAGCAGCCCTTTTATAAATGTACTATACAGAGTATTTCATCAATTTTACAATTTCTCATAACTATTGCTGTGAGACAACATAAGTGTGCATGAAGACAGCCACACACTCGAGTACGAAAACACATCACAGATGGTAATTAGGGATAGACATACCAATTATAGTAATCCTCTCAAACAGAGAAACTTTGATGGTCTAGTGTATGTTACGGTTAAGCAA
Source organism: Khaya senegalensis (assembly GCA_032402905.1). NCBI lineage: Eukaryota > Viridiplantae > Streptophyta > Magnoliopsida > Sapindales > Meliaceae > Khaya > Khaya senegalensis. Next base: position 6,594,889 of record CP135558.1, on the reverse strand, counting down.
TCCTTGAAAAAATAAGTAAAGATCTTTGTTATCTGTCCCAAAAATCTCTTCTGCTTTCCTTAAGGTTTCCTGAGTCGTGATAGATAGAAGTCAGTCCATTAATCAAACTGCAAGATATTATTTAGCATCAATGTAGAAAATAATGGAACAATTCAACAACCAATTACCTCTCGGGTTTGCTTTTGCGCATTGAATTCCTTGATGTTAGCCAGAAATGCACTGAACTGTTCATATGATAAGCGACTCCTGGATTACAGATATATCCTAATCAGTCAGGAAAGAACCTGAAAACTTTACAGTACATCAGTCACCAAATATAAACAAGAAATTTGAATAGTAGAATTCACCTGGCTTGACGAAAGAACTCTTTTCCATCAATTCGAGGAGTGCGCCCTACCATTTTTAGCACAAAATAGAATAATTATTTGAATGGACAATAAAAGTAGTCTAACGATGTGCTAAGATGACTAACTGTGCACCCAAAATATACACTTGAATTTACCGGGGGCCAGAGGAAGGTGGTCTAGCAAATACCAGGACAAGACTCTCAAGCAGTAATTAAATTAAAATTAAGCACTATAAACCTGGAAGTGGCCGCCCACGAGGAGGAGAATTTGCTGCAGAAGACTGTTGGCTTGATGGATACCATGAAGATAGCAAAGCACGCCCATCATATTGAGATTTTGTAGGAGATGTTGCACCAGATGTTCTCTTGGGAGATCCAGCAAGAGAATAACCTCTAGGGGACACACTTGTGGAAATAATTTTCGGAGTTCCAGTAGGAGTGAGCCGTGGTGTGATATATGGAGTCAGAGAAAATCTTTGCACTGTATTTCTTGAAGCTGTTAACCAAACAAGTAGCTTAACAAAAACCTCTTCTTTTCTATTTTTCTTAATTAAGCTTAATATGCTGAGAATAACAAAAAAGTCCAGTCTTTATCAACTATATATAATAACATGACTCCGAAACATATATGCAGACTTGTTGGATATCAAAATATGCATCCAATTATTGAGCAACATAATCCAAAAAAACTCAGAAGGTTCACTTTTGTTAAATCCTACATAATGATATATAATTCTTCACAACTGCCGCTACGAAACATAAGCTAGCTCTTTTATATCAAAATTAATCATTTTCTGAAATACTGCAATTAAACTATCAACTTATGCTTTAGATTTTCAACGTCAAGGATTTAGCAAAGTGCACTTTGAATTATGTGAATTTTTACATCAGCTTAGCAAAGGTGATATAACTAATTATTTATCTTCCCTTTTCTTTTCCTGGTAAATTAGGATGTCAATGTTTTATAAGCCTTCAAAGATTGACTTCTCAGGAAAACACATCAGGATTCTGACCATTCTCGAATGCTAATACAAGAATTTTGCTAGTTTCTCTTTTTCATATTTAAATACTATGTGGAATTCATTTGCAAAGAACAGAAAATAGCAGAAAAAACCTAATAACAAGCATGAACTACATTCAATGAGCAGAAAAGACTTAAATTACCTTCATCAATTGTGTTTCCCATATCTGTTGAACCAATTAAGGAATGTTGTGCTGTATGGCCATTGGTCCCCTCATCTACAAGGTCAGAGGTAAGGAAATTGATTAGATTGTGATCACTACGCAGACAACATGAAAACAAAGATACATTCTTTGAATGAAGAAAACACAGTCATTAATTCGTAACGAAGGTGATACTGAATAAAAAGCTTCTTCAAGACAGATTAATAGTACCTTTTTCAGGATAGGCTCTTGGAACCGACTGGTCACAGGTAACAATATCAACAGTTTCATACTGCTGATAAACAGACCAAAAAATGGTAATAAATTAGTATCTTACAATCAAAGGTCAAAACAGAAGAATGATACTAGGCATAGAAAGATGTCTGTATGGTACATATATATCTTAAAGATATGAATTGAAAAAGGGCATGTGAAAATCTTACAGATGAATTGTCATCATTCAGTGACTGCATCAGTTGTCTTTTAAATGTTTCCAACTGCCATTAAAAAGATACAAGTCATTTTGAGAAATAGATATGATTAAAAGAGAATATTAACATATCACACACACACACACACACAACAGAAGATCAATAAACGATACCAAAAGATAAACCTTGAAGAAAAAGAAAAAAATGATCAACGTCAAAATTGTTTCTTAAAATTACATTCAATTATATATAATGCAGTACAGCAGGTAACATATTTAACAAATTCAAGCTAAACTGGGCAACAATTTTAGTCAATTGATTATCATGTACTACAAATGAACAGAAGAAAGGAAAACGAAAGATAATATCTTACCTTTGCTAAATCACGGCTAAGATTCTTTACTGTCACTGCCAATGAATCTCGTTCCTTCGATAGTTTCATCTTCAGTCAAAAACAAGATAGCAACAAATCAATCATCAAATTTCCGAAATCAAAGAAAATAAATCAGAATGCATATTCATCCACCTAAGCTAAATTCCTCGTTTTCTCAAAGAGAAAAATCCAAAAAATACCCCAAATTTTCTAAGAACACAAAAGTTATCAAACAACCAAAATACCTACTTATAAAAACTTAGGAGCTAAAAAAACCCCCAAATACCTAATATTTCATTTTTTTTTCCCCAATTTTCTCATCGACACACCACCAGGAAAAACTTAGATCAACTGACTCAAATTCTTCAATTTTCAGCTAAAAGCACAATTTATTCACAAAACTAAACAATCTTACATTGTCATCAACGACAATCTTCAATTTGGAGTCAGCCTCCTGATACGATTTCTGCACGTGCGACAATCTGTCTTCCAGCTCATATATCACGCGATCTTTCTCGTACAACTTCTGTCGCATCCTCCCCATCTCCGCCTCCATCTTCGACACGCGCGACGCAATTGCCATAGACGTGATCTTACGCGCCAGATCCAGCTGGTCGTACGGGTCCGTCGGCATGACCGCCAGTATCTCGTCCGGTAAATGAAATTCCGGTCCCCGGCTGCCGCCACTGCTATGCGACATACCTGATCCTCTCTCTCTCTCTCTCTCTCTCTGGGCGTAGGTAAGAAATTTAGGGTGAGGGAAAAAAAGAACAGAAAACTGCCAGCTTTGGATATAACGAAAAGGAAACGAGATTTTGAAATAGATTTATTGCTTTGGTGCGCGTGATTTTGTTTGTTTGGTAAGTAGCGTTTTTGGGCTTAATTTTTGGAAATTTGTCACGATTTTGAAATTTAAAAGCGATTTCCCTCCAAACGGGGCCCTAAAGTTGCAATCTAAAAGCCTCTGCCAGATATTTTTCCTTTTTTATAGAGTTAGCGTAATAAATTAATAAAAAATAAATAAATTATTTTTTTATTTTATTTTAAAAATTTAAATAATTTTAAAATAATATTTTAAAAAATAATAATATATAAACAAACTTAATACTAAATTATAATTATTATATAATAAGTTAAGTAATTTTTAAATAATTTTTTAAATTTTACAAATATAAATAATATTTTATAATTTTAAAATTTATTATTTTTAATATTAATATATATTTTTATATTTAAAAATAATTTTTAAATAAAAAAAAAATTACATGTATTAAAATATAATTTTTTTTTTTTTTAACTGGCCCTGCCCAACCCATTTAGAGCGAGAAACAAGCTCATATTTTGCCACCCTTTTCGTAAACAGGCAGGAGACAAGGATGGCCTTTCCATCCCCAACCTCCATCCCCATCCCTTACCCAACTTGGGCCTATTTTTTAGTCCATCAACTCAATAATTGTTACTTAAAAATATCATATAAACCGTGAATCCGTGAAATTCAATCCGTTCGGACCGGAAAATAGAGCTATTTACAAAAACAAGCCAGGGGCTGGAGGGATGATGGAGATTAATGGAAGAACTCAAGCCATAGTTAGTGACTCAAGAGACCGGAGAAAGAAGCCAACTTGTAGAAGAAATAGTGAAGCTGATAATGATAGCCACAAAAGAGAGCATAAGTATTCAACTTCATAATTTCATATTTCCACCATATATTGATAAATATATATATTAGAAGATTTTAGCAGCAATCCAAGTTTCTTGCCTAATACGGTACAGATTGTTAACTACACATAATCACGATTATCATTATACATGGAATTTATATTCCAGTTATTTGAAGAGAGCAGGTGGAACAAGACCTTTTTATAACTTTTTAACATTCTAACAAACTTCCCCAAATAAAAAAGGTTAAAAAGAGAATTTATGGAAGATAGTCCGACCAATGAACTCAGAATAAAGACCTAAATGCTTCGCATACCAGTCGACGTTTTACTTATTATGGTCAGCCAGTTTTATTGCCTGAAAAAGAGCACGCCCCGATTCTCAATAATGAGTCGTAACCATATGGAGAAATAACAACTGACTGGATTATCTCTAGACATGATTTTCTGGTACATGCCTTTTGTGATCCCTCTCCATGTAGCCAAGCCGGCTCACCCAGTTTCGATCTTCTACCCAATCATAATTATGACGGTAGGATCCAGGGCCATGGTTGTGCTGCGACCTCCCTTCTGGGGCTCTCACGGGTGGGTTCCAGACTTTCCGCTTGCGGTTGCTTGACTTGGGAGATTGAGAACCCCGACCAGAATCATCGGCCACTGCCACCTCCCCTTCTTCCACACTCTCCAAATCTGATACATATGACCGCCTCCTCATTTCTCGGGGGCCTTCTTCGGCATCTTCTTGGTGCCTCTCTTGATACAAGTTGTCGTATTCTTGTTCAATCCCATTTTCTACTTCCCTCTCGATAAGATCATCCTCGTCCATCAAGTCAGTTTTTCGAGTTCTGTCCATGCAGGACTTCCTTCGTTTCTCTACTGCTGCTTTTAACTTGTCCGTGTCAAGCTTCTTGATAGCTTCCTGGGGTAGCTGGCCAACTGTACCTCGTCTGTGTTCCAGATTTCTACCAAAACGCTTGTCCTCGCTTCTAGCTGCAATCCTTTCTAGATCCTCTTCACTCGGTACATCTGACCCAAATCTCAATGCTCTATGAGATTTGCCCTTGTTTTGGTAAGGAAACATCTTTGATTCACGGTGTACATCATCTTGAGATTCAGCATATGCGTTGTCATCAACAGCATTTTTCTCTGCACTTCTACAGTCATTATGCTGACTTTGGGTGGTTCTTAGGGGTCCAAGACAATTGTCTGCTGATTGCTGGTCAGCCACTGGCTTTATTGCTGCAGGCTTTAAGGGTCCAGGTCTCGAAGTAGTAATACTAGCCTGAGAATAACTACTCGTCACTGGATATTCTTCAGTGATAGATAGAACTTTTGATGATGCCTGATGAATACCTCCTGATGCAGTACTTCCTTCAACATCGCCCTCAGAAGGCAGCAATCGATTTTGTTCATAGAGTTCCAACATCTGATTGCTAACTTCTGAAAGAAATAATTAAAAATTAATCCATCATATTAGCAAAAAGAAAAGAAATGAAAAACAAAAAACATTAACACTCTAATAGAAATTGTACGATTAATTACAATTACATTAATGTAATTTTCCAACAAATTTTTTTTTTTTAAATTAACCTTATCAACCTTTCTTATTTATTTTTAAACAAAGAATGTTAAAATGAGAACAGATTAAATATAACATAAAAGGGGGAGATGTGTGTGGTTGGTGGAAAAGAAAAAAAAACCCATCTCTTGTTATCAGTAAATGACAGTGGACAGTAAAAGGGAGGAGAAAACCAACCCTCCAATTGGCGTGGGGTGACTTCAAATTCTTGCCACCACACCTTGTCGCCATCTGATGGAAGCTTTACTTTCAGGAACTTTGCAGCAAGAAAAATGGCTCCTGCAGCAACATGGTGGGGCTTAAACTGCAAGCAGAGTGAAGTCCGAAGTCTGCATGCATCCCCCAATCATGAAGAAACCATAGAAATAGGCCATGAATGATGACAACATATAAGAAAACAATTGAGCATACCCATCATTGACAAAGTTCCATGCAACTTGGGCAAGGGCATTCTGAGCAACCTTAAATTTCTTTATTGCCTCAACAAGGGGTTTGTATGGATGCTGTACATTTAGGTCAAAAGCAAGAGTTGAAAGTACGAGTCTCTCCCCAAGTAAAATTAACTCTTTCTGTTGTTCATATATCTCCTGCATGATGCATGCAAATAAATTAATTAACCCACATGTGAAGAAAAACTTAAAAAGAAAAAGGATTGGAATGGATCAGAAACAGACAAGAAATGAGATATCCTTGGAAAATCAATATAATGATTATGCAGTTAAAAAATGCTGAACACTGAAATAGTAACACATCCTTGGACCATAATTTAATGCTTATGCCATGCCAGACACTGACACAGTTATGAATAATATCAATTATAAAGCAAGATGTCCCACAATCCTCGGGATTAGACAGTGAGGACGTAGCAAAACAGTCATTACTGCTGTTACAAATGAGTCATTGTTCCTCTTTCATAAACCAAACTGGAACAGGACAGACAGGCAAACTTGATATTAACGGGGGAAGGCAAACATAATAAATCTTGTGTTACCTTTTTTAGAAAAACAAAAATGAGTGACAATAATTCCTAATGTCAAATAACGCATGTCCTGTCCAACCATTAAATCCCTAATTTTGGGGGAAAAAAAAAAGAGCTAGTAATATCATTCTAAACCTAATTCGCTAGCTATATCAGACATACAATTTAAAACACTAAAGTTTTTTGTCAATAAGTTATAAAAGCATCAAATAAAAGTATAAAAACATAATACGAGTAATTTTCAATCTAAGCTCTTGATTAAATAATGTGACAATCCAAACTTCGGTCAACATTTTTTCCAGAGGATCAAACCAGCTGTCATCAGTTTATGGATATGTAATTGTCATTTCCTAGTAAGGAAACTAAAAATAAAAAGAGAGAGAGAGAGAGATTAAAAGATGCATATAATGATAAATGAACAAGTTTATATAAAGCAAACGGAAATGAATAGAATATGGAGAAATGCTAAAGAACAAGCATCATAAAGATAATACCTTTTGCTTGATCCTATGAAGTGCATCGGGATCCTTATCCTTTTTATGAATGACTTCATATGAAACAAGGATAACATCTTTCAAAGGACGAGGAGTCTCTTCAACCTTCCCAGCAAGAAACATACACACTGTGGCTATGGTCTGCAAAATATTTGATGGAAAATGGGCAATTTTATTGATCCTTGTCCAAATTTTAAACCTTATGATAAGAAACTAAATTTTTTTTTTTTTCCAAATTTAACACTCAATTAAAAAATGTTACTATTTTCCCTCGCCATTTCATTTCTACTATTAGATTCCCTTACAAACCTCTCTCAATCACCCAGATGATAGAGTCATACAAAACCAATCTCCCTCTCGCTTGCATATACTACAAGTGAGATATGCTAGTGAGAGAGAAACACAGAAGTATCTTTCTTCTTTTTTCTACTTTTGTCATGGAAGGGAGGCTGAGAGAGCAAAACTAGAAAAATTATCTTCAACTTATAGGAAATTCAAATGCATAGCGCAAGCTGGCAGTAATTAGTTATTAGTTTACTCCCTAGAAACTCTTCGGACACATACAATTAGCAATTCAGTACTTATGAAAAAAGTGAGATTAGTCAACGTTTATGCTGGCGTAACTTGCAGACAGCTGTTGGTGCTCTTAATCACACATTATGGAATTATAGATACAAAGTGAAACACAACATATTCATTAAAATTCTCTCATGTATGTCCTTCCATCTTAAAATACTGCTTTCTTTCCACTCCATTTATGGTAATTATTCTGCATGCCAAAGCCACAACTAACATTTGTACTTCGCTATTAAGTGAAAATCTTCATTTTTCTTGAACACTCAGGGGGATAAACCGAATCAGACATCCAAAAGGTTCATCAATCTTGGTCCAAAACCATCTCATAGTTTCTTAATGTTGTCATAAAGGAAAACAACAGTTATGGGTGGTTTTTTCTCCTTTTAGGCAACAACAATATATCAGTATAAAGTCATTCACATTATGAAAAAGGTATGCAAAGTGAGTACAGAGTAATAAAACAAAATACAAACAGAAAGTTTGGAGCAATTTCCACATAACAAAGCACCCGAAAGACAAACGAAGCTTTGGAGTCTTTGTTCTATCATATTGGGAATTCTGATCACATTACATGAAGTGACTAATACCTCAAAAGATATAATCGGAAACTTGTGACAGATTACATTAAATAGGATTCTATATTCAACCATAAAAAAATGTTAGTAGCTACACCGCACTAGATTGATATAGTAATATATTTTTCCAGGTGAGAAGATCCAATATTTTGTAAATGAACATAACTCACCCTCCTATCATTCTTTGCATGCGATTGACGAAGGAAGAATCGGTGACAGAATATTATTGCTGTAGCAATTGTTATCTGGGGTCTGCATTTTAAGAAACTCAAATTAACTATCACAGTAATTGAAAACTGTTAATTCAAAAGACATATTTGAGGAACACTACACACAGCAGCACTTTTAAGTACGGAACAAGTAGAAGAGCAGCAACAAATATCCCTGATGTTTCAAACCAAATCCTCTCAAATTGGTTCTCTTTGTGTCACATCAAAGACGTAATCATTTATTAATCAGAAAAGGAGCACAAAAGTTAAACACATCCAACTGAAATGCATAAACTCACACTTTAAGTCTCATGCCCAAGTCTTGCAGAAATGAACAGTATGACTTGCGCAGATAAGTCTCCTTTTTCAAGTCAATTCCATCTCGTTTAGATGGGGAATTTTCTGCAAGTTCTTTCCTAGAAAAGTACCAGCAGCCACCCTCCTCTGGTTCACCTTCATAAATTCCATGATTTGAGGAATTGCCAAGAAACAGATTAGCCATCTGAATCCTTGCTGACCAGCTGCGTCCAATACTAATATCGATGGTCTATTTGGTTGCTGCATGTAGTGACAGCATCACCTTCCTGCCAAAGCATGCCAAGATGCATCAGAGACAAAAGGCTAAAATATCATGAAAAAAGAAAATTAAAAGCATATATAATTTCAAAGCATCAAAATCCAGTGGGATTTGAGCTCATGTTAAGTAGGATTTGAACATAAAGACATTGAGTTTAGGATACCAAAGTTCAACAAAACTGAACTACTAATGCTTATTTATTACATTAGATAAGCTAGTAAAGAAGAGAGAATATATGTGTGTGTGTGTGTGTGCGTGTGTGTGTAACCACAATACATGTTTCTTTCACAAACTATCATATCATATGATGTAATTAAAAAATGCCGATGACCAATTGCATTTAAGCCAATAAATAATCGATACCTCATAATTATTCAAAGGGGAAGCAATAAATAAGGATTATAAGATTTGAAATCACAATTTTTTTGCATCCAAACAAACATTCTGTCAAATTCCAACTTCATTCTGGCAGGAAAACAAAGTACATTCAGGAAATTGTAAGGCATCACCAGCCCTGTCTAGTATTATATTCAACCCATTGCTGACTAAAATCAACATACTGAGGAGTTCGTAATTTTCCATGAATGTACGTATTTTCACAGTTGTCCAAGTATGTATGTATGTATGTATGTATGAACTTGAAAATAGTTGATGATGATATACTCATATACTCATAGCCTTATTAACAATTCACATAAATTTGGCCCAAAAAAAGGGACGCTTGCTTCCATTATCAACAATTATACACAGGTACTTAAAAGTGCTACAATTCTAAAATTTCCAGGAAAGTGATTCCCTTTCTCACAAAACCAACCACAAAAAAAGCAAAATTCTTACTTTACTCGAAAATCCTCGATCATATAAAGCATAGAGAAGCAAAAATCTTCCGGCAAATAAATTCCATTCCAAACAAACACGAACAAAGGCCTGAATTTAGTTTTGCCAAATTAACAAATAATAAAAACAAAAAATAAAATAAAACAAATTCACCTTTAAAGTTCTGAAGCAAAGAGCGGCGAAAAGAATTCCATCAATTTCTAACACAACTGAACCAGTATGAGAGAGATGGAGAGAGTGAATAAGTAGAAACAAGATTGATTATTAATTTTAGTATTAGGGTTTCTAGTATATACCACTGAAGAGAAAACTTCACCGTTTTGACAATTGAGGACCTGAAGGCCTGTGATTTCTGCCTACCTGGGTCAGTGGCAGAGACCCCTACACAGTTTGGGTTTTGTATTGTCGTTTTTGGTTGCCATATAAACTATGTACGTAATAAAAAGATAATTATGCCTATCTAGGAAAATAAACAGTGAAAAATTTTCCATTTATATATTAATTATTATATATTATATTAATAAATTAATTAATTAAATAAATTTTATTTTTATTTTTTTACTTATTTTATATCTCATATTTTAAAAATTAAACTACATTAAATTATCATTGTATTTTAAAAAATTTTCAATTATAAAATTTAAAATAATAAAAATATTAAAATATATATAATTAATAATAAATAATATTTAATAAAAAATTTAAAATTTAACAAAAAAATTTAAAATACGACATAAATAATATTTAAAATATAAATAAAAAATTTAAAATTAATATTATAAAAATTTTAAAAAAAATACACTGATACTCAAATGTCTCACAAACAAATCTTATATTTTAATATTTTTTATTTATCTATTTTCTTACAAGCCTTGTTGATACACTATGAATAAATGAAACAATACAAATTTTAGTTCAATTGCAAAGAACTTAAAAAAGGGGAAAAAGAAAAAATAAGACATCTTCTAATCAAAGCTTGCAACTGTCACCCCAATGTTGATAATCATTCAATCAAAATCTCCATTTCCTAGCTATGATCCTCGCCAGGAAATTACATCTCCACAGGCAGTACATGCAGGACGAAAGGAAGGTTGTTGGGCCACTGGAGACTGGATGCGATCTTCTTTCTATCTTCACAAAACCATAAGATGAACATTACGGATGAGATTGCCCACGTCGAAGATAGTTAACCTCAAGCTGTAAAGTTGCAAAATGATGCACCCAATAGAGCTTTTTTTACAATTCCGACAACCATTTCTGATATTGTGACCAAATTCTACTGACTCTTTCCTGTAACGATGAAAGTGATCAAAACTGCCATTTACAGTGATGATACTGTATGCATTTTCCCATTTCATTTCACTGGTCTTACACCAACAGTTCTTACACGGAACCTATATTGAGGCTGAGACTCCTCATCCTCGTCGTCATCATCATCTTCACTAGAGTCATCCTCAACTCTGTCCCACCTTGCATAGTCTAGAGTTGAATGTCCCTTTGGTTTCGGGATTGCTTGCCATCCTTTGGACTCCGGTACAGTTGATTTCTTGCCGATAAGAGAGATTGCTTCATTTGAGTTGTTTCTATAAGGCTCAGCTATTTGTTGTATTCCTGATTCGGAAGATTCCTTGACGCCAGGTGTTTTAGACATTTTAACTTCTCGCTCATTTTTGTTATCCTTCTGTACAACTGGAACAACTGCATCTTCTTCCTTTTCCTCTTCTTTCTTGATTGTGCATGGCTCTGGTTCATTCATCTCTTCTTCTTCATCCTCCTCAAACTCAGCTTCGGATTCAGGTATTGGAGCAAGTGACTTTCCTTGAGCAAAAAAATAGTATCAAATTGCCACTGATATCAAAAGCTTATAGACATGAAAAAAGGAAAAAACAACTTCAATAACAGTCAGACAATAAATTTTCCCAATTGTCACTCCTATTAGCAGATTCTATACTGACTTTTTACCGTAAAATATGCCTTGGAAAGCAAGAAAAATCTTAACCAAAAGGAAATAAGAGGTTCTACCAATTGAGTCTTCAAACGAGCTTGCAGGTTTTGATAAACTTCTGATGACGGATTCAACTCAATAAGCCTATGGACATCAAAGAGTGCCGAGTTGTACTCCTTTAAAGTGACTAACGTCTGTGCTCGCAGCATCAAAGCTCCTGTATGTTTGTGATCAAGCTCAAGCACTGAGGTACACTCTTCAGCTGCCTGAGATGAAAGTAAAAATGTCAATGTAACAGAAAAGTCAAAAAAAAAAAAAAAAACACCCCACACCATTTCGCATGTTTAAAGTGCATTTACACAGAATGATAAGCAGGTAGCCATACACTTCCTAACTCTGTAAATCCAAGTAAAAATACACCTCACCAGCTTCAGGGTGTAGAAAATCCATGCTTATCACCTTGTCGGTTCATTTGTGCAACGCTAAACTCACAGTACATGAAGCTCGGAATTCTTATAAATACGAACACTTATAAATAGGTGTTCGACCAATATACTTAGCGTTTTGCATCTTTTCCACAACCACGAGGAGGCAAAGTGTTCACTAATTAAACCCAAATGATCAGTATGGACAGGCTCTTCCCTACTCATATTTACATCTTCCTATCTTTCAACAATTTACCAAATTCGAAACATAATCATACAAGCATTTTTTTTTTCATTGAATTTATTCAAAGCTATCCTGATAAACACTTCATCAAATTGAATTTCCAGCTCAATTTTAAATTTTGTCCCTTTTCTAATTTTTGGTTTTGCAGAAAATTGATAACTGAAAATCCAAACTAGAAAAGGTAATTAACAATGAAAATATCTTCCAATTCAGCATCTAAATGGCCACATATTATTAAGGAAAGAAGAAGAAGAAGAAGAAGAAGAAGAAGAAAGCGCAAGTTGAAAAGGAACCTTCTTGAAATCGTGGAGTTTCAAATAACAAGCAGCTCTATTACTATGCAAAGCGATCTTCTGCGGTTTGGTTTTCGCCACAGAAAGCGCCTCCGTGTAAAACCCTAACGCCTCCTCGTAACTTCCGTCTCTGTACATCTGGTGGGCTCTCTCAATCTTGTTCGCCGGCGATGCCATTTCAATCTACGACGATGATTGACAATCGCTCAATCTGGACCGTCCAAATTCAAAATTTTGAAGTTTCTCGAATCCAAACCCTAAAATATGAATTATTTAGAGATAGAAAGAGAAAAAGAGACTTATTTGAAAAGTGGAGCAATTACAGCAATATGATTACTGATGTTGTTTGGGCATTATGTTTGTATCATTATTACACCTTTTAAAAAAACATAATGAAATTTTGAAGAGTGGATGATGACAGGTGGCAGCATGTGGTTGGATCCGGCCAACCATGTTTTCCTCAATATCAGTGAAGCTTGTCTCCCTGGTTTCCTCGACCCCGGGGATGTTAATCCAAATGAGTGCTTGGCCCACAATTTATATCTAAACAACTGGTTTTTAATGGATAAATAAGAACAAGAACCACAACTTAGCTTTAGTTCCCAGCAAAATTAATCATGCAAGGGGTACAAAATAAACAGCCATCTTAATGATTAAATCCTGCAATTGCATCTATGCTTGCTGCAAAAATTAGCTTCTTCCTAATTTGAATTGATGTCGAGCACCGGCAGAGCTCTGTATAGAATTTCAGCAGCCTGATTGAGCTCCTGTTCCGTTATGATCAACGGAGGTACTAGTCTTACAACGTTACCTTTTCCTGCAGTAAGGATAAGGAGGCCAGAGTCTCGGCATGCATCTACAAGAGGTGAGGCCTGTACGTCCAGTTCTATTCCGATGATAAGCCCAAGTCCACGGATTTCTTTCACGTGCGGGTTTCCTCCCAGTTTCTGCTTTAGAGTTTGTTTGAAGTTCTGACCTTTTTTGGAGACGCTGGCCAAGAAACTGGGTTCCGAGATTTTGTCAAGAACAGCAAGGCCAGCATTGCAGACAAGAGGGCTGCCGGCAAAAGTGCTTCCGTGTTCGCTGTAATTGATGGTGGTGGCAACTTTTTCCGTCACCAATACTGCACCAATAGGTAGGCCTCCGGCAAGAGGTTTGGCAAGGGTCATTATATCTGGAAAGATACCGTAGTACCCATGGGCCCAAAGGTATCCAGTTCGTCCTAGACCACACTGAACCTGCACCGGGAGAAAAGAATGCTTGTTGAAAGGGCAACTTCAATTGATTATACAGAATTAATTAATGGGAGAACATACGTTTTGAAATCTTCCACATTGGTAGATAACCTCAAAGCCAAAAGCAGTCTTGCAGCATTATAACATATTTCAAAAGATAAGCGGATAAAATTTCTTCATGTCTCTGCCAATAACATGGTAGAATAAGGAAAAGGAAGACAGAACCAGTGATCCAAGTGTGCATCATCAACTAATACCGGTCATTGTGCCAGTCGTGCTCAATGTAACTAATTTCTACTCTGAAGATTCAAGAGAAAGGAAAATGTCTATAGTCTTGAATTTGTTGAACCAATGGAAAAGAATGGTAAAATTAGCAGCTTGATTCCAAGAAGAATCGGTGGAAAAGTTCATTAGTTGAATATTAACACTAAACAAATATAAGCAGAGTCTTATAGTAGAAAGTATGGAAATTCAAGTTGAATACTCTGGGAACAAGAGGTATCTTTTTTTATTTTTGGTAACCCTGACAATAACCAAAAAGTGCTTCATTCAGGGCCTTTACCTTTTCGGAGGATGCCCTCTTGTCCAACCAAGGCACCATCGAACAGACCATTTAGCTAGAATTTCAAATTGATAAGTTGCCAACTTGGTCGTAGAACCTAATTATTGCCTTGGAAAGAAACGCAAAGGTGGAAGAAAGATAGGAAATTGATCCTCAATTGCACGGTGTTGCCAAAGCACATCCTACATGTCTATACATAAATAAAATACACCTCCATGCATATATATGAGCAAGTAATTGTTTCAAATTATTTACATCAAATCTAGATGCTCACTAAAGGAAATACAAACATAGCAAAGCATACTTTCAGCTGTAGAAATGATAACAATACTTTGAGTTTAGGCATATTAAATCATATTTCACATGTATGTCTTCACCTAAATGCAAAGTTCCTAAGTTAAAATGGTGAGAGTTAAGGGTATGGCCGCTAAAGAGATTAGAGGAGCTAAAATTAGTCATGATTTACAAAGTAAAAGTCCAAAGGTGTTATTATTTTTTCCCCATTAAGTTTTGGTTTCCAAAAGCTGCTGATACTAAAACTGGTGACAGCTTGTATTTAAGTGAATAATCAACCGACACTGACAGATTTTGGAGAAAAACGAACTACAGTGCATGCTCATAATCCAACATACAGTAAGTACATTTAGATGTAACTACAAAGTGGTAAAGAAGGCTGATTACCTCATCAAAGACCAGGAGAGCCCCAGCTTCATCACATGCACTACGCAAAAATTGTAAAAATTCTTTTGTTGGGCTAAGTATGCCCCCTTCACCTTGGATGGGTTCCACAAAAACTGCTGCAGTTTTCCCACGCTGAATCACATTTTTAGTTGCTTCAATATTTCCATACTCCACAAAAGTGACTCCAGGCATGACAGGTTCAAAAGGTGATCTGTAGTGCTCTTTGCTGGTCAGAGCGACAGCACCCATGGTCCTCCCATGAAAGCTATTGCTGAAAGATATGAACTCTGTGGCAGGCTCTATTGCCTCTGGATTTGAATGCCTCTGATATTTTCTGGCGAATTTTATAGCTGCTTCATTGGCTTCTGTTCCAGAATTGGAGAAAAACACACGGTCAGCAAAAGAAGAAGCCACCAGACGCTTAGCAAGTTCTATCTACAAAAACAACAAAACCAATTTTCAGCTGACCAAGTACTCAACTAACCAATTTAAGAAAGTAGAAAGAATGCAGTTGATTCAAGATACATCAGTAGTGTTAAACATACAGTTCACTAGATAAAAAACAAGAAACATGTAGCAGTTATTTTTTCAGTAGTACTTCTTTGCACCATCACCAATTCTCGTCAATTTTATCATCTTTTTCTAACCCGTGAGATATGCAGAACTACTTAGCTCCAAATGTTCACATTTCTACACGATTACAATGGCAAGAAAAACACAAGTTTTTCTTGAAAGGATTCATTATGAATTTCAAACAGGGGTTTCCACGAACCTTTCTCCTGTTACATGAATTCAATTTTCACTAAATTCTTACACGCCGGCACATTCAAAGCAAGCCACAAAGCATAAAACATAATAGAAGAAATCAAGAATAGTTATAAACCTGAGGAACATTGTAATACATGTTGCTGATATGAGTCAAAACATTTGCTTGATCAACAACAGCTTTAACCCAGTCAGGATCACCATGTCCAAGCGCATTCACCGCAATCCCCGAACCCATATCCAAATACTCTTTCCCTTCAACATCATACAATTTACAACCTTTTCCACTTGCAAGCACAACCGGCGCCCTAGCATAAGTCCCCACCAAAAGCTTCTTCTCTGCCTCCATCAACTCCTTGCTCTTTCCTAACCCCACGCTAACCGGAGCCTCCTTCGCTTCCACGTTTAGACACGACACCACCAACGGTTTCTGTCCGCCGTTGATTTTGACTAATTTTCTTTGACTCCCTAGATTAAACTGACGGAGGACATTGCTCGACTGAGAAAGCGAAATCTGTAGAGAACTTTGAAACGAGCTCATTGCGTTTGTCAT
>CP135558.1:6435995-6498648 GCA_032402905.1 Khaya senegalensis | reverse complement strand
TTATAATAATATTATAAAATGATCGTAACTAAAACTCTCTCTTTTACATGTTATTATATAAAAATTTAGGCGGTGTAAGTAACACTACAAATTAAATTTAATATGTATCCTAGATTATGATATCTACCTACAATATATCATTATACAATACAAGTTGCCAACAACCACCGTTTACTCTTTAACGGCGTTTACTTTTCACTTTCAAATATGTGAACAAAGACTAAGTAAAAGGCATCTTGAAGACATTATTATTAACTTGAACATAAAGGAAAACAAAACCCTATGTGGGCTGTGTTTACATTGAAGACAAAACGTGTTGCATGTGTGTCTTGGATTAGTTTTCACAAATTATTACTTGTTCAAAGCCTCGGTGATGCTTTTTGAAATATTCTATAATTGTGTGTGTTTTCAACCACCTAATTTCATAGTTATATGATGTTATACGACTAACTACCCTTCTTGGCATATCATTAATGAATATTGGGACTTGGCTATATATACCATTGTATCAGTGAATATTTGAAAGAGTTTGAAAGAGTTTTTGAAATATTTTTTAAAAAAAATCTCATCCTAAATATTGATAGTTTTGTAATTTCAAGTAACATCAAGGGTCTATTTTAAAGTAGCCATTTGATTGGACTTCTCTGACTTTTAATCATACATTGAAGCAAATAATGAAATGGGGTTGTGTGGGTGTTCTTAGAAAGTAATTGTTTATTGCCCACTTTACAACATTACAATGGACTCAAATATCCACAAGAATTTGGGCCTAAGAGCCCATTAATTATTTTGTTTTTACAACAAGGTTGCTACTTTAGTTTATTTTCTTTCTCTTCCTTTTGTATGTTATCAATCATCTAGATTAATTATCATCAACAAAAACCAACAAGAAAAACTTGTATGTCGTGAACCCGTCATTTCTTCTACTAGTATAAGATTCAAATCTCACTTTCGTCAAAATAAAAATTTTAAAAAAATCATTTTCATATAATATTTGGTCATAAGAGAAAAAAAAATTACGATACGAGATAAATAAAAAAAAAAAAAGAAATTTTTTAAGTCGAAAATCTATACAAATACAAAAATTTATATTCTTTATTGAATGAATAAAATTAAAATTTTATTTATTTTTATATTTTACAAAGATTTATGATACCTTAATGTGTACATGTTAAATATATTGAGTTAACATTTATTATAATTAAAAGGTAAAATCAATTACGATATCAAAGAGATTTAAGAGTTGTTGAGAAGTTGCTTTATTATAGTTATAGGTAACTATGTATTCCATTAGTCTAAATTACTTCAAATTTTAAGTAAATTAATTACTAAATTTAAAGTCCAATTCTACCTAAATCAATAATAATAATAATAATAATAGTGTTCATATTCCAGACATTATTAATGATTTCTAGAATTCATTCAACATCTCTCTATCTTCCCCTTTCCAAATATTTTGTTGAATAGGCTTTTAATATATTGACATATAAATCAAAATGGGTCCAAACTGATACATGAAAAAGAAACCAATATGACCCTCATGGATTCATTAGTTGGGACTGAATACTACTACTGTGGTGATATGATAACATGCATGTCGAGTTCCAACATTCAACCTGATTTATGAAAGGAAATGCCAAAATTGTAATCACATGGCAGCAGTTCCCAATTCTTTCTTCCCCATCAATGGGAAATTTCCATCCCATCCCCATCACTCACCTACCCTGCTTGTCACTTCCATTCTCATAAATGCCAACATTTCTCGGCTTTCATTGTTGACACGTAGCAAACAACTTAAACTTAGAAAAGAACATTAAATAAGATAATTTTATTACATTAATTATATTAATAAAATAAAATTATTTAATTAATAAAATAAATATAAATTAATAAAAAATAAATTAAAAATAAAATATTATTTTTTTATTTTAATTATTTATTTATTATTAATTAAATTATTTTTATATTAATATAATATTTTAAATTAATAACGTAATAAAATTAGTTTCTTTAAAATTATTGAATGATTGGTATGAATATCAATGGAAACACAGCGTAAAGAGGGGGGCACCGTAGCCTAAAGTCAAGAGGCCAAGCCAACTTTGGGTGCGTCGTGCTTCAGGATGCATAAATGTCCGTAGTGGTGGTGGGGGCATGTAGTAGTACGGTGGGACTATTCAATTAAATTCCCTCTTTGAATATTATTATATTGAAGTCGAGCTTGGACTTCTTTATTTGCTTATTTGATTTCTTGAATGAATGTAATTATCGATTGGAAGGAAATGGAAGGTTGAAAATATATCATTATTTGTCACCGGTTTTGGTGGGTAGGTGGGTGGGAGAGACTCAAGACTCCATTTCGTTCACTAATTTTCCACATCAATTTTATAATTTAATTACTAAAATTAATATAAAAATTTCCCACATAAAATATTTACAAAATATTTTAGTAATTATTTTATATTTATTAAATTTAAATTTAGTTTATATAGTCAATTTTTTTAAAATTATACAAAATTTTATATTTTTTTAATTTTTAAATTAATAATTTATTAAATTTTAATATTAAATAAAATAAATATTTAAAATGAATTTGTTAATAATAATAATTTGAGAGGGAGGGCGCACGGGGCAGTGGAATAAGGGTGTAGACGTGGGGCCCGCAAAGAAAGTTGGATTTTCCAAGTCATGCTGTTTTGTTATGTCTTGTCATGCGCTATTACACGTCCCTTTTATATGTCCCTTGTACGGAAATAAAATCAATTTTATTAAAAATAGGGAAACCCCGAGAGCGAAGCTGCGAAGGTCGGTGAATTGGGTCCCACTAGTACCATTGGCCGTACGGCGCCGTGGAAAGCAGAAGCCGAAGCGAGGTCCAACCCCGATCAGCTGGAGCTGAGGGGAACCGCACTAAACCCATTACCACTGCAGCCTACGAAGAAGTATCGGCCGCCCGTGGGCCACAACCTTAAAATTGAACTGAATAAAAATGAATGCTGAGGGGAAGAATAAAGTTAAAACTGTAGGACTAGCTTTGAATAATTAAATATTGTATTTTAATTAGCGTGAGTCATGGACTTATTAGCTTTTTTTTTTTTTTTTTAATTATTGGTTTTTTTTCCTATAAAATCTAGTCTTGCAAGGAAGAAATTCATGTAGCTTTCATGTGTAACCTAACCTTATTAGCTAGTTGTGTTGCATTGCATGCATCATTCTTTGAAGACAAGCAAAAGAAATTATAATTTAAGTTGTGGGGTAGTGCCCACTAATTGTTAATCAATTCCTCGTCAATAATTCGTGGAATTATTACCTTTTTGAATTCTCATCGTTAGAATCCAAAAATGATTAGCCCACGAAATCATATCCCTTTGAATCTCAATGTGAATTCAAACCCATATTCTTTGAAATACAAATCTTGTAAACAAATTTCTCTTCTACTCTTTTCATGATTGCGTGATTGGTGTTACGTATAGAAGAATTTCAAGACGTTATAATTTACATTGATCATTAGTTGTACGTGCTTGCTTAAGTGGAAGGAACAAAATGTGTGATTCGTCGAGGAAAGATGTACTTAAGTGATGTTATTGGAGGGTCCTGATTCGTCAACAGCAGAGATCGAGTGGTGATCATCAACCGGGGTGACAGATCGGGAAATAATCGTGCACATGCATGCAAGGTTTGAGAAAATAATGGAGATGTACAAACAACAGCCGTGCAAAACGCGGTGTTTAATGGGCTTTCACACTGCTTCTACGTACGTTGGCAGTTGAGATTTCAACTTTCAAACATTCAAGAAGAATCATCAGATTAATTAATTAATTAAGCTTAGGAGTCTATGATGGAAGAGTGTTCACATTCATCTTGACCGTGAGATGACGAAAGTGACGTGGATTTCCAAAACTCGTCGATTTGAATAACCAGTCATTACAGGTTGTACAGTTAGTTAGTTTGTGTTAACGTGGCATAATCTCATCACATAAAATAAAAATTAAAAATTTATAAACAAATTCAACAAATTTTAAATAATTTTTTAAATTATTATATTAGTATTTCTATGAGCAATGAAAGTCTACTTTTTGCAATGTTTAATTATTAAAAAAAAATTTAATTGAAAAAATATTATTATATTAGTATAATTAATATAATAAAATTATTTAATTAATTAGTTAATAATTTTTTATTATTTATAAATAAAACATTTTTAAAATATTTTTTTATTTTATTAATAAAATAAATTTATTACATTAATTATATTTAAGTAATAATATCATATCACCTAGTCCGCCTTCCCCCTATCCCTGTCGTTTTCTAAGGAGCGCGTACGCTAATTCCTATAGATATTACTTATTTAAGTAGCGCGTGTTGGTTACGAGGCAGAGAGAGAAATGAAAAGACGAAAGGCGTTAAAGGGACATTCGGAGTCACGGAATTGTACTGTCCTTCGATTCCGGATAAAAAGAGCCCCGTTAATTGCGCTCCGTCTCTCTCCCGCTCCCTCTCTTTCCCCCCGTTTCTCTCTCTCATCGACTTATAAATAAATAAATAATTTATCAATAAACTTGTATTAGGAAATTTACTTTTTTTTTTTAATTTAGTAATCTTCTCTATAATCCCAATTAACCATTGAGATAGTGGAAAAGTCACTACTAAATAGTAGATGTAATCCAAAGTTAATTGGAAAAGCTCAAGCCATATTTGTCTGTTTACTTTATAAATGACCCTTTCTAAAACCACCCTTTTTCAAATATTAAATATATAATTCCAAAAATTATTAGTACAAAGTCTTTTGATTATCCCAACTTTTATTATGTGTTCGTAAAAATTATAAATATCAATATTTTATTTTTATATCTATAAATCTCACCAATATGTATTTTTTTTAAAATTTATATAATATAGAATATGAAATTTGTGTTAATTTAAGAAATAAAATCGTTTTAAATAAATATTTTTTAAATTAAAATTTAATAATAGTTAAAATAAATTAAAAAAAAACTAGGGACCGTACATGATACCCACCAAACTTTAGACTTCTTGTCTCAGCTGACTCAGATGCAACACAGTTTCCTTTTTTTTTATTTATTAAAAATAATTATTTTTCAATATATGCCGCAAATATAAATTAATTAGTTAATTATTTAATATTCAATTTCCTCACTAATTGTACCTGCCAAGTACTCCTACCTGTACCTCTCTCGTCATCACCTTTCTGTGTCCCTCTTCCCCTTTCTTTATTGCCCTTGCTCTACTCTTTATATATCCCCTCTCTTCTACTCTCTTCTTTCCCAAGTACAACATTTTCTCCGAGTTTCTCACCAACCAAACGTCTCTTTACCTCTCTCAAGTTCCGCCGCTTACCACTTTGGCAACTGGAACTCATATACCGCAGTTTCTAAATTTCGTACTTTTTTTCAGTGTTGTTCAACAATTTGCCAAAATTTACCTGTCTAAGGTTTTCAAGTCACGGATGAAGCAATTAATCCGCCGCCTTTCTCGCGTCGCCGACTCCTCCCAGTACAGCCTCCTCCGATCCGAGTCCAACCAAACGCGCCGCCATCGCCGCACCGAGTCGTTACGTTCGGCCAAGTCTGCTCGCCGGTCTGACACTTCCAAGCCGGTCCCCCAGGGACATGTTCCTGTCTACGTCGGAGACGAGATGGAGAGATTCGTCGTCAGCGCGGAGCTCGTGAACCACCCTGTTTTTGTCGGCTTGCTCAACAAATCGGCTCAAGAATACGGATACGAACAAAAAGGAGTTCTACACATTCCGTGTCACGTGTTGGTTTTCGAGCGTGTTATGGAGTCGCTCCGCCTTGGCCTCGAGTCACGTGACCTGCAGGATCTACTCAGCTCCGTCTCCGACGAGTATTTTTAAAACGTCTTTTTTTCTTTTCTCGAAAAGCAAAAAAAATGGCGGAAAGCAGGAGAGATCTTGATACATACATATATACACACACAGAGACGATCTCTTTTTTCTTATTCCTTTTGTAAATATTTTTTTCTGGATCTTTCTGTTTCTCTTTGAAAAGAGAAATCCTAGGGTTTGGTGACTACTTGTCGCTAGTGGTCTGGTGTAAAGTGGACTGTAAGTCTGAAACGGCGACGGAGAAGTGGAAAGTAAATGAAAAATGAAAAAGTATTTGACCTATTTTTTTGTTTCTTTTTATTTTAATAATTCTTGTGTTGGTGAGAAATAATGGCAACTGTCACTACTAACTCTAGCTGCTGTTTGGTTGCTGAGAAAATTTGTGGAATGCCAGAAAAATAAAAATAATTTAAGGGGCCAGATCCAAAATCCGATTATTAGGATTAAATAAAAAAATACTTTGTATGGTTTGAAATTGAGTCACGGTAATTTTAATTCTTCACGCGTTTATTACAGATTGATTCACGTTAGATAAGTTAAATGGGTATTAATACTAAAATTATTGAGTTAATTACATAATTAAGTATTAAATATAATATTTAGATGAATATTATTGTCCCAATGGAAATAGGGGCAGAGTTGTGATTTGCAGGATTTTGTGTGGTAGTTTGATACGGTTGATAGCGTGGTGTCGGGGTAGTTTGGGAAGGTTTTGGAATCTGAGATACATGAGTAATTTGGAAAAATATCAGGGGTAGCATGGTCAATTAAAGTAGAAATGGCGGTTTTGTGGGGACAATAATCATGAAGGCTCGCGATGCCGTTGGATGCTGGGAAGCAGCCGAAGAATCTAATAGGTTATAATCACTCCATTTATTTCACCTTTTTTTTTTAAATTTAATTATTCTATTTTTTTATCCACGTGTAATTTTCTTGGGACTTTTATAGATAAGGAAAAAAAATGTAGCAAAAGCAGCTACAATATTATCTCACATTTTTATTTGACAAAATTGAAAATTATTTATTTTATTCTTCATTACTAATTAGTGACAAAAAAGAAATAAAAATAAATATTTTTTTAAATTATAATTAAAATAAAATTTTATTTAAAATTATAATATTTAAATTTTGAATGATTTTAAAATTACAATACCTTAAAACTAAATGAGTCTTAACATTTAATTTATTAATTTACAAAATATTCTATAAAAAAAAGAAATTAAAATATTTTAAAATAATATTATCTAATATAAAACTTAATAACATTCTATTATTAAACATATTAGGTAGGATGAGCATGAGTTTTCTAAAATTTTGAGTGTCTTAAACCAATTTTTAAAATATGATCTTATACCAAATTTAATACTCTAAATTTTAATTAAATCTTAAAGGGTCTTCATGTCCATACAATGACCATCTCAAGACTAAATCTATTCTTCTTAAAGTAAATTAATGGCTTGAAATTTGAAGGAATTAAATTACTATTATTATAAATAAAAAAATAAAATTTTTAATTCCCCTTATGGAAACAATGAGTTACAAAACCCAAGAAAGAGGGTAATAAAAGAACGGTTAATCCGGCAGTTAATCAGCCAACACGAATGATTAATGATAATACAAACTTCCAAAACAAAAGACATTATAATCAGGCTTTAGTCTTTAACTTTAAACAACATTACATGCTTAATTTGTGGGTAATCTCCACCTAACATACTACGTACAACTTAATTATTCATTATATTTTTTTTTGTTAATTAATTCCTTCAAAATCTCCCCCCACCTACTATGATTAGGTGAGTTGATGGTGTGCTATATGACTGCATTTGTACAAAAATTGATATGCTACTCGACCACTAACGTAGTGTAATATCTTATAGTTTATAAAATTATGTACAAGAAAAAGTTCAGAAGTAAAATTTTTATGTTAATTAATTTTTTAATTATCAGATCAATAAATTTTTAGTAATTAATTATTAAAATTATAATTTATAATTAATATATTGTAATCGATAGATACATAAAACACAAACTCAATCAAAAATAGAATAATAAAATTAAAGAGGTCAAATTTATAAAAGAAATTATTAATAAAAGTGTAAAATATTCAATTTTTAAGTTTAGGGGTCATCAAAATAAATATTTTTAAATTAAAAATAATAAGATAATAATATTAGAGTCTTTTAAATCTTTAAATTTTAATTATCATTAAATAAATACTTCTTTATTTGTATCAAATAAATCCCTAATTCATATTCAATACTAATGAACAAACCTTATCCTTCTTTGTGAAATAGTAAAATTTATTAATAAAATACTAATGTCATCACTAGTATTCATAAGATCATGTTAATTAATTACTTAATTAATTAATCATGGACACTAAGCACACCCTTAACGAAACGATGACTAAAACAAGACAAAAGGGAAGAGACAAAGGGCTTTGATTTGTGGGGAGAGATAAAGGGAGGATAATTAATTAATTAATTAAACTAGAACATCTTGATTAATTAAGATGAAAAAGCTTCTTAGAGCTCGAAGTGGTTGTGATGTCACATGGACGTTATTTTTAGATGCCCTAAAGTGAACGCGTACTAATCCATATGATGTTGATTATTAGTGACATAATTAATTAGATAATTAAATAATTATGTGTGCTATACGTAATTTTGATTGACTTAGACATTGAACAAGATGGGTTATAGTAGTGAATTCGATTTTTTTCTTAATTTTTTTTATTTTTAATTTTTAATAAAATATTAACATATAAAAAAATTAATAATAAACGATTTAAATAGTATCTTAAGAAAATTTATAAATTAATTTTATATATTACGATATAAATTAAAAAATTTAAAATATAATTTAAATTATTTATTATTAACTGTATCATACGTTGATATCTGATTAAGTCAAGGGTATAAAAAATTAGGAAAGAATTTTAATTCATTTTTTCTTGTATATAAAGTAAAGTAGTTGATTATGTTCTAAAGTTGACTAAAAAGTTTCAAAAAATTTCGGTTCTTTAAAACTCAATTAAAGTAATCAAATGAGATTTATAGAAGAATGTAGACGAAATCCAAAAGCAAGCAAGCTAGGTAAGTAGGGTTTATCACCTAAGAAAATTCTCTGAGTTAAAGAAGAAAGCTGCCAAGAAAAAGTCCTGATACGACGAATGAGTGAATAACGCATTATTTTGATGATGTAGTAGGTTAAATACAACTGAACTGATTTCTAAATTGGTAGGTTTAAGTAACGTGCACGAATGATTGAAAGCAAATAAGTCTTACTATCTGCAAGTAATTAAACTTTATTAACGTTCTTATCATGATTTCTTATGGTTTTGAACTATGTATTTGCATAAATAATTCTTGCAATATAACCCCAAATCCTCTTTGATTTGACAAGATGCATGCATGCATGCATGCATGCATGTTTCTCATCTTCATCTACAGTTATTGTATACAGAATCTTTTCCAAAGAGTTGACAATTGATTCTTGAAGAATACGAATAACCTTCTGCAGGTTTCGAAAGAAAAGAGAAGGAACCAGCCATTGGGAATATTCTCTTGTTGTTCGTCTTCTTCGTCTTCTTCTTTAGTAATTGTCTACGCAATTTCGCATATTCTACACAGAAAGTTGAAGCCAGTTTAGGAGAGTTTGCAGTATGAAACCGATCAGTACTTGGGTTTTTATCATCGTGTATTATTATAATATGGAGGAGAATATTACTTTATTATATGACAAAATGGCTAGCTGTTTACAGCATATGATCATAACTGTGTGATTTGCGAAGAGATATTGTCAGAATTATATATGTGTACTACGACGACGCGGCATTCTTTCATGATTGCCTTTCAAATAATGGGATTTTGCCAGAATTAATGTGTAAGTTATATATAGTTAGGCCTCCATATTATACCATAATGTATGGATGTTACAGCTCATGGAAAAGCCAAAGCCTTAAATAATGTGTTATAGAACTGCATTCAGAAGCGCTTTTACCAAAGCACTTTTCACAGTTTTCTTTGGTCTATACTCTTTCAGGTTTCAAGAATAATTTCAGGCAAGAAACAGTACTTGTAGAAAGCCTATTATCTGTCATCTGTGAAAAGAACCTATTGGTAGCAGACTGTTCTGAAACAACACAAAAGAAAAAGCACTTCTGAACACATCTAATGTCAAGAAGTGCTTCTTAAAACATTAAACAAGTGTTAGGACCGACTATTTGACGCGTGCTTGAACAGTAAGAGTATGGAAAATTTAATGCATGCATGCATGGCCTTAAACTGCGGCAAAAGCACATGCTGCTGCATGTAGAATCACGTTCGTTTTCTTCTTCACAATCATCAACTTCTGAAGTATAATAATATTATAACGCGTATATTTGTCTAATTATTTAGAGAAACCGAGGGTAGTTTTGCTGTTGAGTTGTAGACTTCAGTTCTTGCCAACTTATAGTTATAATAATATTAATGAATTCTCTGGGGAGATTTTTAATAATGACGAGAAGATCTGAGAGAGAAGAAGTGCATGTGAAGTATTGATACCCAGTCACATGTATGAAAAGTTTACATAATTAATAAAAGATCTTTAAACTGACATTCTCTAGATTTTCTACAGCTCAAATTGACTGTA
Source organism: Khaya senegalensis (assembly GCA_032402905.1). NCBI lineage: Eukaryota > Viridiplantae > Streptophyta > Magnoliopsida > Sapindales > Meliaceae > Khaya > Khaya senegalensis. The sequence continues at coordinate 6,488,147 of CP135558.1, read as the reverse complement.
TTATGCCCTTCTTCTCTTTTTTTTTCAAGTTTACAATTATTGAGTGATACTTTTATTAAAGGTGTCAAAGGGCAGGTCTGATCCTGAATAATAAAACCCGATCCAACCTGAGTTTATTTAAGTCAAAATTGGACTGGCATCTAAAGGCTGGTTACGAGTTTGGAGTAAGTTAAGCTCATTAGGTTTAAATTCGGATCCATGAATTTTACTATTTAAAAAAAAAAAAAATTATATAATTATATACCAATAGCCCGGCTTACTAACTTATATGGCCTTGATTTAACGGATCGGGCTTGATAGACACCTCTAATTTTTATAGGATAATAACATCTGGACCCCTTGTTTATGTTTTTACAAGGAAAAAAGGGTCCCTAATTCTTACTTCGAAGGCAACAACTTATGATTATCATGAAATGATATTACCTAACATGTAACCTAATTTACAGCAATAAGAAGAACAGATAAAGAAAGTGAGAATGAATAAAGCAAAATGCATTTCAAAATTTTCATGGTACAATAATATCACTAGACAGTCAACGATTTTTGTTCTTATTGGTTTTAGATCTTCCTGCAGTCTTTTGTTTCTTGTATTCTTCATAAAACTGAAGAGATAAGTTTACGCGATCTAACTCACCTCTTAATCTTTCGTTCTCCTTAATGTCGCGCAGCAACATGAAATGCTTACCAAGCTTTTTGCTCACTTCGTTTTCATCAATCAAAGCATTTGAGGTTGATTCAAGGTTTGCCAATATGCAAGACTCCTGTCCTCTTTTCCTCTTGTTACTTGATTTTCGAGTATTGCTCTTGGGGTTGAATGACTCTCTTCCAAGTGACAAATCCAAAAAAGCTTGTTGAGGTGAGAGAATTGCATGATAAATTTGATTTTGGGCAGTAGTCATGCCAGCAATGCTTGAAGCCGCGCTTGAAATAGTTGGATGATAATGTTGGCATAGAAGGTTGAGCTCCCAAAGGACAGAAGCAAGTGCACCGCTTAAATTAGGGTCTAAGGCATAGGGCTGATATTTCTGCACATAACAGAGAGAACAATAGAGAGATTAGATCATTGTCATTACCCGAGCTTCTGCTGATGAGATTAAACAGAGTTCCATTTATCATTCTGTTTGATAGTTTTGAACATAAAACAGAGTTTTCAAATAAACGGGCACATCATGATTTGGAGTTTTAATACAGAACAAGACTCGAAGGAGAACTTACTGCAATAGAACCAGATACTGAGCCACCTCCGGCATCATTTTCCAACAGATTTCGGCACTTAACATTCTTCTGAAGAAGATTCCTTAAAGTGACCAAGGCTGCAAGAGTTGTTTCAAAAAGTTAAGAAGACGCAATACTTGTGTAAAACGATTAGCGGAGAATTTGACATACCAAGAAAATTTTGCAAATAAAAAACATACCGGCCATGGATTCTGTAGATCCAATGGATAATGAGAACGTAGCCAACCGTTTTACAAATGCTGCCGCCTTTTGCATGTCATGTTGTCTATCATCACATAACATAATCTTCAAAGCCTCGGCTAACACTTCGCCCTGATCTCTGCTCAATAAAAATATTGCAAAGAAGTGAGAAAATTATTGATAAGCAGCACTATTTTTCGGTAGTCAATTTCTTTCATTAAAAAAAATAGAAAAAACTTGAAGTTCAACCAACAATGCAATGAATCCAAAAGTCAATTTGAAAATATTGAAAAGAAATAGAATGATCAAGCAACTTCGGCACATTGAACAACGGTGTTTTAAGATTACATTTCTTACCAACAACCAATATAGCATAAGACTTCTATAGCTAACAGTTTTAGGTACAAAATGGTAAGAACCAACCTTCCAGGTCTGTACTCGATAATTAGATTGTAAAGCTGGACAAAGAAATCCTGTAAATCAACATTCAAGGCATCAAGATTATTCCTCATGACTCTAAATGCAACAATGCAGCAACGGAGACGTTCAGATACAGTCAACTGATTCAAGCATTTCTGGGAAGAGCTGTTGTTGCTGCTACCTCCACCAGCAAGCCTTTTCAAACAGTTCATAAGATCACCGATGTAATCTAAGTCAATCAGATGAGAGAACTTCCCTAATCCATTCAGACATGGAGCAAGCAGTGGGTGTGCATCAGATGCACTAGCAACAGAACTAGCATTTGCTTCAGAACTGAGCAAAAAAATAAAGGAAACTAAGCAAGCACTCGTGCAAATGAAATTCCACAGAAGCTTAGAAATTCTAGTAAATCATAAATGCCTAGTTCAGAGTAGCTATTGATGGTCATTTATGTTGCTTTACTCGGTTCTTCATTGTATGGTGTAGGAACACACCTGCCTCCCATGGACATCATGGTATGCTTTAGAATACGAAAATAGGTCTCAAATACAGCAGAAAGCGTCTCTGACTGCATCCTTCGCTTCTCCATAACATCTTGGGCCAAAGAAACAGCTTTGTAATCAGCAGCAACCTGTATGAAGCAATAAGAAGGATCCATACTATAATCATAATGAGCCAAAAACCAGCAAAAAGAAGCAATCAATGAATGTTCTTGGTAGAATAAATACCTCCTCTCTTGTCTTTGTCATCAGTTCTTTCTTGTTTTTCTTTCTTTCATTTTCCTGCAATTGACTTGGCTCCTCAACATTCTTTCTCTTTTTATAATTTTTCTTATTTTTAACTTTGTTGTCCCCCTCTGGCACTTCGTGGTTCCGAAGATCTTCATCAAATGACAAGGACATAAGCACCTAGGAAAGATACCAAGTGATTAAGTCAAGCTTAGGAGAAATTTTGAAAATCCCAAATACAAGTGAATTAAGAAAAGCACAACCATCTCATACCACAACAAAATCAGGATGCAGGTGACAATTATTAGCTTTCACATGGTCTGCAATCAAATGAACAGCCTCAACAGTAGCCTCACCACCATGTTTTCCTTCATTGGTAAAAAGCGACTTGATTGTACCACAACAAAGTTTCCTGTGAACAGACAAGCAATTTACTTTCAGAAAAAGGAAACTATACTTAAAAGCACTATCATTCTTTTTCAAGATAGCTTACAGGTAATATGACTGCAAATTGTAAGAGCAAAAGCAACACTAAGACAACTCTAGCCCCAGGGACCATTTTTAGCAGTGTCATAAATCACCAAGTGGTTACAAGAAAGAGTAAAGACATTTCACCACTGAGTAGAAGCCAGAATACAGGATATTTATCAAAAAAGACTAGACCTTATCACTTTTGCATGAATGGAAAAAGAAAACTAGGAAATGAAGATGCAAATGGGTCACAACATGGAGGGCAAAGAAAACTATCTGGGTTTTGAACCCATGGTGTATTTATGTTATCATCTCATCATACAATATTCCAATTTCCCAAGTCAATCCTACCATTAACTCCCTCAGTAGACAATTGAAAAAGATTTGACAATGTAAGATCATAAGGCAAAAATATAACAGAACCTCACAACATCATCCCGGGAGCCTAGGTTTCTGACAACAACCTCCAACAGGCTCTCGCAGCAGTTAAAGTGGGGAACAGCATCAAGCAAATTGCAAACACAGCGAACAACCGCTTGGTGAAACACAGGTTGCTTTTCTAAGGCTATCATCTTCTGGAGGTATGCCTGAAGGTAACCACCAAGAAGATGATTAACTTACAGTTGATTATGTTGACGTTACAGTATACAAGTGCAAAATATTAATCCATGGGTGGTATTAAAAGGGGCAACGAGTCTAACCTTGTAAGCAGATAGCAGGGTTGATTCATAAAACCGCATCTTCTTAACCTCCTTGGAAACCTTCATCTCTAGCTCTTTTTCAGTAGGAAGCCTTATCCGGTAGCTGCCCTCATATGAAAAAAAGAGTAAGAAAACTTTAACTGTAACGAGAAGAGAACAAAAATTGACCAAGCACAAAGCATACAAGGAAATTACAAAACAAAAAGAAGCTCTACCCAGGAATGATGTCTTTAAAAACAGCCAACAATGATAGCAACCCAAGTTTGGCTATAGAAGGATTATCATCTTTAGCAATTTGTAACATCTCTTTCAAAGATTTAATGTTGGACTCTGGATCTGCAAGCAGTGCCATTCCCAGTTCTGCAAGTTTACACTTCTTACTTTCAAACATTTCTTCAGCAGTGAGATCTTCTTTCACCTCAGCCTAAACACAGAGTAAATATTGCATCAAGGAATGCTCATTCCAGAAAAGAACTCTATTAAAGGGAGAAAAAATCTTGAAATATGAAATATTTATATATGCAAGCATATGAGCAAAGCTGCACCAAAGGAATACTGTAGTTGACAACTTCTCAAAAGACTAAAATATCAAGTGATACTGGATACGTATCAAAGGGAAAAAAGGGCCTTTTGATCTGATGATAAAGTGCCAACATGACAAGGAACAAGTGTAAATTAATATCATTCATCTACTCACCAAATAAAAACCAACATGAAAAACTAATAAATACATGATGAAATAGAAATGCAACAGTATGATATTACCTTTGTCGCTAGCTTATATACAATTTGGAAAGATAAATAGCACTGACTCAGAACTTAAGCACGTTTTCATTGATATTTTCACCAAGTTGTATCAGATTATGACCACATTTATATTTTCTGTGTACAAAGTGTTGCCAACACATGTTTATGGAAGTATAATGTTTACATTTGTAAAGCTTCACCTGCTGGCAAGTCTATCTAAATTGGATTTTGAAAAATATGTTTCAATTCTCAGAATAAAAATTGTCCATTTGGTTCAATTTCCTGCCAGCAGAAAGTAATACAAATTTCTAACAGCAGACAAAAACATGTAGCTAGCAAATCCAGCAAGAAAAATACCAGAACTGCTGCTTGTGGGGCTTGTTCTGTTTCTTCAGGTTTACTCAACTCCTCCCCTTGTTTCTTTGCCTCTTTCTTACTTTTCTTAAGCTTTGCTCTCCTTTCTGCTTTTGTCATCTTAACTATGCCTTTATCGAAACCACCATCTTTTTCATCATCACCTTCTTTGTTTTCATCTTCACCATTTTTCGTCTTAGGTACTGCATCATAACATCAAAACACAAACCAACACAAACCATTCATGTCTCACCCCACAATCGAAACACTTCATCCAAAGTTAAGTAGAAGATGACCAATTAAAAAAAAACACAAAAAAAAATTCAATACTTGTACGGTAGTAGAGTTTCCCGTCCAAGGTCTTGACAGGAAGAGCGTCGACAGGATCAAGTTGAAGCTCTTGATCCTCATTTTCTTTCACAACAGACTTCTTCCTCAGCCTTTTCTCGTATAAAGCCTCCAGAGCACCTTCCTTTACATCCGCAACCCGCGTTACATGCCTGAGGCCCAAAAAACAAAATATATTGTATGAAAAATACAAATAAAAACATGGCAAAGAAGCCATAGAAACACCGTCCTATAGAACCATTTTCTATGTCACTCAGACGTTTTTATATAACTAAGAATTAAAAATAAAAATGAAAATTCCTGTTCTCAGAAAAAAGAACATTTATGCAAAAACTAAAAATTGAAACTTTTAATATCATAAATTCTTTCAACACCACATTTATTTCATAACTTTGTTCCAAAAATGAGCTTTCGCCCAAATTATGACAAATACAAAACTAACATTCGAAGCATTAGGCATTATTTTATTTTCACTTAAATGTGTTCTGCAAATTGCCATGAATAATGGACTCATCAAACTGCAAGCAGAAAACAATCTAAAAAACCGCCAACGTTTAATACTATGAATAAATTAACTGCAAACAACCAAAATGTTGAATAATTACGGACTTGGTAATGCAATGAGTGTCTAAGCGGGAAACGAAACCGGCGTAGTCCCGATTTTCGCTGACGAATTGTAAGTCTTCATCCGAAACTTCGATTTCGTCCTCAGAAATCTCGGGAGGAAGCTCCGGCGGTAGTATTACCTTCTGCTTCTTCCCCATTCGACGCACCGATTCCAGTACCAAGATGAATCTTAGGGTTTTGGGTTTAAAGATTCAAAGAGGAACAAAGAGTTTCTCTCAATTGAGCCTACTGGGCCTCCAGCATTTAGGCCAACATCCACATCCAGCCCATATAAATAATCCCTCACAAATATCAATCCATAACATCTCATCCGGGCCTGATCCAGTTTAGTGATGAAACCGGTCCAATATAAATTATCCGGGTCAAAACTAACCCGGCTCAAACCCGACTGCATGTTTAGAATTGAGATATGAATATTCAATCAATGCAATATTATCTTAATTATATTTTTTTTTACTAAATTAATTATATTAAATAATCAACTAGCTTCGATATCTGCCTAAAATACTATGTCACAATTTTTATTAATTTTTACTTACCTTGCACGTATTTTCGCACTTATATATATATATATTTATAAAAATTAACACGATAATTTAAGATTAATAAATAAATTAACCTAATTATTTATTTGCAATGTTGCTTTCACTTATTGAAATTTGAGAGCTTGAAAGAGGCAGGCATGGCTTGGCATATAATTGGAATTATACCATATAGTTTTCATGGGGATTATTAGTGTCAAAAAGTTTTAAGTAGTTGAGCTCCATTAATTATTATGATAGTAACCAGTCAAACTCATTAATTATTTTGGTTAGCCCTCTAATACATTTCCTAACATCCTATTGTATTATAGACTTTGGCTTGGCAAAACAAGACTATGACATATTTATTTATTTGGGGTGACCTATAATGATGTTGACTCCCTAAATTTTACATTCATTTGGCAGTCATTTCTTGTTGCTATCATAATTAATTTTTTAAATTTATTTGATTATATAATGGTGTTAATTTAGTGGTTATGAAAAGAAAGGAAAATAATTAGTAAATAAAGCTTATATTATAATGTAATTAATACAAATAATAGTTACATTGTGAATAGAGGTGATAATTTTTGACACGATTTGTAAAATTTTATATCGCTTGGAAGTAAACATAAACTTATCTTATAAATATTTTGCTCCACCTAATAAGTACAAAATTTGTTAGACTCATAGTTTGAAATTTTAGGTGTTAGAATAATATTATTTTAGTTGGATAAGATCATCACACGATTTATTAATTTAATACGAATACAATAAGAAAATTACAAATTTTAAGATAACATGATTAGAAAACTGGTGACACAAATTTTGTTCAGTTCTTGACATTTATATTTAAGAAATAACTAATAATTCCATTCATGTTAAAGACGAGCATAATTTGATAATAATTTGGTTATTTTCATATACTAATATATAATTTATTACATTATATTTATATGTAATTAATTTCGAGATGGAGTAGGAAATAAATTGAACGAGAAAGTCAAGGTTTGTATCCAAATTATTTACCTAAAATCAAGGTTTCCATGAATAATTTAGAACTAATTTAATCATTTAATGTATTAGAAAATACAATTGACATATTTTGGATTATTTTTCCATTGTGTTGTTAGAACATAAGTCATCATTTTTACCTTCTCACCTACTCATCCAAATTCCAATATATAAAAACAATGTACAAGTTTAAAATTTTCAAAGTTATAGTTAATTACTTATCACCTAAACTAGTTTAAAAACAAGTAAACCATTCATTAAATTGTTTGATGAATATGTGAATTTTAATGTTCGAATTGTACTAAAAATAATAAAATTAAATCTCTTATATACTAAACAAGAGTTAAAAAATTAAAAATTATCAAAAAAATAATAATTACGATGATTTTATATGATCATGAAATACATAAATTACAAAAATATTTTGATATATCTTTTATATTAGATACAAATTATTAAGATAATATCATATATAATGATATAATTGATTTTCTTTTTTAATGTTGATCATGTACAATCTTAATCTTAATGTTGATTTTCATGGTAGGTAATCGACTTGAAAGACAAACAAACCCATATTATAAGAAATTAAATGTGGCAATTAATGAAAGTTAGGTGCATAAATTAAATGCCCTAGCAATTAATAAACCATTTGAAGCAAGCAACCGATGAACATCGACTTGGACAAAGTTTAGGTAATTGTTATTTTTTATGAACAACTCACAACATTTTTTATTTTATATATTGTGTTTGTTTTTATGTCTTCATCCTTCTACATTTAATTAGCAAATTAATAAAACTTACACTTAGCGTAATCATTTTATTTAATGTCATTTAATTATTTATGGCATGAGTACTATACATATAAATAATATTCGATGAGATGGGTACTAAAATATGCAATAATAAAAGTCAAAATCTGAAATAAATGAAAGTGCTTTTGAATAGGACTTTTGTTTTATAACTGTTTGATATAGATATAACTACGCTATTAATGTTCAGAAATCTAGCGAGGGAAGTCCAAAGAAAACAACTTATTGCCTATTTTTTGTGCAATATGAATGCCATTAATTAATGCAGTTGATAATTAAAGAATACAGCCAATTTTATTCCTTAATGAATTACAGTTTTCAGTGAAAAGTTGAAATGTTTATAAGCACTTTTGCAAGTGCTTTTATGAGAAGCAAGATTGTTTTTTTTTTTTACAAAAAATGGAAAAACTTCCGTGCACGAAAGAAATAATTAAGCTTATGCATTTAAATCCTTTGAACAGTCAAAAAAAGCATTCAAATCATTCGAATTTTCTCAGCAAACAAGCAGGAAATGTATGGAATAATAATACATTAAGATCCTATCCAATTGTCCCTTTTCTTTTCCCACATCTTTTGACCTTTGAAAGCCATGCATTCTTCACGACTATTTCCCAAATGATAATATATAGTATTATGTAATTGATTGATTGATCGTATCTTGTTACGATGAGACTATCTTGCATCAACCCTTTTTTTTTTTTTATGCGGTGCTGAATTATTATTATTATATAACATTATTTTGATTATTTAAATATCTTTCTTAGGTTTAAGTCTAATTTTATATAATAAATATATGTAATTTTAAGTTTTTAAGAATTTTTGAAAGTTTTAGGCAAATTTTTAAAGTTATATTTTAAAATTTTTTTGGTGACTCTAATTTTAAGCCAAAATTTGAGATCCTAATCACTTGTATATATTGCATGTTTCCATAACTATCCCCTCATTGAATCATATTTAATGATAAAAGTTTATAATTAAGAAAAAATATGAGATGGGCTAGAAAATTAAAGATAGAAACAAAAGTAGAAGAGAAGATGGGTAGGTAGACTGCTTTAAAGAGCATGAAGAAAATTAAACTCTTATTTACTAGGAGTTAGGTATATTAATGAATTGGAATAGTAAATGTTCATAATTAGCTTGAAGCAGAGACATTGAAGTTGAAGTTGATCATTTGAGAAAAGTGTAGGTGAATGCAGTTTTCAAAACATTTATAGGAGATGGACAAGAAACAAGTACATTTATACATGTAGCCACATGCTTTTCAACTATCAAACATTGCCCAAAAAAATTGTTCACCAATTAAAGTTCATGGATACAAGTTTCTTTCTCACATTTAATTGCTTTTTCCTTCAATAGCATACAATTTATTATTCAAAATATGTCAACTACTTTTAGTTGGGTATGCCTCATAATCTATAAATACTAATTAAAAAAAATCCAATTGGATTGGTACATAAGAATTAGATTTTTTTTTTTTATAATAATTTATTTAAACTACTAAAGATTTGTTGACACATGTACATTATTTTCATGTGTGATTCAATATGTATTTACTAATAATATATATGTGTTTTTTTTGTCTAAAAATTTAAACTTGGAAAGATTCTTGATGGTAATGTAAAAATATATCTATTTTTTATTAATTATTTTACGGCGTTAACCAAAATTAGGATTGAATTTTCTTAAGTAGAATATCAATTATCATATTTAATATGAAAAATGTGGCATGCCACATTTGGGCAATGATAAATTCTCTTTAACTACTTTCAACTAACACTATTATCTTTTTGACAATTTTGAGTATGACAAATTAAAAATGTGTGTTGAAAATCTTAAATTAAAAAGTTATAACTATTTCAGTATATATTTGTAAATATTATATTTTCACTTAATTTTAAAAATAAAATATCAAAACTTAATTTTAAAAATAAAATATCAAAAATATTCAACGACAATTAAACGAAGATAAACACCTCGATTTCAAATAAACTAAAACTATATATAACATATGAACTTAAAAACATACAAAGAAGTTTTTAATTTTATGTGTTATATGTAAATGCTAATAATAAAGCCAACAACATATTAATTTCTTGTTATGTTTCCTATGGTCATAGACCACATAAAATTCCAATTTATACATAATTTAGATTTGGTAATATTTCTATATTTTTAAACCCCTAATTCATCTACCATTTACACAATCAAAAACGTTGTAAAATAGAAAATTCAACACCCTTGACTTCTAATCAATCAAACTCTCTCACATAGAGATATTGAGATCAATCCGAGGCTTCTTCATCGCGGGCATTGGAACAACCGAGTTGCACCTTGGACATCTAGGATTGTTGTTCATGATCAACACATAACACAAGCATCCGGGGCAACCGGCTGCAATGGGAGAAGATACTAAACTTTCTTCCAGTTCTTGATCGTCTCTTGTGTCCTTGATCGATGAAGATGACGAGGAGTATGAAGGCGATAAGGGTGAATTGGTATTGCACATGGAGAATCTCTTCTTGTTAGGCTCCTTTCTTGCTCTTTCTAGCGCGGATTTGACCTTATCGAGAGTGCATACGCTTTGGTAATTGCTTGATGATTGTGAGGGAGATGAGACTAATTTCAGGTCTAGATTAGTTTCATCGAAGAGATTTAAGAAAGGATTTGATGATGGCGACGGCGGGAAATTTAAATCTTGAAGCTTTGGTAGTGTTTGATTGGTTTGATGATGCTTTTGCTCCGAGGAAAAGGGGGAGCTCGGTGTATTGCACCTCTGTAAATACACCTTGCCTGACTGCAAAAATAAAAAAATTTAAATAAATAAATCAGAGTCAGTCAACAATTCTAATTGTTGAAGGAAATTAATGTGGGTTTGATGAGAATTCAAGAACTTGACAGTCAAAGATTGGAAAAAGTTGATAGAAAACTACTAGCTCTCTGTTTTGACTGATGAGAAAAGTCTTATTAGAATTTGATGAATCCCCAAAAAAACTTGGTGAAGGAATTGAGCAGAGATACTACTTTTGAAGATACAATTTTCCTCCAGTTTCTCAGCAACCAAACAGATAATCAGAAAACAGAGCAGAGAACTCCAAGCAAAAAGAGCAAAACAGTGCGCGAATAAATTAACACAACTCAGACGAGAAATTAAAAAACAGATGAACAATCAAGCAAATCGTGAAACCCTTTATTCCCGGTTGACTGTTGAAGATGAATTTTGCCTGAATTCAAGCGAAATCATGTGTATTTACTAATTTCATACAACACTTTCTCATGAAACAAACAAACCACTGATGAGAAAAGTTTACCTTCAAGTCCAGGCGCTTTTCCCACCCGCTGGGGACCTGCATGTCCAGGTCCAACTCTTGACACTCATCATTTTTCACAGCTTCATTTCCACCAAGCAAATCTCTAGTGATCAAAGCCGAATTCGATTCATTTCCGTCCTTCCGATCATCCTTGTACCTGTTCATCACACGAACCAGAGAGCTCACATCAGCAGCCATGACAAAATTTTCTCTTCTTCTTCCTCTTGTTCCGCAGAGAAAAGAGAAATGGAATAATAAATGTAAAGAAGAGCCACACAACAGGCGATATTATATAAGTGAAATAAATACAGTCCGTTACAAAAAATATGAAAGATTTATTAATGATTATTTAATTTTTTAAATTAATTAATTAATTAATAACAATTTTTAAAATAATTTCTGATTAATGCTTTCTTTTGTTGTTGCTTATTTATTTATGGTAAGTGAAAGAGCAAGGAGAGAGGAGAATTTAAGGAAAGGAAATGCTGTAGCTTTAATGGCATGAATTACAAGTAGACACATTCCCCTCATTGTTTGGATAATTAATTTTTGCCCCTATAAATAATATGATTTCTCTTTTGACCCCAAATTTTACTTCAAGTTGTTTAACTATTTTATTTTTAATATATAATTTTTTTAAGCTATTTATAATTATAATTATCATAATTAATTAATTTTAAAATAAATTTGTATGTATCATGATTCAATTAAATAATCTTATATATATGTTATGACGGATATATTTTTACATAATTTTTTTTCTTTAATTATAATATAAAGTTGTTAAGTAAAATGAGATTTTAGAAAATGAATTGCAATGTTAGAAAGGTTAAATATATTATAACATTTAGCAAATTTTCACACTAATATTTACAGTACAACTATTGTGTAATTATATTATATTAAATATAAAATAATTTATTATAATGTAAATGTAGTAGTATCGATGCATTATTTTTTAATATTTCATTATTAACATGATGTTCGATATCTTATCAAGATTTTAAGTTATGATGTGCTCATGATTTTGATGAAGTTCCTTGGAACTTCTTTTTTTGAATTAATATTTTGCATTGAAAAATGGAACTAATGTTTCACACTAAGTAATGAATTGAATAACATTTGTATTTTGTATTTAACATAAGGATAAATTATTCATATTTACATCTAATTTTTGTCTTCATATCATTGATACATTTTATCCAAGGAAGGTGCAGCATTTAAGATTGCACTATGAAGCTTTGAATACTACATTTTTTTCTTCACATAATTTTACAACTTCCTCTCATAAAAATCTCAATTCATTTCATTAATTACAAGTAACACATAGGTCATTGAGCTTTTATGATTTCTTATGTAAGTACATATTTTATTTATGTGTGCCATATAAGTCCCTAATTACTATTCAGCAATCCTTTGTGACCCAACTGAAACACCCTTTTATTTTAAACTACATAATCTTCTAATTTAATAGTTTAAATTTGATATTATAAAAGTAATTTGATCATTTCATTGAGGGTTGCCAAGATTGAGGATTTATATGATACAAGTAAACAAATTATGTCCTTATTTGAAATGATATGAAAATTCAGAGGTCGGATTGTTATTATTCTATTTTATATAAATGAAAATTTAATGCCTTTCATATTGTCTTTGGTGGGCATTTAATATCAAAATTAAATGCCATAATTTACTCTTCTATATATTTATGTGAACCCAAAAAATTAAGAAACAAAATTTAATAAAATTTAATATATTTATTTATTTTTCCATATATGTATGTGTTAATTCCTAGGCCCAAGGGAGGTGTAAGTATTTAAGATCACCATAAAGTTTTGCATACAACATTGAATGTCATTTAATCCCTTGAAGAGAAAATAGAAAAGAATTAATTGCATACTGGCCTCAACTATGTGCAATTAATTTAATCAAGCTGGGAAATCATAATGACTTGATCTTCTGACAAATTGAAAAATGAAACACTTGCCTTGCCCAAGTGGTTTTCCTTCTCAATTTGGATTTATTTCAATGGCAATGTTAAATTTTGTACCTCCTTGAGTTATTGAATTCTTTCTTCCAAAGTCACTTCAATCTTTATCATCGTAACCTAATTTTGTATTTAATATATATTTTAATATATATTAAATTAAAAAAAATCTTAAATAAAATTAATCGGTGTTTAATTTAATATTTTAATAAATTTAAGTCAATTAAATAACTTTAGATAAGATTGAGTATAGTTGTGATAAATTAAGTATTATTTGTCTCAGACGCACAATTCATCTTAATTCCGCTGTAGTATTTTATAATACAAAATATGTTTATTTAATTAGGATAATTCGTAACTTATAATTTAGTTTAAATTTGTCTTTACTAGTAATATGCAGTGTAATAATAATGTACCATTTAAACATTTATTTTATATAATTAATGAATTATAATATATTTGTTATGATTTAAAAATTAGAAAAAAATTTAAAATATATAACATAATATTATTAGACAATTACATAAAAATACTTTTATTAAAGATATTTTCTTAAATGAATTGAAGATACTTACTACTATTAAATTTTTTAAAGGAAAGAAAAAATATATATAATAGTTATGCATTCAAAACCATCCAATATAAATTAATTAGTTACTTTTGATTTTTGTAAGTAAAAAATTATTATTATTATTGTTTTATAATTTTTAATTTAATAAAATATTATTATTGTATACTTTGTCATTAAAATATATTTAAAAATTGAGTGTTGAAAAGTTTTAATTGCCCTATTAATATACGAAAGAAATTGTTAAATACTTGGTGTAACCGTAGAGCAATTAAATGACAACTCCCTTGATATCATGTTTTTACTTTCGAAGAGTTCTACCGTATTAATATAAGAAGGTGAGGTGATCATTTAATTTGTAAAGTGATAAAAAAATTATAAATTGATAGTAAGCAAAGAAAGTTCAAAAAAATAAATAAGTGAATTTTTTTTAACTTTATATTATTTTTATTTATTATTAATTATTATTTTTTTATCTTATTAATTGAATGATTTTAATTATATTATTGTTATGTTTTAACATAATCGAACTAACATACTCAACACTCTCTCTTTTTAAGTAGAACAGTCTTACTATATTAGTATAAGTAATATGATATAACTATTTAATTAATAAAAATAAAAAAAGAGATTTATTTATTGACTGTAAATGAAAAAAATAAAAAATCGTATGTCACTTTCAATTAATATGATTATAGCAGTTTATGAAATTTAATTTTAATTTTTTTATTTACAACCAACAGACGATTCTATCTATTCTACATGTTTATGTGATTAGGATCATGTTACTTGAAATATTTTTCAAAAATTATTGTACTTTTACTCAATATTCCCATTTTGGTTTTAAATGCCCAGATGAGTTGTGTCAGAAGACTGTGGGGGTGCACTTAGTGTGAGGGTCCGCGTGGAAAGTCCAGCTAACATTCGAAACAATTCATAATGTTATATTATGACCCAGTTTAACCCAATCTCATGATCCAAACAACACCCAATTTATATCAACTCATTAATTTTATCTCGTCTGCCCAATTCATAATATTATTTTCTAAAATCTCAAGTTATAGTTTCATAAAACAAGATCACATTTAAAAGTATCACTATTGCATACCTATCATACCACATACTTATATATTATTAGTGTAGTGATATATATATATATAAAGTTAAAATATGAATTTTTTTTAATATGATAAATGATAAAATATTATTAAAAAAAATCGTACGTGACAGTAAAATTTTACAATATTATCATATTATGTATCGCATCAATTAAAATACAAATTTTTTTTTAATTTTGTGTTAGTAATTTATAAATAAAATACTATACTTTTTTTAATACATAATAAAATTTTTTGATTACACGTTTTGATATTTTATTATATTTTTTATTTTGTATATTATATTTTAATTTTAAAAATAAAATTATATAAATATAATATTTATTGTAGCATTTTTCTATAATTTGAACCAACATATCTAAGGAATAGATATTGAAAATTTCCCCAACACAAAATAGAAAAGGAATAATTTGGGATAGTCCTTGAAAGGATTCTCAATTCCATTCTCCAATTTTGTTCCACTGGCACATAATATTTAATTTAATCAATAAATAAAACAAAAATAAATTACAAAAATCACTGCCACCTTTCTGTTCTTTGCTCTCTTTCTATCTGTCAATTCACATCCAAGTACACATCCAAATTAGCTCTTCTTCTTTCTCTTCAGTAAGGCAAAAAAAAAAAAAAAAACCCTTTCCACTATGCAGATCTTTGTGAAGACTTTGACAGGAAAGACAATCACTCTCGAGGTTGAGAGCAGCGACACCATCGATAATGTCAAGGCTAAGATTCAGGTAATTTTTCTTGTTAAACTCTTGTTTGTTTCAGTGTGAATTTCTATATGGGTCAGTTCGTTTTGATGGAAAGTTGAGGTTTTTATGGGGAAGCTGTTGACTCTTTCGTATTAGGTCATGTGGGTTCTGTTGTAGTAATCAGATACGATTAGGGTTATTGATAATTACAATTTGTGAATTCAGTGAATAGAAAGTTCTTAATTTCATGTTGTTGTGATCAAGATTGATTTATGTGATGTTTTTGCTATTGACAAAAATATAATTTTTGACCCATGTGAGCTCAATTTATACTAGTTTCTTGTTTTGGGCTTATTTATGACGAATTCTCGAAGGTACCCTATGATGATGTTATGGAAGTTTCCAGGTTTTAATTTTCGATTGATTTTGTTTTAGTTATTTTGTGTGGATAGGTATTGATGTAGCATGTTCTTTTGGGACATAGACGTTAGTTTTTATCACGAAGAACTTCTGGCTTCTGAAAGGCTTTCTTATTTGTTTCCTGCTGCCGATATTCTTGATTGTTGTAGCTAAGCAAATTAGTATGGAGTTCCATGGTAGTATGGTATTGATAATAATAAGTTAGTGAAATGAATTCTAAGCAATTTGCGTTACTGAATAGTAGTTTCTTTAGAAGCAACTTTGTAATATGAGAAGTAAGTGCAGCTTTTGGCTTAAGGCTTAATTTTGAATCTCTTTTGCAGGACAAGGAAGGAATCCCCCCAGATCAGCAGAGATTGATTTTTGCCGGCAAACAATTGGAAGATGGCCGAACGCTCACAGATTATAACATCCAAAAGGAGTCAACGCTTCACTTGGTCCTGAGGCTCAGGGGAGGAACTATGATCAAGGTGAAGACTCTCACTGGAAAAGAAATTGAAATTGATATCGAGCCCACTGATACAATTGAACGGATCAAGGAAAGGGTTGAGGAAAAAGAAGGAATTCCTCCGGTGCAGCAAAGGTATCCTTTTCATTCCTGTATTCTTTGGATTTCAGTAATAATTGCTTTTAAATTCAGTCATTCATGATTAACTAGTACTTTGTTTGGTATCTGCTTTATGTTTTGACTTCTTATTTTGAATCTATTATATGTTTTTGCAACATTTATTCTCCTCATTGTCATTGGTAATAACGTTAACAAGCACTTAACAGTCAGCTCAAGAATTTAAAAGTTGCGAAGTACTCAAATTGATCATTCTGGCCTTGTTTGTGTTGGAAATTGATCTGTAAAAATTTTTTCGAGTAACTCATTTTCTCTAGCATTCTGTTTACTATCTGTCAACTGTTTTTCTGAAATAGTTTTCCTTCAGAATTTCTTTTGGCTATTTTTTTTTAACGGGACTCAAACCAAATCTTTGTGGTCTGTGTTGGAATCTTTGCTTCACAAAATTTTTTCATTAGGAACCTCTAAATGGCGAAATTGGACAGAATTATTGGTGTAAAAGCACATATTAGTCTTGTGTAGGTAAAATTCTGAAAGTTTACAAAATAACTTGATGCTCTTGAATCAAGTTAAGTGATAGAATGAGAAATATTATTTCCATTGCTCAAAGATTGATATCTTTATGCTACCACCGAAAAGATACTCTTCATTGATTCATGGTTTGGTTGAGAAATATGCGTCATGTGGAGTTGCAATTGATCACTGGATAAAAGTTTGCATGATGAAGCTCTTTGTATCACGTTGCTATTCTGTCTTTATTTTGGACTGCCAACGATACAATCATTCCAGTTTAGACATTGCAATCTCATTCTTCTCTGCTACTACTGGTTGCAGGCTTATTTATGCTGGCAAGCAGCTTGCGGATGACAAGACAGCTCGTGACTACAACATTGAGGGTGGTTCCGTGCTTCATCTTGTTCTTGCATTGAGGGGTGGCAGTTTTTAGATACTTCTTTTCACATGAAGACAAATCTATCTTATTCAAGCTTCTTTACTTGGTTATGCGACTTGATGAACTTGTATGAGTTTAAATGTGGTCTGGATAAACTTATCATGCCAGAGAACATATTCTAATGAATTTCCCTTCATTGTTGTTATCATAATTATTTTTTGCTTAATATACTTTTATGCTAAGCTTTGTAGTCTTTAAGCGGATCTTTCTGTTTAGAGTTTCATTTGAATGGCAACCATTATGAATTTCCGCCAAGAGATGCATCTCCTGCAGGATTTAAAACTAGATGAAGTTGAAATTATGGTGATGTAAACAGTATCATCTAACACACAAGCGATTGAAAATACAACGCAAACACTTGTTAATTCGGACTAGAGGGCCTTGAATTTTCCGTTCGCTGGGATGATGAACATAGGACCAGCCCAGCCCAACAAATTCTTTTGTTGTCGGTCTGCAACAAGTTAAATGTCTTTTTTGTCAAATGTTCATTTTCTGCTCTCTTCACGCTCGATTACTTGCATCAAGATTACAACAGAGGATAATAGCCAGTAAGATTAGAGTTGAGGTGGGCTTGAGATTGAGATGTTGGTCTTAATTATTGTAAATGGGTAATAAAAATTAGTTATTAAATAAAATAAGTTTTTTATTTACCTAATTTTTGAAGTACTTGCTTAGTAAAAGTAAACACTTTAGATTAAAATTTAATTTAACAGAAAACGACTAATAATAATATTTACATTTCTAAAATATAACCTCAGATAAGATCGAAGGGAGTTTATTTTCTGGGAAGGAGTTGCAGTGGGGGAGTTTGTCCAAGTATCAAAAGCATATAAAACATAGAAAGTGTTGCCATCTGCAACATAAAAGCGTTGAAATACAGTAACCCATGCAGCATGCTGTTGCCCGGCTGACGATTGCACTACTCATTTAGAAAATTTTCAGATTCCTGGGAACCAAACAGATGGCAGAAAATTACAAGATAATGATCTTATGATCCATTTTTATGACAAAAACTTGAACCCTAATAATTAATTAAGAAGTATACTTAAGTCCAAATAAATGTCTAATCCATACCAACAACAGCATAATGCAAGTCATTTCGTTTGGAAAAAAAAAATACTGAAAGGCATGGGATTTGTCTCCACCAATTCATCATTCATTCCCTCTGTCAAATGATACACCAATAACCTTTTCTTGTCAAACTTAAACTCTTTGCGAGAAATATCCAAACACTCGTGTGTCTACGCGTGTGTCCAAAAAACAAATCATGAACTAGATTAGGGTCAAAAAATTGTAGTTAAATTTCGACCTTATGCAAACGTGGCACTATTCACAAATTGACACCTAAGTTGCTCGTCATGCATACGTTATCTTAAGCTCATACATATTTTCTCACTCTATATGTGCACAAATCATTTCTTTGTCTCTCTTTAGACTTGATTAGTTTGGTAGTCAAAGAAAAGTCATTCATGGATGAAGACATCTTACTAACTTAGAAGAAAGTAATGTCCGTATTAGGTAACAAATTGCAAAAGCATTATCATGTTAGTTTCCCTAACAGAGGACTTAAAAGGGGGATTAACAAATTATTTCCTAATTTACTTTTATTTTATTTTATTTTTACGGAGGGGGTCTTTATCAAATAGTTAGACTTGTTAGACTTACTAGATTGCATGGGGCAGGGTTTGGCATATTTTACAAAATTACAAGAGGTATTAAAGTTATGAAAAGTTGTCATTTCAAAAGGCAAAGTGATCTGGGCTGGTGACCTAAATTTATCATACATTATTTTATGTTATATACAATAGTTTTGTGAGCTCAATCCATGGAGTTTTGTACTTGCACGCCATGAATCTCACAATGCTCCACTTGCTAGCACTGTACATTACAAAAATTTGGTAGGAAAAATTGCAATTTTGGAAGTAGTATGACTGTTTGTTCTCTAAATTGACTAAATATCTTACATATTCTTCAATTTATACATTAAAATGCTGTCGATTAGGTGTTATAAGAAATCTCGACTAATATCCTTTTAAAATTTCTGTAATTCTCAAGGAACATATTTCTTAATTTCTTTCCAAGTAATGAAAAATCGAAGATAAAATGACTATTGTTTATAAGAAAAACAATGTGGGATTAGCAATTAAATAATTTTTTTTTTAATTGGGTATGAAGAAAGAGTACTAATTGTAATCGAAATTATAAATATAAGCTTCATGGACTGATAGAGTTGATTGTATAAAATAAAGTATATATATGCATTATGTAGGCAAAGGCATGATATATATTTTACTTGATTTCTCAAAGGCAGGCATGCCTTTATTTAATTAGTGCTTCATTAGCAGCTAATTAAACAAATGTTAGCATTACGTAGTACAAAATTTTGACTAATTAATTAAGATGCTTAATTTCCTACACATCAGCATCACCTACCTATAAATTGTTTTCTAAGACAACATTGTTTTCCACTTGTTCACATCAGATATAGGTTAATTGGTGGCTTAACTAGTTCATATGTTTCACATTTTTAATATTATAATAAATTATATATATATATTCTTTTCTCCCAATTAATTGGGTTTTATGGTTTTTCGAATCGAAATTAGAAGTTTATAAAAATTATGTTAACGTGTGTTTTAAGAACATGAGTTTTAAGAACATGAGTTAGGAATTATAAAAAAATTTATAAAGCGATAAAATTTTGAAATTATATTTTAGACGAAAATTCTCTAACTTTTGATTGACAATTATTGTGATAGTGAAATTATTAGATGCTCAGCATAAATAGGAGAGTGAGCGGTGATTATTAACTATCAAATAAATATAAACTTTTGGTTAAAAAAATATTAGATTTTAAATATAATTTTATGTAACAAATGAGAATAAGTCACGATTATAATATTACAATTTGCTTTTGCTTAGGTCTAACCTACATTAGAAATAATTAATCCCTCACCTTCCCCCTTAATATTTTACCTAATTATTTAATTAATTTATCTTAAACTTTGTCAAAATTCTGACTAGTTAATTATTGACTAATTAGTTGTTCTTCATTTTTCTAGCTAGGTGAAGGCTGACCAGCTAAGCATAGCTTCATAGTCTCTGCGTGGTAAAGTGGGGTGGCTGAGTGTTAAATTCTTTTTTCGATTTAGATATGATTATTGTCAAATATTAAATATATATATATATATATATGACCTCATAAAGATGGAACAATTATGTCATGATTCTGCCAATGGATGGCTCTGATTTCAACCTGAATTTGACCAGGACACTTCCCCTTTGCATTGAACAGTAATAATGATTTTGATTTGGATTAATTATGGACTAGAAATAGATTGCTTCAGGCGGAGAAACTCGTTGAACATAACAAAAGACTGTGTTAGTACAACCAAGACAACCAATCATTTATAGAAAATGTTTTTAGAAAACAATTTATGGAATTATTTTAGATGTTCAGTAATCTCTTTGTATATCTTCTCTATTTATTGCTATATAAGGGTAACCGAATTCATGAATGACCCTTGTGGCCATCTTTTATCTCTCCTTCTCTCTCATTTTCCCAGAAAGTTTTATATACATATGTCTGTGTGAGGAAATTCTGAAACTTGTATTCGGAAAAGCTGAAAGGAGAGATCAGAAATGGGGAAAGGAAGAGCTCCATGTTGTGATAAGAGTAAAGTGAAAAGAGGGCCATGGAATCCTGCGGAAGATTTAAGACTGATAACTTTTATTCAGAAACATGGACATGAAAATTGGAGAGCTCTTCCTAAACAAGCTGGTAAGTAGATTTCATTATCCTTTCTTTAAATTTCTCTTTACAGACTGTGATTTTACTTCAGAAATCTTGGATTTTCCTAGAAACAATGGTCTGCATGCATGAAAGAAAGTTTCTGATCCATCGGTTTCCCGTTTATAAAAATTTCCCAGATTCTATCATGGCAGAAAGTCGAGTTCTTTCTCTTGATTTACATTCTCATTGCTGTCTCATGTTAATTTCTCTCTCTCTCTCTCTCTTTAAAAAAACCCAGTTGTGTAAAATATATTTATTTCTCTGCCGTGAAATTTTTTACCAAACCTGCCGTCGGAAAAATCCTGTGTCATTGGATTGTGTTGCTGTTTCATTGCTTGTTGACAGTAAAAAAATAGTTCACCTAACAGCAATAACAAGGCAAAGTTTGAACCGTATCAACCAAAAAACATTGAAATCAATGGTGATTCTACTTCATTTTTATTTTTCTTTGTAATTTTCTTACCATTTATTATGCAATGCATATATGGTACACTGAATCCTTACAGATTTTCGCCATTATTATCTTTGCATAAAAGAAAATTAGCCAAATTTTAATATTCATAACATGTTAAATGTGACACCAAATATGGAGAATCACACCTGGAAAATCCTGAAGAGTTTTTAATTATTTTTGGCAGCTAAATATACATCTTTGGACAAAGTTTTTATGTATTTTAATTGTCAGCCGTTATCCTTATCAAGTGTGAGGTCATTTCTCTGACAGGCATGGTCAATAATTAATATTGTAATCTGTTCACGCAATAGCCTAAATGTGAGAAATAAACATTAAATTTTGTCACAAAGGGCAAGTTAGGATTTCCTATCTAAAAGCTTAGGCAATAAAGTTCTCAAATGTTTGTCACATCACAATGCCATGAGCCTTCTGCTAGCTAATTAGTCTCTGTCCTTTTGTTTGACACTAATATTTTACATGGGCATTAGGTAAAACTGCTTAACTTGAATTGACTTTTCAAAAGCACTTAATTCTTCGGAAAATTAATCATGAACTCAATGGATGCAGGACTTCTGCGATGTGGCAAGAGTTGTCGTCTCAGATGGATTAATTACTTGCGACCAGACTTGAAACGGGGGAACTTCACACAGGAGGAAGAAGAGACTATCATAAGGTTGCATGAGAGCTTGGGAAACAAGTAAGTTCGTGATAATAATAATAATAATATAGTTAATTTGACTGAATATTTTCTGTCATATTTTCTTTTCCGGGATTCGTTTAGGGTATTATTTAAGCTGACGGATTGTATAACAATAATTTCAGGTGGTCGAAAATTGCATCTTATTTGCCAGGAAGAACAGACAATGAGATTAAAAATGTGTGGAACACACATTTGAAGAAAAAGTTGGCTTTCAAAGAATCATCTTTATCCTCCTCTTTCTCCTCTTCATCCAGCACAAATGTGTCTTCAGGCAAAAGAAATGCTGATATTGAACTTGGCGAACAACATAACTACGTGCCCAAAAGGTCTCGCGAATCGAAAGATGACACGATTTTGTCAGAGAACGTAGTGCAAAATTCAGAAACAGAGGAATCGAACCAAATCAATGCCAGCAAGGAGATGAAGATTATGAAAGAGTTATCGAGTTCTTCGTGTTCTTCAGATAATTCCATAGTCTTAAATTCTAGCCAAGTTGATGCCACAAGGCCAGAAGAGCAAATGGGTTCATCAAACTTGGAGTTTAGTGAAAATTTTCATGTTGGTATGAGTATGAACAATTTAGAAGAGGTGAATAAGCCAGAGATTTTCTCGGCAAATGGGATGGAAATTCCATTGGAATCAGACGTAGATTTCTGGAATATGTTAGATAGCTTAGGATCATTCCAATCAAATGAAGTTGAGGTTAGCCAAAGCTCCAGTTTTGGAGAAGCAGGAAACAAAAACAAAGAATTGGAAAGCAGGAAATGGTTTGAATACTTGGAAAATGAGCTGGGTTTGGGAGCAACAGGAAATGAAAACAAGGAAAATTCAGACAACATGGAAGCAGAAACAGACGAGGCAGTAATCCCAGAGACTTACGAGATTCTGCTGAAACCAGAAGTTGACCCTGGAATCACTTATTTTCAACTATGGAATTCTTCACCACAGAGTTCTGTTTTCTGAATGATTGAAATCAATTATCATATCTCATATTCTAGCCACTAGTTGTCTTAGAAAATGTCAAAAATTGGCGACTTTGGTCTGCAATATTAGGTTTTTCTGACATATAATATTAAGTTAATTTAATTAGGTCTTCATATATAAATGTATATGAAAGAAAAATTGTTCATGTTTCATAAATGAAATTCAAACATTTTCTTAGTGGGTTGGTGATATTGTAGTACAATTTTCTGGTTTTCTAGAGGCTTGAAATTCACATGAGAAGGCATTGAAAACTTGGAACCCACTTGAAAATTAAGTAATGAATTTATATCTACCAAACATATTTTGGTCTTGTTACAATACAACAACTGAATTATTTTAATTGTCGACATAGACATCTAATACAAAATTTAAAAAATTTAACATAAAATTTAAAAAATTATTGTATTATGATTGTTATATTGTACCAACTTCATTAAATATATGCATTTTTTTTTTTACTTAAAAAGAAAATTCATAATTCAACCAAATAATGTTTATTGATTAAGTAAAAAAAAAACAATATCAATAATACTAAAATTCTTCTTTTTATTTATCATTTTTATAAAATTTATGATTGAAATTACGTCATATTTAACTATGTGTATGGTTCAATAATTATAATTAATTTATAAATTTAAATTCCCTATTATTTTATTCATAAGTTGTTAACAAAAGAAAAGTATATATTACAAATATTATTTTTGTATTCAACTTGATTGTAAGTTAAAATTAAAAATTTAATTCAAGCCATATAAATTTCCCAATAAGCTTAAGCAAAAGAAATCAAAGAAATAATATTTGTAATTTATGATTTAGGAGAATATCATCAACTTAGTCTTATTGATTCAAATGATCTCTATGTAATCATAGCCAGGCATAAATTAATGCAAGAAAGTTGATTGGGCATTGCCTAAATATTCAACAAGCCATCCCTTTCAATCATAGCCAGGCATAGATTAATGCAAGAAAGTTGATTGGACATTGCCTAAATATTCAGCAAGCCATCCCTTTCAAACCCTAAACAATCAAGAAGAAATAAAACTCAAAATTGATACAGAACAAAACTGTTTTTTCCTTTTAATAAATCCTTTGTTTCTTTAATTTTAACTTAAAAGTTTTTTGGGAAAGTTAAGAAGGCAATTTCATGAAGACTAGTCAAAAAAATAAAAAATAAAAACCAACCCTCTGGTTTCTTTAATATATACAAGTAGGTATTCCTAACTGGAACTTAACTTTCCTGGGTCATTCTCAAATTTGGCATATTATTCCAACTTTGTGTACAAAATTTTAAAATTTAGTCTAACATTTTGACTGTAGAAATTGTGACTAAGTAGCTAAGTTAGTGGGTTGGTGATATTCTCCGCTAACAACCATAACTTATTATTAATAAATTACTTTTCTTGAGTTTGAAGATTTGGGGCTGAGCAAACTTTGGAATTGAAAGTACAACCCCACTTTACTTACTCTTGATTTTCCCTCAAGCAAAAGTTGAAAATATGAAACAACAAAGGCAGCTCATAACCAATGAAAAATTGTCCTATTTTTTGTACTTGTGAAAAAGACATAATAGCCAACTCATTGGTTATAAATTTTAATTTTCTTGATAATTTTTAATTACTCATAAGAATCAGCTGTAATAATATAAATGAAACAAATATAATACAACCCTTATCGCATATTTTATATTTTTATTTTATATTCTCGTATCAATATTAATTTATATTCTCTAAAATTATTTGACATAGTAAAGTCAATATTTCTTTTAAAACATTAATTTTATCGTGTGAAATTGTTGAAATATATATAAAATTTAATCTAACCTAATACATGAATTTCATATCACCGCTGACTAATGTTGATGTTCGATCATTAATAATTGAAATATGTAATTAAATATCTTTAATTCATGTTGGATGGGAAGAATTTTATTGTATACAATGATTATATTATGTATAGTATTGTCATGTATATATTCATTTAAATTTACAAAATTAAGTCTATTTCGTCAACAACACCAAATTATTGTCAATTTGAGGACCTCCAAAGATAAGTATATATTTTAAATTTCTTAAATGAAATTTAAGTAAAACCCAAAAAAAAAAAGGAATTGGCCTATCTTTATTGGGCTTTCATGATTCATTTTTATTGGACCTTCATTGGCCCATTAGTTGATAAATCTAAAACAGGTTTCAGTGATGCTAAAACCACCCATTAATGTCCTGATTAAACCCCTTTTCCTGAAAATGAAAGACCATTGTATTGCGTGCAAATAGCTTAACATAGAAATAGAAAGGGCCCAATAAGCCCAAATTTCTATCCTGCAACAGTCATGTTACTTGGGTGCTTTGAAGCGATCTATAGAGGCCATGGCCATATTCTTGGTGGTGTTGCGTGTTTAGCCATGTTCTCCCCAGCTCAGGATAGAAAAGTTCTAGTTTGTTGACTTGTTTATGAGCCTGAAAGAGTTATTTTGCTTTAGTTCTGTTTATGAGGAGTAATTGTGCAGCTTAATGATTTGTTTACTTCCTGTTACTGCCTGTATATTTTTGTGTTTTGATATACTTTTATGGCGCAACTCATGCACGAGTGCTTATTGGTTTTGGTTGTTTGATGGCTACGAATATATTTCGGCAGCTGCCCAGGAGTCTCTAGAATCTTTCCTCCTTTCTACCGGAAAACAGCTGGTGAAAGTTGATGTTTCTGACATTTTTAGCAGGTTTCTGCCTTAAATGAGATTGGACTTGGACTGTCGGGCTGTAAGGGCACTTCTTTTGAAAGGGTTCTTTATAAATATGTATATGAACTAACTCATGTTTCCTTAAGCAGGCTCATTGAAAAGCTTCCAAAACTGGTACTTGTGAATCGGGAATCACTTGCGGTTTCACATGCACGGACAATTTATGTTCGACCAATTTCAATCTCCTGTATGTTTTTTTTTCGCTTCTGTGATGTTTTTCGGCATAGAGGGTCGAATTATCTTCTGTATTTTAAGTGAATTTTGTCTTGGTAAATTTTGATTTCAATTTTTTTTTTGGTTTCCTTGGAAACAAAGTGTGATTTAGGTTGTAATGTTCAGCTAATTAAGCTTAAATGCTATGTTATACCAATAATTCCGTATTGTTTTTAAGTTCAGTGACAAGATAATGTTTCTTGTGTGTACCCATCTAAAGATGTAATAACTAATGTGCATTCATGAGTGAATATATGACAATTTAGTTTAGAAACTAACAAGGAACCTCTTCAATATTTATCCAAATATCGTACCTTCTTTGGTTATGTTGCTATAAAACTAAGATTTAAACCCCAAAAATGCAAAAAATGAAATTCGAATAAATTGTTAACAAACTATAATTAACCAAGCAAATAATCAAGTAAACTATATGAATTAGAGAAAGTAGAAAGAAAAATTAAAGAATAAAATAATTTTTTTAAAGAGTAAAACTTCTCTTTCTTATTTTATTAATATTCAAAAATTTAAATTTTATTACAATACAAGTTATAAATTTATAAAATAAATTAGAAACAAATTATAATTATCATTAATTACCTTAATAATTTTTACTTAAAACTTAATAGACTCAACAATTTACTTAGGCTACTCAACTAACTTCTTTTGTGTAAAACAAAATAAAAAAAATTAAATTAATCTAGAATTTGAATCACATTCACATATGTTATCACTGCTATTGTATGAATTATATTTCCAATGCTTTGGCTTTCACACTCCAAGGTGTGATTTTGTACTGTAATGTTTAACACATTAATGATGCTCTCTTGTATGGAATACACAGGGGACAACTGCTAGGTTTTTGGATGTATTTGCACTGTGTCTCAGACAGAATTCAGGACTTACTAGTTCTCTTGACAAGCTTATTTTATCAAGGCCATCATCCCCGGGATTCCTCCACTCTACAGCCGAGATGAAAGCTGGTGCGCACTTTACTGATTATGGCCAGACATTTATATGTTCTGTTCTATCAGGTATCTAAAAATTAGCGGATGTTTAGGAAAAAAAAATAGCACAATGTCCGCAGGAGACTCTGCAGAAGATGAACGAGCTCCCACGCGGCCCCCGCTTAGTTTTTTTCTGTTGGCAGCCGGAAAGTAGACCAGGCTCTCACAGGAGCTCTCAGACATGTAGGTTATCTTTAACAGCAGGTTATATCAACTCTCGACGTTCATTTCTTTTTTCATTTGAACTTTTCTCTTGCGTGCTTTCGCCACGGGAGATAAAGTGAAATCATAATGTAAAGAGTTAAGGTAATGGCATTCGTATGTTTCGCATGGAATCAGATGAATATTTCTCCCCTAGAATTAGAGATTATCTGTAAAAGGTGATGACATAAGCTCATGGTTCTTATTTTGGTGATAATAACATGTATGTAGAACAATGGGAGAGCATTTTGTTCAATTTGAATGATTCCGAAAGATTCAGAAGAACAGTCGAATCGAACAGTCGAATCAATTGCTGGTTCGTGTCTAACTACTGCTATCTCGCTTCTAGCTTCAGAGAAGCAAACCGCTGACTTGGTGGCCTTGGCTACAGTAGAGGTGCCTTTTCTGGCCATATTATTTTCCATATTCGTCCATGTTTATCTGATTTATTTGAAGAAGCAAATAACGGAAACTAAAGAAGCAATTGAAGAAGAGCTTCCGTCAAGCTCACTGTATCATCTTCAAGACAATTTGGATGCTGCCGAAGAGGGGATCGACGAGAACAGACTGTTTCCTGCGATGAACAAATTGTGGCCCTTTTTGGTTATTGGTGTTCTAAGTAAAAACCCCTTGGTGAGTGATAGTTCTTTTTAACTTCTTGCTTTGGTACACTCAGATGTAACATTTGCTAGACTTGAGCATGAGATTGTTTATTGAATCTTTTGTTATCCTTCTTATTTCAACAGGCTGTCCGGAGACGGTAAGCAACGGAGTGCAAATCTGCGGGGGAGATTTCTTGTCACGCCGCTTCCACGATAACGGCCCCCACTTCAGGAAACTTTTAACCACATCTCCATTCCTAAAAAAACCTAAGTTGAAAGAAGAAAAAAGGCCTTTACTCCTTCCATACAGGAACACTTCCATTTCCTCAGAGGATTCTCTGGCTGAAGTTTCCAACCTGATAGACTAGGTTGCAGTGCTCGGTATGATAGCCGATTTGTTCCTAAACAAGAAGAGTGCTTAGGCATTGGACGTCGTCCTCAAAAAGGTCAGTGGTCTTATTATCGGAATAGCTTGTAGTAGCATTGTAGGCTTTAGAGATGCATCTATAAATGCCTTGTGCGGACTTGCATCAATTGACCCTGATCTTATTCGGCTTCTTCTGGCCGATGTTTATTATTCTTTGTTAAAAAAAAAGACTTGCCTTCACCACCAACTTCAGATTTTCCGAAATCTCGGAAATTTTGCCCTTGTGTTTGACTTTTAAAGAGTACTTGTATGTGTGGTATGAAGGGCAGAGTTAATATTTACATGTAAAAAATGTTTTATTTGGCCAAAATCCCATAAAAATACAAGATTCTGTTATAATATTTTGTATTCTTAACTTCTAAAAATTTAATGACACAAAAAATTAGAAGAAGTAATAAAATTTCAAATTAGTAATAACTTTTAATATCAGGCAAAAAAAAAAACAATTACAGGACATATAAAATGGTATAAGAATAAAAGGAAATAAATCCAAAAGGGAAATTTTACTCTTTGGAAAAGTGTATGAAAAATAGAAATTCTTGCTTTATTTAACCATTTATATATGCTAGCTAAAGATTTCTACAGTTTTCTTGCTCAAAAAATCTTCTATTTCATTTTCACAATAGAATGTGTCATGGGAAATTCTTCATTCTCTCAAGTTATGAACGAAAAAGGATCAGCTTCCTGCTTGAATTGTCTTCCTCCACCGTCACCCAAAAGCACTTCAAAAACGCAGGGCAGGAAAATTGTTCTGAGTATCAAGGAAAACTCTTCCAATAACCAAGAAGCAGCAGCAGCTTCCTATCCGAATTCTCTTCTTGCTTCTTCCAAAAGCAGTGATAAAAAGAAGAAAAAGAAGTATTCTCAACATAATAAGGTCGTTCAAATCTCACCACACAAAACAAGAAGAAAACTCAGCCCACAATTCTTCAACTTATGCTCAAAACTTTGGCGATAGAATCGATGATATGAATTACTCCACATTTTTCCTCTAGTTATGCAGCTTCTTCCAAGCACAAGATATTCCAACCTATTTTGAATTGTAAGAAAAATATTGAGCAATTTACTTCTTGTTGGTTGTAGGATTAAAATATGATAACATCAATGAGAGATTAACTTGGTTTGCTTATTTTATGATTCTCTTATATATATGCATGTGTGTTTGCTTCTAGTATGAACAAACCTGAATATTCACCATTTCTTGTTTGGATTCAGAGAAACTGAAAGCTGTATCACTTTTTCAGGGGCACTTCACTGCTCTGCTGATAACATGATCTATGGATGAAATGAACTGTGTCTTCAGTTTGTCTATTCTATAATCTAAGCACAGGTTGTAATGATACAGAAAATATGGCTTGAATATCAATCTGGTAATATTTTTAAAGATAATTTGATGACATCGAATCAAATATCAGAATCAATTGTGGGTTTCATAAATTTGATGAGCTACAGAAAACTGTTTTTCATGTTTGCTTGATTCCCTCAAAGGTGATATAAGCAGCAATGTGCACATAATAAACAGACCGAAAAAAGTCTTGAGAGTTTGATGGAACGAGGATCTGATAGTTTTAAGAGCCGTTAAAAGGCAATGAGCAGTTAATCCGGACCTGACCTTGAGATCCAGTTAAGACACCAAGGTTTGACATCTTCACCATAACCCTGGCAAAGTCAATTCTAAATTTTGTTCCACTGTCTGATGCATAAGCTCTTACCAGCTTTGCAGAAGTCTCATTAGCCATCAATTGCTGATCGGCATACAATAGTCCTCTCCCTCTCAGCAAACTCAGATAGTAATGTGTGTCAAAACCTGATCCTAACACGATGGATTCCTGCTGCTGGAAACTCATTCTTGGAGTCAACTCACTCGCTCCCCAGGACCTCATTTGAGCAGGAGATTCAGCAGTGTTGCTGCTAACAGCACAACTAACTCTCATTTTGTCACGAAAATCAACAGCCATTGTAGGATCTGGTTGACCAGTCCCCGAAAAGTTGGAGAGGCGGCTTGTAATGAAGTCACAACTGATTTTTCCAATGTTGTGTCCCCCTTCAGAATTCAACTCATGAGTCAAATATATGTGAGTGTACAACTACTTCACTTCAGTGTATGATAACTGAATACAGGAAATAAGTGGGGAAAAGGGTAACAAAGGAGTACCTAAAAGGCTGACTGTTTCTCTTACACTGAAACCTCTAATGGAGAACAGGTGAAGTATCTCAGTAAGATTGGCATCAGGATTTGGAATCTCAGCCATAGCTTCTTCAAAGTATGATTGAATACTATCTCTTCTGCCTGTAAATACTGGATAGTATGGGCCACCTGCCTGTGATTTCAGAAGTAATTGAAACTTTAAAAGCTAACACATCACTGAAGACAGAAAAATATAAAGTTAGAAAACCAAAGACGCCAGAAAGTTCCACCCAAAGGAGGGTATTAAAACCATTGTTGAATTGTATTAGTTTCTTAATATCTGAAAATTGAACAGTAATGCAACAAAACATTCAATTTGATTTATTTATTAATTATTTTTTTCCCAGTTTGGAAAATTGTGGTCTTATACAGCAAACACGTACCAAAAGGATGCCATCTCTAGTGGCAAGAGCCAATGTGTCGGCACACGAAACCACCCCTGGGCAAGCCTCTTCAAGTTCTTGCTTGATCAAATCAATTTTGTCGAAACCCTTAAGCGTTTGATTGGGAATTGCCTGCCTCTCTATAGGATAGCTCTCATTTCCACTGCTGTCATCTAAAAATACTGAAGCATCGCAACCCTGGTTCAAGAAAATACGGAAATCAACAGTGAAAGCGAACTTTGCGTTGTCCTAACATTACCAATTCCAGAAAGTTGATACTCCAGAGAGTGAAATTACAAAAGGATTATATACAAGAAATCTATACAAAGATCCGAACTCTAAACAATTTAAGAATTCATGAAAATCCTGAAAACATTAGTTCTTAAGAAATTGAAAATGCAAATCAATGAGCTGCTCTAAGAGCAAGAAAATTAAGTGAGTGAATTACTAGAAGAAGTTAAAGAACAATGTAAACCCATGGTTAAAGAACTCAAGAACTCAACCACCCACATATGCAAACAAGAACAAAATGGAAGCAGAAAATGAAATTACACAGAGAAAAGAAAGCGGAACTCATTTGAGAGAACGACACCAGAACCCAAGAAACCAGAAAAAAAGAAGTACCAAGGAAATGGATATTATACCTTAATGAAGCAGTCGTGGAAGTAGAGGCGCAAGAGATTAGCAGAGACCTCCTCCTGCTGAGAATAAATTCGGGTCATTCTTGACCTCACAATTCTTTTCTGCATCAGGACATGTGTCTCTATAGAAATCATATTCTAGGCAATGGCCAGACGATGAAGAAGAACATTCATGATCATGATCTTGAATCACATCTGTTTGTAGAAAAACAGAGAAAATCGAATGGGAGAATTCCTCCGCTGTTTCTGTTTCCGTTTCCAATCTCTTTGGGTTTCTCAGAGAAAGAAACAAAGAGATTAGCAGAACTAAAAGCACCCATTTGCTTGCCATTTTTTTAATTTTTGGTATTCAGAGAGAAAGAGAGGGGAAAAGTTGGAAGTCTTTTAGAGAAATGGTGTTGGAAAACTGGGTACGACTGTTAACAAAAACTATATTCATAAATTTATTTTATTGGAGAAAAAAAATTAATTTATGGGTGGTAACAAATTTTTATCAAGTACAGGCGAATGAATTCCAGGTGCTGATTATCCTGGAACATGCCATAAGGGAAGCATTCCAAACTCTAGCTTTCCTGAAAGTTTAATTCTTGGAAGATTTTGACCTGGAAAATATAAAGATTTGTGGCAATTTCAGGACTGGTTTAGTTTGGTTTGAAAGTTCCATTAATCTTCGCTCTGCAAATAGAAGCATTCCGGGGCAATGTTTATCCTGGAATGTATTCTACTTCTTGGCTTGAAGTCATCGCGGCAGGGTAAAAAAAAAGGCCACAAATTGAAGAAAATTAGAGCATTCATGCAGAGTTCTTCAAGGAGAAACATAACAGAATCAGCACCCACGTTAGAGCTGTTATATCTTCCTTACAGCGCCCACTCGTACCCTGGAATGTTGACATTGACATTCAAAACAACTATCCTTGGGTTGGAAGGATTGTGATAGTTTTCCAAAGTTGCAAGCGTTAACGCAAATCCTGATAAGTTTACAAAAGTTGTAAACATAGACAGCAAATCCTGATACAATTCCTTTTCTGTAAGGAATTAACTTAGGATTAGAGATAAGCATAAGAATTGTTATAGTTTCCCTATGTTGTAAGCAATGGGGGCAGGCGCCTGAACTTTGAGGACTATAATGTCCAACTAGGAAAGTTAGGGGGCTAAAGTTTAAAAAATGATTTATAAATTTAGGGGGCAAAATGTTTCAGATTTTAAGCCAAAGTATAAAAAAAGTAATCTATTTGGTTTAAATTATAAATATTATTCAATTAAGACCAAATAATTGAAGCGAACTGTCGGTCGTTTCCGAGTTTCAACGAGTCTCTGAAAATCGGTTTCGCTATTGCTTCGCAATCGCTGACGCTTTGCATAGCTTTCAAAAGAAAAAGAGGAAGGCAAAAATGGGAAGCGATAGAAAATCGAAGGAGAAGATGAAGAGCAGGAAGAGAAGTTCCTTTTCTGATTCCGAAGGTTTTATTCTTTATTCTTCCTTTTATAGTTATTTATTTTTATCTGTAAACAATTTATTTATTTATTTTGATGGTGTGTGCGCAGATGAGAGAAGAAGCAAGAGGCATAGAAGTGATAAGAAAGACAAAGGAAAGGAGAAGAAATCTCACAAACATCGTTCTGATAAAGGTGAAAATACGTTGTGCTATATTTTATTCATGTTGAGGTTTGATCTATGAACCCCGTTTGGCTTGATTTAACAAATTTATTACATTATTGGACATCTGGGCATAGGTTTAATGTTTTCACGATGAAATTTGAACTGGGTTTTGGTTCTGTTTCTTTATTTTCCTTCAAGTCCCTTATTTTACCGGTGGCAGGCTTGATTGAATATGTATTTTTTTTGTCATGTGTTTGCGTGCCGTAATTGCATGTAGTGTTGGTAGTGGGGTTGATTGATATGTATTGCTGTCATGTGTTTGGTTTGTGGTTTTGTATTACTTCATTTTTTGAGTCACGAAAGGGGACTAAGAGTTATTTAACTATGGACATATGGAAGCAGATCAAGCCACAGTGTAGTTGCAATGGTTATGTTTGTGAATGTTTTGATCTATGTTAATATACTAATTACTGATGGTCCGAGTATATGTGTTTGATTTAACCAAAAGTTTGACATATTGGGTGGTTTCTTCTTAAGAAAGTTTGAGATTTATGTTTGTGTATCTCTGTGAGAACACCTTGGTTAAATCTTTTAGTTATCAAAGGAAAAATGCTTTAGCATTTATTGTTCAAGTTATGGTTGTTAATTATACTTCGCGTAGTCTCATTTGCCAGATTAAGTTTTGATTGGGCAATTAAATTGCTCAAGAGTTACTAATTGGTGCTCAGTGTCTCAAAATGCTATAGGATAACCAATCTTGGATTTTGTTATTAAGTAGAGATAACCCAGGATAGTAGCCTGTGCTGACACACGTTTCACAATATCCCAAGACTTGTCAGGCCAAAAATTTGTTAAGTTGAAACCCATTGCTGCTCCTCTGTTGAAGTCCTTTTGCTGATTCTTTTTTTCTCTGCCTGGTTTGTTCAAATTCATTAGGAGATTCATTAATGAGAGAGTTCTTGGTTGAAATGTGCCGTGGTAAAATACAAATTTGTTCGAAATTCTGATGAGGTTCTTTTTGGATGATCCATTATAAGAGTTTGAATTATTTTTGTTTGTATTACTCTTCAACAAATGGCTGGTGTTTAGGTAAAGTGTTAAGGATGTTAATGTGATGTAATAAACTAATTATGGCTTTAACTAAGTAACTTTGTTATTGACATTATAATCTGATTAAATCTCTGGTTGTCAATTGAATAGGTATGTTCGATATTTATATTTCATATTGGAATTTGTTTAGCTACATTAGATTGTTCAGTTTGGGATTCTGTGGTTGTTGATGTGAATGTAGATCTCTTTTGATGATAGGCTGTGTGAATGTAATGGAATTCACAAAAAATACATGAGACAAACTGATTATTTTGTTTCATTGATTAAAAGTATAATTTTCATGAATGCATTTTTATTATTTAAGATTAAAAGTTATTGCCAATCTAGTTTGAACCTGCAATAAATATAGGACATTATCACCATTGTTTAGTTTGATAGTACAGCAAATAAAGGAAAATACTATATTAATTTCAATATTTTTAGTGCAAGTATCTTCATTGCTCATTCATTTTGAATTTATGTGTTATGTTGCCCTTTTTTTTGCAGAAAAGAAGTCAACGGATAAGCATAGAGATAAGTATCACAAAGGCAATCACCAGTCGGTGAGTTCTGTTATTCAGCTTTGATTATTTCTCATGTTCTGATTTAGGTCTGGGATTAATTTACTGCTTTCTTCGTTTATAATATACAGAACTATGTCAAACACGTGATGAAACATGTGAACAAGTTTGTAAATTCAGCCATTATATCTATTAAATCCAAGTTATAGTGGGGTACGGATGAATCACGAATTGCCAAATGATTATTTTTTGATGGGATGTTAAAATTGTGTTTCATATTCAAATCTTTCCTCTGTTTCTATACAATCTTGTTGATACTTGTGGAATTAACTTTTATTCCTGCAGAAAGCTGAGTTCCAAGAGCTGACCAACGATGACTACTTCTCTAAGAACAATGAGTTTTCTACCTGGTTAAAAGAAGAGAAAAAAGTGTTCTTCTCCGATCTATCATCTGAGTCTGCCCGCGAATATTTTTCTGCCTTTGTCAAGGCATGGAACAGGCAGAAACTGGATTCCCGATACTATGAAGGCATTTCAAGTGGTCCCCGATCAGCCCATAACTGGAAGTTCAAGTAATAGTGTAGAAGATCTACTATAGTTTCTCCCTGAATACTTTTAGTCTATTATTCTTGGGCATTGTATATGCTGATTTGCAGTTTTCTTTGAATGTAACCAAGTATTTTCGTAATGTAGAGTTAAAATATTTATACAGAGCATGCAGTCTCTGTTTGAGTCCAGAATCAATAAATTTATGCTTAAGAAGAACACTGGCTGCCTAGCTAAAAAGTGCTTTTTGCCTATACCCTGCAATCCTTGTAACAAGAAGCTGCTGGTTTTGGGTGCCAGTAACCGTCAGCCCACTGCTGAATTTTCGGGATCTTTAGTAATTCTTTACCTTTCCTCTAATTGGAATGGCATTGATTCTTGAACATTAACCCTGTTGAATTCAGTTTCTGAACTAGTTTAAGATCCAAAAATCATAATAGATCAATTATTGTTTCAGAAGGAGCCTTTTGCCAAAACTTTATCTCAAAAAAATTTAAGGAACTATTTCATAATCTGTTTAGAATTGTTTTCGAATCAAGAATCCCGTATCACGAAAGCTAAGAGTTCAGCAATAAAGAACCAGAGCTACGTACGTGCTGTGGAGAACTCACACCTTTGGAAATTGAAATTTTCAGGTGCTCCTTTTTCTTTTCCAGCAAAAATCACTCGGATCTGAAGCCAAGACCC
Source organism: Khaya senegalensis (assembly GCA_032402905.1). NCBI lineage: Eukaryota > Viridiplantae > Streptophyta > Magnoliopsida > Sapindales > Meliaceae > Khaya > Khaya senegalensis. Next base: position 6,451,608 of record CP135558.1, on the reverse strand, counting down.
ATATCGACAGCCAAAAATCTTTTGCCAAATAAAAGAACTAGGAGAATCACGGCAGAGAACTAGAGCTGGCTACGTGCTACAGAAAGCTCTCAGCTTTCAAGCTCAAAACCTCACCATTGCCCCTTTGTTTCCGCGAAAATCACTTGAAAGCAAAATCCATTTCGACAGCGACAGTCTCATGTCTAATAAAAGAGGAAGAACAAGAACCATGCACAAACCATGGCTTTATTTCTCTTTCAAACCACCCGAACCCAGAAATTTCATGCTTTTATCAAAAGGGTTTCTCGCAAATCACTAAAGAAACAACTGGGAAAGCGCTTCATGGACTTTGCGTTAAGGGTTTAGTGAATTTTAGCGTGTTCTATAACAATACATTGATTAATATGTACTCAAAGTTTGGTTATGTAGGATATGCTCATAATGTGTTCGATAAAATGGAGCAGAGAAATGATGCTTCGTGGAATAACATGATGTCGGGGCTAGTTCGGTTGGGGTTGTATAAAGAATCGATTAGTTTCTTTAATGAAATGTTGAGTTTTGGTGTTAGGCCAACCGGGGTTTTGATTGCTAGCTTGATAACTGCATGTGATAGGTCAGGGTTGATGGTTAGTGAAGGGATTCAAGTTCATGGTTTTGCAGTAAAAGCTGGTTTACTGTGTGATGTTTTTGTGGGTACGTCGCTATTGCATTTCTATGGGACATATGGGTTTGTCTCTAATGCTAGGAGACTCTTTGAGGAGATGACAAATAGGAACATAGTTTCTTGGACTTCATTGATGGTTGTATATTTGAATAATGGGAATCCAATGGAAGTTTTGAATATGTATCGGTTCATGAGATGTGAAGGGATAAGTTGCAATGAGAACACATTGGCAGCGGTGATTACTTCTTGTGGTTCAATGGAAACTGACGTATTGGGTTATCTATATCTTGCACATGTTATAAAGTTCGGATTAGAGAATACTGTTTCTGTGCCAAACTCTCTTATATCCATGTTTGGTAATTTTGGTAGTGTAAAAGAGGCTCGCTGTGTATTTGAAAGCATGCAGGAACGAGACACAATTTCATGGAATTCAATGATTTCTGTATATGCACACAGTGGCCTTAGTGACAAATCACTACAATGTTTCCACTGGATGCGTCATGTTCATGAGGAAATAAACCCGACTACGCTGTCAACTTTGTTATCTGCATGTGGTTCGATGGATAGTTTGAAGTGGGGCAGAGGAATTCATGGTCTAGTAGTTAAGTTGGGACTGAGTTCAAATGTTTGGATTTGCAACACTCTTCTAGCTATGTACACCGAGGCCGGAAGACCTGAAGATGCAAAGTTCGTGTTTCAAGAAATGTCAGAAAGGGATTCTGTCTCATGGAATTCCTTAATAGCCTCCTATATTCAGGATGAGAAGTACATAGATGCCTTGGAAATTTTCTCTCGTATGTTGCAAAAGCAACAATTAGTGAACTATGTGACTTTTACAAGTGCATTAGCTGCCTGTTCAGATCCGGAGCTTGTTCTTCATGGCAAGATTGTTCATGCTTTGGTAATTACTATGGGCCTACATAACAATTTGATTGTTGGCAATGCATTAGTTAGCATGTATGCAAAGTCTGGTATGATGAGTGAAGCAAAAAGGGTATTTGAAATTATGCCCAAGCAAGATGAAGTGACTTGGAATGCTCTCATTGGTGGTCATGTGGAGAATGAAGAACCAGATGAGGCAATGAAAGCTTATAAATTAATGAGAGAAGAAGGGACACCAATGAACTACATTACACTTGCTAATGTTCTTGGAGCTTGTTTGACTCCCAGTGATCTACTAATACGTGGTATGCCAATCCACACACATATAGTTTTAACGGGATTTGAATCGTATAAATATGTGCAGAATTCCCTTATTACAATGTATGCCAAGTGCGGAGATCTCAATTCGAGTTACTATATTTTTGATGGATTAGCTAATAAGAACTCCGTCACTTGGAATGCCATAATTGCTGCGACTGCTCATCATGGCCATGGAGAAGAGGTTTTAAAACTTCTTGTTAAAATGAGACACACTGGAGTATGTTTCGATAGGTTCAGCTTATCTGAAGGCCTTGCTGCTACTGCTAAACTGGCCCTTTTTGAGGAAGGCCAACAGCTTCATAGCTTGGCAATTAAACTTGGATTTGACTCGGATCCTTTTGTTACGAATGCTGCAATGGATATGTATGGAAAGTGCGGGGAAATAGATGATGTGTTGAGAATAGCTCCTCAACCAGTAGATAGTGCTCGGTTATCATGGAACATATTGATATCAGTTTTTGCCAGACATGGGTATTTCCAGAAGGCTAGAGAAACTTTTCATGAAATGCTGAAACATGTAAAACCTGATCATGTTACCTTTGTCTCTCTTCTCTCTGCATGTAGTCATGGGGGTCTGGTGGACGAAGGCCTCAAATACTACAACACAATGACCAAAGAGTTTGGTGTCCCTGCAGGAATAGAGCATTGTGTATGCATTATTGATCTTCTTGGACGATCAGGAAGGCTTGCTGAGGCTGAAACTTTTGTCAACGAAATGCCAGTTCCACCGAATGACCTTGTCTGGCGGAGCTTGTTAGCTTCATGTAAAATCCACGGCAATATGGAGGTTGCAAGGAAAGCTGCAGAACATCTTCTCAGGTTGGACCCATCGGATGATTCCACTTACGTTCTCTATTCAAATGTTTGTGCAACTAAAGGGAGATGGGAAGAAGTAGAGAATGTAAGAAAAAAGATGGGATCAAACAAAATAAAAAAGAAACCAGCAAGCAGTTGGGTTAAGTTGAAAGATGGAGTTAGTTCTTTCGGGATGGGAGATCAATCCCATCCACAGACTGAACAGATTTATGCAAAGTTGGAAGAGCTGAAGAAGATAATTAAAGAAGCAGGCTATGTCGCTGATACGAGCCGAGCGTTGCAAGATACTGATGAGGAACAGAAAGAGCATAATCTTTGGAACCACAGTGAGAGACTTGCTCTTGCATTTGGGTTGATCAACACTCCCGAAGGTTCAACCGTCAGAATTTTCAAGAATCTTCGCAGCTGCAGTGACTGCCATTCTTGTTTCAAGTTCATCAGTAAAATTATCCAGCGAAGAATCATATTGCGAGACCCTTATCGGTTTCACCATTTTAGTGGCGGTGAGTGTTCATGTTCCGACTTTTGGTGATGAAACTGCACATAGAGCTTGTAGATTGTTTTTCAAACTTTAAAATAGATAGGTTTTGCCTTTGCTTGACGGCATTTTTGTTTAAAGGAGAATATGCCAAGAGAATGCTTGAAACAACACATTGGCTGTACGTTCAGATAGTTACTTTATGCCTGACATTTCACGGGACAAGCTCTTGAAGTCTTACCTGGGCATGCTTCTTCATTCATCCGCTTATGCCCGACGGACTGTAATTTGAGCGGTAGTATTACAAGAAATCAATAACAGATTATCAGGGGATAAAATTTGGAACTCAAACCAAGCTTCATGGAGAGAAGAAAGATTAGTACTCAATGCAATTTAAAAAGAGAAGAACATAAAGAAAATCTCCAATTTCCTTCACCAAAATTACAAATAGTTCTACCACGGCTCAGTCACATTCAAGTCTATATTGCTTTCTTAGCACTTGAGTTTACCAAATTCAATCCCTCACAATACTTTTACAAAAGAAAAGCAATTTACTCCACTTCAGCCAAGTAATCATCGATTTCAGCTGGAGTCAGTACTCTGCAGCAAAACAATCACAATAAAAGAAAAAAATCAGCCAAATGCATCTATGACTTCTGTTCATAACAAATCAAAATGGAGTGATGAATTATTTAGTGTTGAGGCCAAATTTTCAGAAACTTATTTTCTATTTATTTTGGTCTCTTATAAAATTCAAAACAAATCCCCAAGACATGTTCAACAGGAAAACCGCTGTACAAGAGACCAGAGGTTACGTGGATTATTTCTCATGTAAGACAGCTTAACTTGCACAAAGTAACAAATGAATTGAAAGGTTTTACTCTGATTTTTTTCTTCTTGAAAATATTTCTTTCTATGCATCTTTAGTTCATTTTCATTAACTTAATTCATATCAAATGTATTTATAAATGTTGAACAGGGAATTCACATATCTTCTACTCACCAAAATGTATAGGTTATACATACACAAGGACAAATTTAGAAATATGGACAATGTGAAAACCCGTGTGCATGCACACATGCAACAATAAGTCAATACTCATATGGGAAAGGTCAAAAGGGCAACTTGCCTGAATTTTTTGTCAGCACCAATTATGCCAATCTCAATGTTTTTGCCAGAAATCTGTCCTTCAAATCTGCAAAGAAAAATAGAATTAGACAACTAGTTAGGAAGAATCAATCCCCAATCTTAAAACATTGTGTTGCATAAATGCATGTCCAGGATATAACAAGGCCAATTTTCCAACTCAATCAGTATAAACGCTATGGAATACAAGTCATGCACCCAACCAATTTTCCAACTCAATCAGTATAAACACTATGGAATACAAGTCATGCACCCAGCTTTCAATTATTTATGAACACAAAATAGAGATAATTAATCATTCCACTTTCCCACCAGAAATATTTGAAGCAAGCCATTCACACTTATGTTGGTTGAATGCGATTTCAAAAGAAAATTAATGATAGAATATAGGGTTAGAATTGTTTGATGCCATTCATGAAGGGGGACCTTCATATTATTGCACAAACAAAAGTTTCACATATAATGCAAGAAACAGAGAAGTTAAATGCTTACCCTTCCTTCAGTGTCAATATAGCTGTGTGGACAGCATCATCAAGCTCCATGTCCTCTGTATACCTATAAGAAAATCAAAGAATCTTCAAAACCATGACTAAAAATTTCAGCCAGGGACAACAATAGAAAAAACTAAGATTCAAAGATTTACAAATGACGACTTCCAGAAGATACAAGAATTAGGCTCCTAGTACCCAAGTTTACATCAGTGAAGTCCCAAGTACACAATAGACATTCAAAGCTAGGATGAGGCACTTGTGATGAAATAACTTTCACGTTTCAGAAACAATTAAAAAAACTATTGGTACTTGGGATCATTTCTTCTTTAGCACTACTTTGACATAAAATGCCTTTTTGGTGGCAACGTTCAATTTAGTTGAAAAATGTAATCACATGTTTGCTGTGGTATAAGGAATCAACGGGTTGTAATTCATAAAACGGAAGGAACCATTGAGCAGAGTTCCATTATTTTGGGTGGCTCTGTGATTCCTTATTGGCATAGATAACCCATAGCATTCACAAAGATCTAGAGGAGAAGGATTCATTTGAAGTGTTAACGATCACAGTCACCTCTTCTCAAGAAATGTCTTCGCATTAGAAACATTTTTCCCCATCGCTGAAGCTTTCCAAGAGAAATATGAACCTGATGGGTCCACCTAGAAAAAAAATCACATCACGAAAACTAATAAGATTCTATATTCTATCATGTCCCTGAAAATAAAAAATTCATGCGTTAATGATTTCTCTGGCCAAAACTAGCAGTGGAAAGTGAAACTAGAAAGAGAAATCCCCTGAAGTGTGCATGTTTTAAATATGGAAGCCAGATTGATTCAGACTGACTTTTTGGTTCAGGAGCAAACCAGTCAAACACTGCTTTAGTACTTTCACTTCCAATGGCACACTTTAAACACAGGTCACCACTGATTCTACTCAAGTTGTAACGTAATGTAGGGATTTGCTATGGGCTGAAATGCAGGCATAATACTGGATAAGGAAAACTGAAATACCTGATATAATTGTGGACCTTTGTCATCATAACCTGCAACCAGCAATGAGACTCCAAATGGCCGTACACCACTAACAATAAGAAACAAATGAAATTAGCAATCAAAAAGAAATGGAAAGCACATTTGATTAATGAACTGCTACTTTCATACTCAAAGGGATCTGCCTATGCATGTTTCCACTACTTTACAAATTTCCAAGTTTCAGATGAAAATTCCTACAAATAGGATTTTCTTTTGTTACTTATGACGAGAACTACCACATACAAAAGGAATCAAATAAGCTATAAGCATAAATAAGCTAGATGAAACTTGATATAAATAATTGGCCAAAGAAAAAATATTCGTTTACAAGGAAGGAAACTTACCCTGACTGAGTGAACTCCTGCATAACAGCGGCAGTTTCCCTAACAAGTTGTGTAACAGGGATTGGTTCCTGCAAAACACCAACACCAAATTACAGATACAAAAAAAGTTGATTATATGAAGTAATCAGTTTAATACATATTATACAGTATAGATTAACTTTGTTTCACAAAAGGTTCCTAGCATGTATATCTGACTTGAAATGGATAGATGGAAGATGCATGTGTATTAGAAATTTACAGAATGAGAACAACAAGAGGGAAAAATGAATATTGATTATGTTCTTAAGCAATGGGATTGTGGTACTTTGTATAATCGGTGATATTGCTCCGCCTGCTTCCTACTTTTTCGAACAAGAACTCGAAAATCTGGACCCATTCCACTGAAAAAAAAGAAGAAGAGAAAATAAAACTAATAAGATAAACATCAAGCCAAGGAGAAAATTAAATGGAAACAAGACCATTACTTGACAAAGAGAACTAACAAGAACTGGAAGCCACATTTTGTTATTTGAATACAGCTTCACATCCTTTAAGGAAGATTAAGTTTGATTTTCCTAATTAAATTTTGGATTAACAAAGGTTTATCCTCTATTTTGGTATAGAGAACAGCAAAATACTGAAGGCTTCATCAGCAAATTTGACATCTTTTGTGACTTAATGACATTTTCAAGAAGCAATTCCACTAAAGCACATGACAGTTTAAAAAGAGCCAAAATGCATTATCATAATTGGCTGTATGCTACTTCAAAAGCCATATAATTTAATTCCAATGAGCTGAGCCATATACCCAGATTCAGTAACCAGTGAATTACATAATTCACATAACCCCACTTCTCACTCCCATGCCAAAGCCCATTAGAAAAGTGATCAATCCAAGGGTCTACAACTGAGATCATGTGAGGTTTGCAATGAACAATCAAGTTTAACAAATTAGATAATCCACCACAAACAAAAAGAATTAACATTCTTCTGCAATGGATTCAAGATAGACCAGAAACTTATGAAAGGAATGTATAAAGTCATAAACCACGATGTGAAAAATATATTTCTAATAAATTCCAAGAAAGAAATGAAATAAAAAACAAAAGCAATATAATCCACAAACTGCACTCATTGCAATCCAGGATATCAGAAAATATAGAGAGAACAAAACACCAAATGCACAATATTATTATCCTATATTTTAACTTATTAACCATCCAGACATGAAGAACAAAACAGACCTGTACACAACTCCAATGTTTGGTGTTAAGATCTGAATCTTTTGAACCTACAATCAAACAAATAAAAATAACATAACTCAAACTTAATATACTGTAAAAAAATATAAGAGAAAAAAAATGCATAAAGCAAACAGCTCTATCTTTTAACTAACAAGTTCACGTGATATACAAAATGTAGATGAATAAGCAAACAACCCTATCCTTCAACAGAGGATACAAATTATACTCACAGATGTTTCATCAACCAAAATAGATGGCAGTTTCTTCTCTGTCGCAATGACAACGCCATTAGCAGCTGCAAACACCGGAAAAAAGAATTTAGCAGCAAAAAGAAAACAACAAACAAAACAGTAATAATTAATAACTAAATCACTATAGTAATTAATCCAAATCACCTTTGATTCCCAATGACGTTTGGCCCGATCCGACGGCGGTTAAGGCATGTTCAATCTGAACAAGCTTCCCAGAAGGACTGCATCATCAGAATTATAGAAATCAACATATATCAACAAACTTTAGGGCAAAATTAGCAAATTTGAACTTGCAGATAAATGGTAACACCATACCTAAAAGTGGTTAAAGAGAACGAGTACTGACTATCACCCATACCTTAAGTCGAAAGAATCTGCACGAAAACAAAATGAGCCACGGAACAAATTATAAAACCATCAGTGATTGTGATGTCTAATTTTTTGAAACATTTTTTTTTTTTGAGGATTTTGAGTTGTAGGGCTGAGAAGAAACTAACATAGAAATGGAACGACGTAGTATGCATATGGGATCGAAAATTTACCTTTAGAGATCAAAATCAGGGTTTACAAGCAAGAGTTGCAGAGAGTGAGTGCTTTTCTAGTCTTCGAGGTTCCTTGAGGAGGGGGACACGAAGAAAGAATACAATGAAAGCGGCGTCGTTTACTTGTAATGCCTCATGAACCCGGTTGAAGCTGACCTGGCACCACGGCAAAATGAATGGTGAATAACATCCAAGTCCCTTAACTCTTAAGTAAAGACACATATATTGGAGTATTTCTAGTTATATTAAATAAGTACCTGCTGCTTTAATAGAAGACTGTCCTTTGTCTAATTATAATTTTAACGCAATCTCACAGGTTTTTCTAATTTTAACTGTTTTTCTGGACTAATTTATAACAAAATTTTATATAAAATTGTTTCTTAAATTTTATTTAAATGTATTTTTGCCACAATGATATTTTTAGGCCTAAATAAGAACAACTTTTAAAGAATGACATAATTAGAAATTGAGTCAAAAATTTGGGCTATTACGAAAAAAGCCCAAAAGGTCTTCTTCCGCCTTGACCACTGAAAAACCCTAAAACTTGCCACCGTGAACTATAAATCCTATTTGGCTACCGTTGTTTTGCTTGCCTCTTTGGTTCAGCAACTAAACGGAAGCACCAATTATGAATTAGTTTCCTATGCTATACGAATGCTAGTTTTGATAGTTCAAGTAAAAGAAGTGGATTTTTAGTTGTCCCACGTCTTACTTTTTGAAATCCTTGTTTTTTAATTTGTCTTGGAAGGTTGATTGTTGAAAATGGCGGAAGAGAAAGAAGAAGTGAAGACATTTAAGGAATTGGGGTTACGTGATGAATTGGTTGAAGCTTGTGAAAATTTAGGATGGAAAAATCCTTCAAAGATACAGGCTGAAGCCATCCCTCACGCTCTAGAAGGTTCGCTGGCTTATGTTGTAGATTGTGATTGTATTCTGAGTTAGTTTTGTCTGAAAGAATATAATTTTTGTGGTGATTTTGTGATGCAGGAAAAGATTTAATAGGACTTGCACAGACGGGTTCCGGTAAAACTGGAGCATTTGCTCTTCCCATATTGCAAGCTCTTTTGGAAATTGCAGAAAGTCAACGAACCGTGCCAGCATTCTTTGCCTGCGTACTCTCTCCAACAAGGTATGAAACGTGATTCTTTATTTGATGAAAGAACAGAAGTGTGGTAGATGATACGGAGGATGTTCACATTTATAAATAAGTTGTTTTCTTTTTTTGGTTATTTATTCACCTTTTGCCTACTGTAGGGAGCTTGCAATTCAGATTGCTGAGCAATTTGAAGCTTTAGGATCAGGAATTAGCCTAAGGAGTGCAGTGGTAAGTTTTCGGCCGAATTCAAATTTGCTGAATTAGTTAGATATAATGCATATTATACAAGCAATGAATTATCCTTATACCACTAATAACCACTACTTCAATCAACTATCCTCTCGAATTTTGCTGCATTATGGTGCATATATTGCGTTTATCTCTGTTATTGTTCTTTGGAACTTCTGTCTTTAAGCATTTTGTTGGCATGTACCTTGACAGAGATAATATATTAATAGAGCTAATTGGCACATTGATGTGGGAAGATGAAATTTTTTTGTTGAGCTTACTTTTTGTTTATTTGATTGATTGATTGATTGATTGATTTTGTAATTGACATGCACTTTTCACAGCTTGTTGGAGGGGTGGACATGATGCAACAGGCCCTTGCACTTGGAAAGCGGCCGCATATTGTTGTGAGTGTTTAGTTTACTCTGATAAATATTATTTGAGTTTCTTAAAATGTTGTTCTAGTGTATGAATGAATCTTTTTGCTCGTCTCTTTCTGTTTTTGACCAGCGTTCATAGTTCCAGATTTCAGGAATTTGATTGTGTTAGCTGGCAAAACTAACTTTTGTGTTCCGATTAAAGTATATTTATATAATATCAAAGACTTATGCTTAATCATTCTTTGTTGTCGAAATGTTATTGTGCTATGCTCCAGAATTATCAGTTAATTATACATTTCATTTGTTCTAAGCAAGTATAAATTTCCATAATCAGGCATTAAATATTAAAATGAGGACATCTGTACGTGTGTTATTCGGTACTAATATTGGGCATTGATATAAGTTTAAGTTCATCTTTTCTCTAGACCTTTAATATGTAAAATGTGAAAAAGTTTATCAATCTTCATCTTTAATTTTTTGGTTCAAGTTTAATACTTTTATTTTTCATTTTTGCAGGTTGCAACACCTGGACGTCTTATGGATCATTTGACCAACACAAAGGGTTTTTCTCTTGGCACATTGAAATATTTGGTATGATATTCTTTTTATTCTGAAGTATTTGGTGACTATGTACAAATCCTCATACAACTCACAACTCGCATTAATTTTTGTCTAGCTAGAAATGCTAAACCACAAATATCATTGTTGCCATACTAAATTTTCTTATAGATGATTTCTTTTCTTATGAGCTGACTATTTTTTTGCACATTGAGCAGGTCTTGGATGAGGCTGACAGGTTGCTTAATGAGGACTTTGAAAAATCGCTTGATGAAATTTTGAACGTTATCCCACGAACGCGTAAAACATACTTATTTTCTGCAACAATGACTAAGAAGGTATATACATCAAATGTGTTTATTTCGGCAAAGTTCTGTAATAATGCAAGATAGTATCTTTAAGGGTAAAGGTTCCCTTTTAAGAGAAACGTGGTAGGATGGTTCTATTTGATTTGAGATCTGATAGGATTAGGTTTTGGATATATTCAAAGCACTGGCTTAGAAACATGCACAGAGACTCACAGAAGAAGTGGAAAAAGAGATTAAATACTCTCAAAGAAGAAATAAAGAACTAAAGAAGAGAGAAAGGACAAATTTAGAAATCCAGCCTTTGAAAATGTATTCATGGTGGATGACAAAAGCTTTTCCCTTACTTGTTGCAGGTGAAGAAGCTTCAGAGGGCTTGTTTGAAGAATCCAGTGAAGGTAATATTGTAATACTTTGACACATCACATTACAAATTTATCTTTCTATTCTAGATAATTTTTTGAACAACTGTTCACTGTTTAATTCATTCAGATAGAAGCAGCATCTAAATACTCCACTGTCGACACATTGAAGCAGCAGTACCGCTTTGTTCCTGCTAAATACAAGGTCTTTCCTCTTAGTGTTACTTTTGATTCAAACTTCTTTAAATTGTGAAACTTGATGCTAATTGCATGAGAAGGAATATTTTTCAATCTTTCAGGTCCAAATGAAATGCAATACGTACACTAATCTGCGTTTGAGAAATCCTTAGTAAATAATTTTGAATACTTCTATTTTTTAAAAATGTTCAATCTTGTTCTATATAACTATATAAAATAATGCTTTAACATCTGAAGGAAACTTTTAAGGACTGCTTTGAAGCTCATATTTTGGAAAGTTTACTAGTCTTTTTCATGTCTAACAATGGCTTGCATGTAATTTATTGAGCCATAGAACACTTTTCACTTAGTGTCTTATTGGTGCAAGAAAATGAACTATATTATTTTTATCAGTATACTCAGGTCAAGTATGTGCTCTGAGAACTGCACATGTGAATCTGAACGAATGAAAGAAGCTTGCCCTTATACTTTCAATAATATGCAAACTATATTTCTGGTGTTTGATGTCCCTGTTAGATTTATATCAACTTAATTGACTTCCAGGACTGCTACCTTGTATATATTCTGACTGAGATGTCTGGATCTTCAACTATGGTTTTTACTCGGACATGCGATGCAACTCGCCTTTTGGCTTTGATGCTTAGAAATCTTGGTCAAAGAGCAATCCCAATTAGTGGTCACATGAGCCAGGTATTATCACTCTAATTGACTTGTTTTTCAGTTAGCTTTTTTTTTTTCCAGTCCTTTTTTAATCCTTGGCCTTATTTTATGGTTGATCTTACTCTTTTTATTGAATATTTATGTTACAGTCAAAGAGACTTGGGGCCTTGAATAAGTTTAAGGCTGGTGAGTGTAACATTCTTATCTGCACAGATGTGGCGAGCAGAGGGCTTGATATTCCATCGGTTGATATGGTCATCAATTACGATATTCCAACAAACTCTAAGGTCAGGCTTCTTATATGCTCTGAAGTGGGATAATTTTTTTCATTTACTTGCTGATTCTCAAGCTTGTAACAGGATTACATCCATAGAGTGGGAAGAACAGCTCGTGCAGGACGATCTGGTGTTGCAATCTCACTAGTGAATCAGTATGAGTTGGAATGGTATTTGCAGATAGAGAAGCTTATCGGTAGGCTCTACATTCTTTACACCATACAGGCAAATTTTAATGAAAATTTCCACAAGACTCACCACCTTTTTTATGTTTCAGGCAAAAAGTTACCCGAGTTCCCTGCTGAAGAAGAAGAAGTCCTGCTATTGTTGGAGCGAGTCACAGAAGCCAAAAGAATATCCCAAATGGTATCGATTCATTTCAGTTAGCCATTTCCATCAGAGAAATCCTGCTCTTTTTCCTCTTGTTTATCTCTTTCTGTTGGTTATTGCAATAATTCATTCTTAAACAAACTTCTTCAGAGTATTAAAGAATCCGGCGGCAGGAAGAGAAGGAAAGGAGGGGACGATGACGATGACATTGAGAGACAGTTAGGTATCAACAAGAAGAAACCATTCAAGAAGAGATGATGATATTAGTATTTCTTTGCATATGTATTCCATGAATGTTGTTTAGAAACAAAACAAAAAAAAAAAAAAAATCATTACAATTTTGGGGAAGGGAAGAAATCATGTTAGTGTTTGTGCTTACTTCTGTAACAGTAATTTAACTATGACATTCATTATTTTATATTGTATTTTGGCTGGGGATTCTCTTTTCTTTGCCACTTTTGTTCTAGTTTCTCAATACATACATACATACATACATTCATAAATATGTGTATATAAAATCTGAAAAATAAAAAATAAAAAATTCTCAAAATTAATAAATAATAACTGTAAAAATTGATTTAATAATTGTTAATGCATTCTGCTTTGCGTGAGTTTTGTCTTGCCAGGTAATAGAATTAAATTCATTTAAACCCTAAACCCCGTTGGGCATAAGAGAGAGAGAGAGAGCGCGCGTGAAAACCGAACCCTTTATGTTATGCTTGGTTTTGTTTACTTCGTTTCGTTACCAGTCTTCTTGTCTTCTGAACATAATACTTGCCGATTCTGCGATCAGCGAGATTTACATGGAAGCAAAACTCAACCTGCATTATCTTTTCACCGCCTCGCATAAATTCCTATCTCTGCACAAAATTCGACTCCCGGTACGCTCCTTATTCTACATTGACACCAAGACAACCGCAACCTATTCGACAATATGCCAAGCTGAAGTGGTTGAAGAAGTGACAGCAGCAGAAGAAGAAGATTGTATTACGGAGCATCCGAAGAATTCTAGTGATGTTTTCAAGAAATGGGGTTGTAGTGATGACGATATTTCAAAGATATTCACACGTCAGCCTTCACTACGCAAGGCTGACTTCTCTCTCCTCCAATCAAAGCTCAATATATTAGGTGGGTTAGGGCTTAATTCGTATGATCTTGTTAAGATTATCAATTGTCGTCCGCGTTTTCTTGGTTCTCGGATTAACAATTGTTTAGACGAGCGCCTTGATTACCTGTCAAAGTTGTTTGGTTCGAGGGAAATGTTGTGTAAAGCCATTGTTAGAAATCCTTCCTTCTTGACTTATGATTTGAATAAAATGATTAAACCTACCGTTGCTTTGTATGAACAATTGGGTGTTAGTAGAGAAAATTTGATTCCCATGCTGTTATCAAGACCTACTGTGATTCCTCGGACTTCGTTGAATGATCAAAAGATGGAATATATACGAAAAACTGGTGTTTCCAAGGATTCCAAGATGTATAAATATGTTGTTACTATTATTGCTATTTCCCGACTTGAAACAATCATAGAGAAGGTAGCAAATTTGGAAAAGTTTGGCATTTCAGAAGATGAAACTTGGTCTCTTTTTGGAAGGTCTCCGCTTCTTTTAACACTATCAGTTGATAAGGTTCAAAGGAATATGACTTTTATCATAGGCACGATGAAGATGCCTGCAAATGTGATTCTTGAGTATCCATTTTTTCTGTTCAATAATCTTGAAGCTGTGTTGAAGCCACGGTATCTTCTTGCAGTTAAGATACAGGACATGGGTTTATCCCCGGGAATTAAAGAAGGTACAGCAATAATGACGGCATTGAGGATGACAGAAAAGCGATTTCTGAAAGTGTTTGTTCACTGTCATCCCCAGGATGTTGCTAATGAGTTGATGGAGGTCTATAGAAAAGCAAAATGCATCAAACGACTTGCAGAAAACTCGAAGAAGAACATTCATAAGGGATTTCCTTTTTAAGATTTTCAATCTTTTTATATGATTTTTTTTCTTGGAACAAATTTATAATGATTACTTGAATTGAACAATTTTCTTTTTCAATTCTATTACAATAAAGCTAGTTGTTTGGCATTGACATTTTTTGTTGTAATTCAAATGTTCTGACCTTTGAGTTTTTCCAAATCCGGCCAAAAACAGATCATGCATGTGAAAGGGCTTTATAAATTAATTTAGCGTATGAAGAGCTAAGAACTGTTCTTAAGAACTATCTACATCCTTTTATCTGTTGTTTGATGTCATTCTTAGATTTTCATCCATTTACCTGTGCTTTCATTCCTGCTGCCTTGGATGTATCCTGATTGAGACGTCTGGATCTTTGACAATGGTTTTTACTCGAAAATGTGATGCAGCTTGCCTTTTGGCTTTTATGCTTAGAAATCTTGGTCGAAGAGCCAAACCAATTTGGGGCCACACAATTCTGGTATATCAATCTAGTTACTTGTGTATTTTTATCATTATTTTGCCCTTCTTCCCTCACTTTATTTTATGCTTGTTCTTACTCTGTTACTGGAATAAGTGTGAATGTTGCAGTGAAACTTATGGCCTGGAATACTTGTAAGGCTGGAGAATGACATTCTTATCTGCATTGATGTGGCAAGCAGGGAGCTTGATATTCCTTAGGTAGACATGGGTGTCAATTATGATATACAAAAGAACTATAGGTCAGGCTTGTTATATGCCTTGACGTTGCCAGTTGATGGCTTTGCTTATATAAATCTGTTTTGTATTTCATGTCTTTTCCTTGGTAACATTCTAACGTCTAGATTACTGATGTAACAATTTCTGAATTATAGATTTCAAATTTTACCTGTTTATGACATCCTCATATGCAACATATTGATGTAATGATTTCTGATTACAAATGTAATAAATTCAATTCTCTTCATTTGTTTTGGATGAACATTTCATCGATCATAGGATGAATACTTCCCCTTTTTTCTTTTTCTGAAATCAGCAAGTTAAATTATGCCATTCCAGAGAAACATGATTTACGTTGCCGGCACAGTGAAGCTGACTTGAGTATTAATTTTTGCAGTTCAATGAT
>CP135558.1:6405640-6435860 GCA_032402905.1 Khaya senegalensis | reverse complement strand
ATTTGTAATAAAAATAAATATTTATATAGTTAAATTTATATAAGGGTAAAATTAAAATTTAATATTTTAATAAGGATAAAATTGTAAAATATTATATTTTTTACTTTTAAAATATGAATTTTTTACTAATTATGAAAAAATTTATTTTACTTCACATTAAGGAAGGATGATTTCTCTTTTCTTTTCTTTCTATTTATTTCTTATAAAAATAAATAAGGTAATTTAAATTATTTTTTTCCTCTTTCTTTTTTTAAAAACAAACATATCCTTGAAACCTGCAAAAAGGATGTCCTTTTCGGAGATTTTTCAATCTTTTATACACAGTTTTGGTACATGACTCAACCTTGGTATTCATTTCAGATGAACCAAAATCATTTTGTGTAAAGCTATTGACATTTTGTTGTTTTTGTTGTGTATACTGCATAATTTAGTCCTTCTTTCTCATGATTACTGTTTATTCAATAAAATGTGATGGCATATATGGTATTTCATTCATTTGACATTCAATTTGACAATCTCGTAAAAATTATTTTTTTATTAATTTTTTTTTAAAAGTTATAAGAAAAAATGTTATTAAAAAAAATTAATAATCAAATGTGATGGCATATATGGTAGTTCATTCATTTGACATTCAATTTGACAATCTCGTAAAAATTATTTTTTTATTAATTTTTTTCAAAAATTATGAGAAAAAATGTTATTAAAAAAAATTAATAATCAAATGTGATGGCATATATAGTAGTTCATTCTTTTGACATTCAATTTGACAATCTCGTAAAAATTAATTTTTTATTAATTTTTTTTCAAAAATTATAAGAAAAAATGTTATTAAAAAAAATTAATAATCAAATGTGATGGCATATATGGTAGTTCATTCATTTGATAATCTCGTAAAAATTATTTTTTTATTAATTTTTTTCAAAAATTATAAGAAAAAATGTTATTAAAAAAAAATTAATAATCAAATGTGATGGCATATATAGTAGTTCATTCATTTGACAATCTCGTAAAAATTATTTTTTTATTAATTTTTTTTCAAAAATTATAAGAAAAAATGTTATTAAAAAAATTAATAATCAAATGTGATGGCATATATGGTAGTTCATTCATTTGACATTCAATTTGACAATCTCGTAAAAATTATTTTTTTATTAATTTTTTTCAAAAATTATAAGAAAAAATGTTATTAAAAAAAATTAATAATCAAATGTGATGGCATATATGGTAGTTCATTCATTTGACATTCAATTTGACAATCTCGTAAAAATTATTTTTTTATTAATTTTTTTTAAAATTATAAGAAAAAATGTTATTAAAAAAAATTAATAATCAAATGTGATGGCATATATGGTAGTTCATTCATTTGACATTCAATTTGATAATCTCGTAAAAATTATTTTTTTATTAATTTTTTTTTAAAAATTATAAGAAAAAATATTATTAAAAAAATTAATAATCAAATGTGATGGCATAGATGGTAGTTCATTCATTTGACAATCTCGTAAAAATTATTTTTTTATTAATTTTTTTTCAAAAATTATAAGAAAAAATATTATTAAGAAAAATTAATAATCAAATGTGATGGCATATATGGTAATTCATTCATTTGACATTCCATTTGACAATCTCGTAAAAATTATTTTTTTATTAATTTTTTTTCAAAAATTATAAGAAAAAATGTTATTAAAAAAAATTAATAATCAAATTTTGATGTTTAAGAAATCTTTAGTTTGCTCTAGGAATGCCTATAACAAATGTTTGATTTATGTGATTCAAAAATAATTTTTTTAATACAATCTAATTAAAAATAAAACTAAAAAACTTAACATGTTAATGTAATATTCATAAAAGTTTTTTAAAATTTACAAATTCAATTCTAAAAATCCAAAAATTAATTAAAATTGAATTAAAAACTTTGTATTTTTATATGTTTTATCAAATGCAATTTAGGAAATTACAGCAGTGTCCTTCGAGTGTCTACCCCTTGCTCTGCCTTCCATCAGCGGCGGGAGTAGTCAGTGATTATCCAACTTCATCAGTCCAACGACAATCACTTAAAATTACAGACAATTGGGTCGATTTTTGGCTTCATTTACTCTAGAATCTGACACAAAGAAAACTTGTTTCAGTGAAAACATCACCTAACAGATTGTTTTCCCTTCTATCTGGTCCTTTGAGTAGATGGCATCCGTCCTTGTCGCTAGAACTCTCGTGGGTCACCGCTTGACTCACTCCTCCTTGTCTCTCTCACACAAGGCCCAAATGTTCAAATCACTTTGCATTGTAAGTTGCAAAAATACTGTCTGGGTATGCTTGAATTTATTGTTTTGATTGAATTCGCAGTGGTTTTTGTGTGATTTTCGTGTTTCTGCTTGTTTTGATTGGTTTTGCTTTGTGGATGCTATGGATTTTTAGTGTATGTGTTTAAACAAATCGATTTTGGTTGGTAGAGTTGCTGTTTTCGTTGAGGTATTTTCACTTCTCTGTTTAATGGAAGTTCCAAATTGCTGTCTGAGTCTGTCTGGATTTTCATTGTTCTGATTGATTTTGCTGTGGTTTTTGTGTGTTTTTCTGCTTGTTTGGATTGGTTTTGCTTTCTGTGCATCTTGCTTTTTGGGGGCGTGTACTTAAAAGGATCGATTTTTTTAGAAGAGTAAATATTTTGTTCGAGGTCTTTTGTATGCGGAGTGGGGTTTTGAACTGTTGCTGTGGCTGTGATGTGTGTTTTAACCTCAATTGAGTGACTTCCTGGAAAAAGTTTTAAATTTTGGTGTCTGTGCATGTTTGTTAGCTAAAACTTGTAATTCAATAGTGATCAGATACAAAAGTTATGGATGTTTTTTATGCTCAAAGTTCTAGATGTATGCTTTTGCCGAATTTGGAAGTTGAAATATAACGTTTTGGAAATAATTGAACTCTGTAATTGTAGAATATATGGTAAATAAATTAGCTTGCCAACTGTAACCCGATAATTTTTCAAAAATAAAGATTTTACCGCTTTTGTATATTTAGTATTCTAATGATTGTGTCCTTATCTTCTACGCTCTTAATTTTGTGCAGAAGAGACCATTTTACCCAAGGCCTGAATTCACCCTCACAGCATATAACACACCATCTCATCAGGCTCTTCGAGTAATGGTTTCCTCGGTTGTTGGCTCAAGAGCTGGTTATTCAACATCATCCGTGTCCACCAACAAACCTGTTGTTTCTGTTGATTGGCTCCATGCTAATCTCAGGGAACCTGATATGAAGGTATGTGCGTGACATCTTCCTTTTTATTTTTATTATGAACTCTTTGTTGAAAGGGATCTCACATTGTTCATCATATGGTATTTTTGTGTTCGTTCTTTTATTTATCACATGGAGAATGAAATTTATAAACATGAGTGAAATCACGGGTTCAACAAGTTAGCCATACTACTTTCTGTTAGCAACCCTAACTACAATCACTTGCAATTTTTGAAAACCTACATGCTGACAGTTCTATTATCGTTTATATTGTATTTTGTCCAGGTTTTGGATGCATCCTGGTACATGCCAGATGAACAGAGGAATCCAATTCAAGAGTATCAGGTGCTGTCTGTGTATTCATTTGAATCTATTTTAATTTGATCATTCACCAGGCAATGTATATTATAGGGAATATTGATTTTCCCTTAAAATTGGGAATGGATTTTTGTTGTAACCTCACCTGAGAAGTTGTGATTCTTGCATTCTTTAATATTTATCTTGTACAATCTTAATGTTGTTTTGGACTCTTTTAGTGTTTTCTATTCTGTTCCATTTTAGTTTGCTAACAACCTCACTTTTCTGCCCCAAATGCCTCACAAACAGATCGCTCATATTCCTGGTGCCCTTTTCTTTGATGTAGATGGCATAGCAGATCGAACTTCAAATGTCAGTGCCCTTCTTTTATTACTGTTGGTTATTAATAATTCAATATTGTGTTATCATTATTACAGGAGTTTGCATATGCCATCAGGTGTTATACTTGAAGTTTTAAATCCATTTATAGATGGTTGATCTGTCAGATACTTAGTATTTGAAATTAACTTATTGTCATAATTTTGTATATCAGTTGCCACACATGCTGCCTTCAGAGGAGGCTTTTGCTGCTGCTGTTTCTGCTCTTGGAATCCAGAATGAAGATGGGTTGGTTGTTTATGATGGGAAGGGAATTTTTAGTGCAGCTCGTGTCTGGTGGTGAGTTGCATACTTCATGGGATCTTGGTACATTATGATACTTTTGTAGAATGAACTAATCATCATGTCTTCTTTATCAAATTGGAAAGGATGTTCCGAGTCTTTGGGCATGACCGAGTCTGGGTGCTAGATGGAGGCCTACCAAGATGGCGTGCTTCTGGATATGATGTTGAATCTAGCGCTTCTAGTGACGCCATTTTGAAAGCTAGTGCTGCAAGTGAGGCAATTGAGAAATTATATCACGGACAGGCTGTAAGTTCATAATTTTAACCTCATTATGCTATATAGCTATGGATGTTTGGAACTGAAGTTCAAACTGTGAACTATTCTTTCTTTGTATAATTATGAATCCGAATGGTACATTGCATTATTTAGATTCATTTGGTAATTTCTTTTCTCATTTTCATCCTTGTTGGTAGTGGCTCCAATCACATGCACCTATGTACTGCAGGTTGGGCCAACCACATTTCAAACGAAATTTCAGCCACATCTTGTCTGGACACTTGAGCAGGTCAGATTTCATTTTATTTTAAACAATGCTGTTTTGGTGTATAAAAGATGAAGATGCATATTTTAATTCTGACATAGTAAAAATGTTTATGATTACAACATCAAAGAGAATATTTGTAATAACTGGATATAATATACCGCGGCAGATATATCTGTTGATGTGTTGCATAATTGCCAACCAATTTATACAGACTTCGATTGGTGTTGTGATGATTCTACTTTGCTTTGAAAACAAAGTAATTAGTGTTTAACACCAACTTTTAGTGGAACTTACTTAGTTTTGTATTAGTATATGACATCTAGTGCTTCCATCTCACAGCAGCTTTGTCTTAAAAGCCACTGCACCTCAATACCAAACAAAACCATAAAGCAGTTTATCTTCTTTTTATGTTGACATTACACCTTGATCTGTGGATGAAGTTGTCTTTTTGTAGCTGTTTTGCCCAATGCAATTTCAAATTTGGTTAAAATTTTATGGTAGCTATTCTGCCTCCAAATTTGCCAGGTTAAAAAAAATATTGAGGAAAAGACTTACCAACACCTTGATGCTCGTTCAAAAGCCAGGTGATTGCCTTCTTATGTGCTTGGTTGCCGTATGGATTTCTGCTTTATTTAATTGTTTTTTCTTGATATGATAGTATTTGCTTTATACAAAACAAAAAATGCAATGCCTGTGATTCTTGTTCTGTTTGTTCAACAAATCTGTAGTTAGTCTCAAAAATAGACTGTGTTCAACAAATCTGAGTTAGCCTCACCAATTATATTTCCTTGAGATATCAAATCATGTACAAGAGATTGCTAAGTAAACAGGCCAATTATTTACTTGCTTGATGGAATTTTGTAGCCACATTGGAGCAAGGGGTGATTATAGTGCAAGAGTGATGAAAGATGATTTAACAAATGAAAAATGTTAGGTAATTTATACAAGTCACAAACGTTGACAAAGAAGACATGATAAGCATAGAATCATTTTCTGATTGCTTGTAGTAAATATTAGGGATTTCTAATTCCATAGCACGTGGACTCATCCAAGATCAGTGAAACCTATAATCATGTTAGATTCTGGCTTGACTGCATGCATTGTTTGGGCTTCCTAGTTGCCAAGCAAGACATCTTCTGGAAGTAATCTGATCTGTGTTACAAAGCAATTAAAGCTTAATGTGAAGGACCAAGTCAAACTTGAGTTCTGTGAAACAAATATGATCTACCAGTCCAGAAAATTAGTCTTAGCTGGAAAATTAGTTGGCTCAACTGATCAGACAGCATAGTTCTTTCTGTGATAGAATAATGGAGCTCCTTGTTCAGACAATTTTTTTCAGTTTTATTTTTTCCTTAAAGCTTTATGGAGATTTGTTACCGTTGCAGGTTTGATGGTGCTGCACCCGAACCTCGCAAGGGAATAAGGAGTGGCCATGTACCTGGCAGCAAGTGCATTCCTTTTCCCCAGGTAAACAACAATCATATTTTCACAATTGGGGGAATAAATAAAAAGAATGAAAATAAAAAAGTTACAAATGAAGGACTCTCAATATCGTGCTTCATATCCTTTGGGATCTATTAGAGGAAGGACCAATTGACTGTCCAGATGCTTTAAGTCTCTCTCTCTCTCTCTCTCTGAATCATGGGTATTTGAAAAGGATTGCTTAAGAGTATGTGGAATGACACTACTAAGTGTGGATTCACTTTTCTGCGGGAACAAAATGTTAATATTATATACCTTGATAGATTGCTAATACAAATTGTTTGTAGGCTTTTCAATCTTTTTATGTTCCCATTCTGATATTATCTCATTTTCTTACTACGTGTGTGACTCAGAAATGATTAAATGCACTGCAAATGCTAAATAAAAAATTCATGATTTTTTCACTGGCATCTTTTGTTCTTTCCAGTTGTTGGATGCTTCCCAAACTCTCTTACCACCAGACGCGCTTAAGAAACGATTTGAGCAAGAAGGTAGAACCATCATCGGCTAAACATTATTCTGTCAATTTAGTAGTCTATGTGTTAGTGTTTAGTTCTCTGATTTGTCAATGGCTTCTACTTTCTATGTTCTCTTATCATCTAGAATGGGCTCAAATGAAAGGATGTGAATTTTTTGCTAAGCATAAACTGTGAATAACATTTTGAACAGTGAAAGGTTGATAAATTTTGCAACATGAACATGGTGTGTTAGCAGAAATATTGCCAACATCTAGACAACGGATCTGGCTGGTTCATGTTTTTGTGAATACTAATTACTACATAACCTTAAGTTGAAGAATTTACTATATATTTTTATACTTGTAATTAGTAGTTATGTGATCCAAGAATGATCTTGAACTCATCGATATCTTAGTCAATGATCTGGCTGCAATTTATTAGCAATGATTGTCACTTGGTGGCAAAATGGTTGATGTTGGCCATAGATTTTTTGCTCTGCAATATTGAGCTATTGCCTAATTGCATACTTTTGTGCAGGCATTTCATTGGAGAAACCTGTTGTAACATCCTGTGGCACTGGAGTAACTGCTTGCATACTGGCATTGGTATTCTTCCAACTTTTTCTCTTGAGGAAATTGCACACACTTCATAGCTTTCATGAATTTTTTTGCTAACTAGAAAAGCACAACTCAAAACATTTACATCACAGGTCAGGATGATTTAAGATTAAACTTGTTCTCACTGTTTGTACCACTGGAAAAGTATTCTGTCAGAAATTGTTTGTTTATCCTTGGAAAAAGGGAAATTGTTTCATGCTCTTAATTTTCCAGGGCTTACATAAGCTTGGGAAGCCTGATGTTGCTGTGTACGATGGATCTTGGACTGAATGGGGATCTCAGCCTGACACACCCGTCGACGCTTCATAAATCGTGGTTCAATAAGACACATCCCCGACTGTTTACCTTGTCAAATACACACATGTTGTCGAAGAAGGCTGTCTGGAACAACAGAGCATTGTTGTTTTTATCGTTGTTGCATAGTGTTCAATGTGGGAATCCGCAATCCAAACTTGACATTAAGAGTCAATGATATTGAAGTTGGATTGAAGAATACATCTCCTGAATAATAATAAGAACATGCCTTCGATTTTTTAACCGACTCCACTAGTTACAGTAATTTCTTACCTTATTAATTTTTCTGACATCTGGAAGCGGGATCTTTTTCTAACCATATGAGAGGATTTCAAGGGATGGGAAACATGACTAGAGTTGAGCCATCAGATAGTCTCTGGAATGCTGCTGAAAACCTTCAGAAAAACGTATCTATAGAAGTGATAAATGAAAATAATGAAAGAAGGATGAGTTCCCATTTAGATTCCAACCATTGCATTAGTATAGAGGACATGGATTTTATTAACATACACAAATCTCCATTCCTTGACCGTCGTGAAAATCAGAGAGTTCAACAAGTGGACGACTCTTTAAACCAACGGTAATAACTACTTGATGGAACACATTGCACCACCTGCAATTCAAAGAATGGAGCGCCACAACAAAATTGAATATTAAACCTTGAGATGCAAGGATACAGGGAGATAAAAAGTAACGCAGTCAATTCTAACAATTTTATAATTAATTAATAAAAACTTGTCTCATTACCACTGGTTGATCGCGTGGCCTAATGGATAAGGCGCTCGCCTCCGGAGCGGGAGATTGTGGGTTCGAGTCCCATCGCGATCGTTCGATTCATTGTTTTACAAATTTTCTGTTCATTAAATCAATCACTATTTTTTGTTTTTTCAATTGTAGATCCAATTATAAACGCGGGCCAAAGCTTCAACAGTTTACAGTTCCTCCCTGGACGGAAGAAAAGAGTAGGTGTTGGGACATTGAAAGCAGATTTCAGAAACTTGAGAAATGCAGAAACAGAAGACTTTTTAGTCAAACTGCCTGGAAAGAGTCTTAATATATATATCTCAAGCCTTTACCTGACTGATTTATTTTAAGGTGGTGAGATTCAACCAATTTACAAGCCAAGTAAATTCCAGGTGTAGAAAGTAAACTCCTTCCATTGGCCCAAAAAACCTATAGCCAAAGGAAAATTACCTTCCGCCAGGATGCACCACGGATACCACCACGCTAATAAGACCACCTGGTATTAGGATTCTCTCTGCAGTCTCCAATGCCAGCAGTGTTGTTTCAGACATTTTAATGACAGTTTTGTCACCTCCTGGAAGGTAACCCAAGTTGAATGCCACTAGCCTAAAACCACTGGAGGGATTAAAACAGCGTGATGAAGTAGTATTACCTTTTTTCCTCTCAAATGATATGCAGTAATATGACCTGACATAAGTTCCAACACTGTCCATATGTCTTAGTTAAATGAACATTTAATGAAAATGCACAGTTAGCACCTCTTCCGGATTGACTTATTCATCCAGCGAAGAAGAAGTACTCTCCAGAGCGTCTCTCTTAATGTCTAATCCGTAAACACGACCTCCACCTGACTCGTCAGCAACCATTTTGAGCATCGCTAGAGTATCATAGCCATTGCCAAATGTAGCATCGACAACAGTATCCCTCTTTCGGACATGTTGCCACGCCCTGCGAGTAGCAAGAGGCTGTGTTGACAAACAAAATAAAAAGCTATCGCAATATGAGAACCAAAAGACAAAACAAACTAAAAAAGATAAGGCGAGCACTGCATTGCTCTTCTCTAAACCAATTGCCACCATAATCCCTTCACTTGCATCTTCAATCAATGGAACACACGTAAGATGGGCTCAATGAAACCGGGAGATTCTTACAAAAACACAAATAAATTCAGTAATCAAACATACCCTTCAAATTGTAAACCAGTGACAATAAATCTTACAGTTCTCTCAACATTTTCCCTAAAATAATGTAACTTCCAATAAGACAAGAATTCCCAACACAATTCTGTAAGCAAATTTGATTGGAGAAGTTAATCAGCTGTTGCATGCAGTAAAATGATAGGGAATTGAAAACACAGAGCGTAGGATAATTAATGTACAAATTAAATTACAGGGCGGAAAAATTTGTGGGTCTCGTGTGTATCAGACTCCGATGAAGGTCTGTTGGCGGGAATGAACGTTATCCTTGCACAGATTGAAGTGAAAGCACGCATAATAGGCACCCAGGACTTGTCTGGGCAGTGCATAAATGATCTCGTGGAATTTGTTAAAATTCCCGCACTGCTTATTTGGGAATTCCATTTTTGTTTTTAATTCTTCAATTGATTTAGCTCGGTGACCAGCTTTCAAGAAATTTAGTTCCACTTGAGATTTGCCTATTCTCGGTCAAAATATCCTGCTGTGATTGCCAAAAAATTTGCCATGAACTAGAAATGGCAATTCAGGCAGTTAAAATTGACCGGCATTCTCAAAAATATTGCATGAAATGCAATATTATTCATGAAAACCAGGATCAATTCATCTAGCAATCATCAATGGCTCATGCTGATGAAAATATGGAACAAGAATATTGCTACTGAAACAAAATCTTATAACTAGATCATAAACACCGTTCCCAAATGGATCCAATCCCGGAGCAAAGTATAGCTGCCGATAACAAATGCATTTATTTTAAGTTCACACTTAACTGCCTCAACAAAATCAGCTCTACTGTCAACTTTTATCCACTCTGGCTGAAAACCAGCCATACAACAGCAGTGAGAATGCACAAGAAAATGGCATTGGAGTACGAAAAGCTTACGCATCATCAAGAGCAAGGACTCCAGGGAGGGATTTCCCCTCAAGAAGCTCTAAGCTGGCGCCACCTCCAGTTGAGATGTGGCTCATCTTGTCGGCAAGACCAACCTTCTCCACAGCTGCAACAGAGTCACCTCCTCCAATGATTGTGGTCACACCCTTGCCACTGAGCTCCGCAAGTTTCTTGGCGATTGCCTGCAAAGATAAATAAGAGTATTGTCTCAATTGCTATGCAATAGTACAGTCTGGTATAGGTTTTCAAGATGAAAATACTAAAACCATACCTCAGTTCCAGCAGCAAACTTATCAAACTCGAACACACCCATGGGTCCATTCCAGATGATGGTTTTGGTAGTATCCAAAGCATTGCTGAATGACTTGATGGAATCGGGTCCAACATCCAAGCCCATCCAACCATCTGGAATACCAGAAGCTGGCACCACCTGTAACAACATTATAACATTATTCCAAATACTCATCATTTCACATTTACTTTTACAGCATCTCTAGGCCAATGCACCTAAGAGGGATACCAATATAACTTATCCATTTAGTTCTTACTGCAGCAAGATTTTACTCCATAAAAATCAATAAAGAATATGATTGTACAAACCTTGCTGTTAGCATCTGCAGCAAACTTGTCAGCAATAACAACATCAGCAGGCAGTAGGAGAGACACCCCCTTAGTCTTAGCCTTCTCCATAAGTGATGTTGCGAGATCAAGCTTGTCTTCCTCCACAAGGGATGAACCAACAGAGAGTCCTTGGGCCTTGTAGAAAGTAAAGATCATTCCTCCTCCAAGCAATAGAATGTCAACCTTCTCCAACAGAGATTCGATAACAGCAATCTTAGTTGACACCTTTGAACCACCAACAATTGCAGCAAAAGGTTTCTTAGGATTTGCCACAGCTCCAACAAGATAGTCAAGTTCCTACAATCAGAAAACAAGTCAACTGGTCAAGTGTTTGCTAAAAACACTCAATGAATGTAATACACCACAACAACCAACTGGCATCAATCAGTTGTCAAAAAATCAAATCTATTAGACATTTCTTTCTTAAATGAATGTAATAATCTTCACTTATGTATAATCAGAGTTCTATATTTTAGCATAGAATATGATATTTTTACCAATCACCTGGGCCCAACACTGACTTGTGGAACCCAACAAAGTAAGACACAATTTCTTTGAGGGTAGAGAACTCAAATAAGTGAGTACTGTAGTGGCTAAATACCTTCTGCATAAGGAAACCAGCAACAGAAGGCTTCAAGTACTTAGCAACTCCCTCAGTGGAAGCGTGGGCTCTGTGGGCAGTGCCAAATGCATCATTAACATAGAGATCTGCAAGTGAAGCTAGCTTCTTAGCAAATTCAGGGTCATTCTTCTCTTCCTCCTTATAGAACCTCACATTTTCTAGGAGCAAGACACCTCCTTCTGGGATTTCAGCCACCAATTTTTCAACTTCTTCACCAATACAGTCATTTGCCATTTTAACCTATTGCAGTGAAGGAGAACAAAAAGGGCATCAAATAAGAAAAATATAAAGTTATGAAAATTAAGAATAACTACTACTTTAAGACTAGATAGGAGGAAAAGACTAACCTCATATCCAAGTAGTTCAGAAAGCCTTGGCACAAGAGGCTTCAAGCTGTATTTGGGTGTAACACCCTTGGGGCGTCCCTGAAAACCAGAAGATAAACAATGTCAGAAGCCACAAAATTAAAGAATTTGTCCAAAAAAAACAAAAATAGAAAGAACACAATGGCTTATAAAATTTACGAATGTGAATGATGATTTCGTAGCAATGCAAGTACATGAGTAAAGTTATCTGTTGATCACACTCTATCTTTGAGTAGGCAATCGAAGAAAGGACAAAATAAATTTAATTCCCATGTCCTTATAACACCATCCAATACTTAAAACATTTCCCAGTGGCTTCCCATTTTTTCAATTACATCCATCTTTTAACATTTGAATTTCACAAATCCTCAAAGCCTGACAATATTCACAGAGCCTGGTCTAGAACTTATCCCAAGTATGCCTTGGCAGCCCAGAGATTATATGTCTTAAGTATACACTGTAATTCTGACCTAGGTGCTCAAATATATACTTCCAATAAAGTTTCACAAACATCATGCCTCATAAGAGGGAAGGAACATCTGTTTAATACAGTGGAAGAGTGCGTAAATGATATGGTTGCCACTTTCCATTTCTTTATCCTTCAAGAGAAGAAGCAAAAATATGTTAACTTTATTACTAGTATATATTCCATATTTTTAATTTTCATGTAGGACCAGATTAAAAGTATAAAGAATGATTTTAATAGGCATTATTCATTCCATCCTTCTGTACCAAGTAAGCAGGTCCAGTTATTGCATTTAGATGGGTGAAAGAATGTTGGATCAACTTTAATAGTGTTGCCTGGCCATTTTCAGATGCTAAAAAGTAAAAGATACACCAGCTACGTGTTTTGAGTCGGCAAAAAGAGGAAAACTAAAGCAATCAGATAGGTAAATTCATTTCATTGACAAAAATAAATGAATTCAATATACTTATCAATGACAGCACTAGAAATTTATTTCCCCTTCATAGAATTTTCTTCTTTTATACATAGGGACATTGCGAAATACGGGATTGCATACACAAGTTTACGAAATGATGTAGTTATCAAGATAGGGTGACAGACAAGGACTCAACATACTACTAAAGACAAATACAAGATAATGGCACAAAAAGACAAAAAGAGGATTTAAAAAAACAATAAAGATTATGCTGCAACAAAATAAGCAAACTAATAATTGATAAGATGACTGTCCCAAACTCCAAGAAAAGTTCAGGGACTCATTAGCATATCCCAATGCAGTTAAATGCAAAAAATCCATCCATTCACTACAAACAATATCCACAACAGGAGGCAAAACTAGTAACGCATGAGGGAATTACGTAATTATACGTCCATTTTCACTGTGACTGTTGCATATTACTTATGCACACATCAGTAGCCAAAGAGGGAATGAAATTTAAATCGAGCAACAAAATTGGCCCAAGAAAGCTCATGCAGATATATCTACAAGTGCAGAATTGGTCCTAAAATGCAATAATTTACCAATAGACACCAACTAATATAGCACAGCTAACTCGAGTTCAAAACGCATTGAAATAATTGGCAACAAGCATCAAAATAAGAACTTCTGCCTATGAGCTAGCTAACCAATAACACTATCAGAAACCAAGAGGTTTAAAGCCAAAACAGAATAATCTTTTGGATCAAACAATAGAAATAACGAAAGCAGCTAAAAAATGCAATAAAAATTAAAGGTACACATGCATCAGCTCAGAGGAGATTATGACAAAGGTCTACAAATTCCATCTCTGACAAGGCGAAAAATTCATCAGAAATTGACTATATGGGTACAATGAAAATAACATAAACAGCTAATTATTGGAAACATACCCATAAAGCAGAAAAAAATCATCTGGAAATACATCAAATACAAGCCAGCATAGTAACAATCTATCGAAAAATAAATGCATGAATCAAAAAACTAATATTAAAATACGAATATCTATAAAAATAAATACACAAACCAAAAATCTAAGACCAACCCGGTAGAAAATCCAACAACAAAACACAAACCCATTGACCAAAAACCAGGATTCATGCAGTAAACGGGAAGTATACCAAATGACTGCTGAGAATAACTTTGGCGCCATGTTCCATCAAATACTTGATAGTGGGAACAGCAGCACGAATCCTGGTGTCATCAGTGATCTTCAAGTTGTCATCCAAAGGCACGTTCAGATCCACTCTCACGAACACTCTCTTTCCCTTCAAATCAGCGGCTTTCAAATCGCTTACGCTCCTCTTTGCCCCCATTATACTACGATCAAACACCTGAACAAAGCAAGACAGATCAATCAGTGAACGTATCACGAAGAAATGAAAGAAACAGAAACGAGAATAGTGACGCGACGTACGAGGTAGGAGAAAATCAGAAATGGTTTTGGTTATGAGCTTTGAACGAGATCGAAGACAGTAAGACAGACTGAAATCTAACAACGCTCGGGAGAGATTTGATTTTTTTTTTTTTTTAATAGAAGAGTGAGGGCAATAGTGATAGCGTAAGGGCATTTTAGTAAACTTATGAGTCCTTATATTTCTATTTCTTATAAACAAGTGTAATTGTTATTTATTTATATCATTTAGATCCTAACTCCAACTAAAAAGACCAAGGCACCATTTGATATCGAGATAATAAAGTAATGTAATTTTAAGTCATAATTACTGGATTAAAATACTTAATTATCCTTCTAATATTGTATTTTTACCACTATTATATAATTCGACAATAAAAATATTTTAATTATTTTGTAAAATTTACTGGTTATGGACTTATTTGATATAAATAAATAAAATATAATTTTATATATGAATTTTTCCCTATGGCAAATTATTGTTGAAATGTATTAGTATAAGTACACACATTATATTTTAGAAAATCAGAAAATTACTTTGAAATTTAATATTAATTTCTTAAGATTTTGGAAGATAGAGAATAACTTTCCAAATGCGGTCCACTGATTTTTCTTGGGGAGCAAGGTTTGGGTGTGGATTCTTCTGTGGGTTAGGGTGAAACCATGGGCTAGCCATAGGAGATGGTTTTGATTTGGCCTAGAGATTAGGGTTTTAGCTATGAATACAACTTTAATCAGGAGTCAAAAAATGTATAAGAAAAGAATATTCTATTATGCCATGAATCTTCTTTATTTATATTCCAATTTATTTTTATTTGACCAATGTGAGTTTGAGGATGTATGAAGCATGATGTATCTCATTCTCATTTTGACTCTGATTTCTTAAAACAATGGGAGGCATGTTTGGTGACATCTCTTGGAAGTATTTTTTTTATTGGAACCCAAAAAATTCTATACCAAACAATGGATTCTAAGCCTTTCAGCTATGGGTTACTGGTTCTTTGCAACGACCTAAGAAGCCATAACTATGCTGGAAAATGGTCACTCATAATGCTACCAAACTGCCTCAAGAGAGAGTAGCATCTAAAACTAAAAGTCATTCAAGAACTTCCCATTTTGGTGAGTTTTAGAGAATAATTTGACACCTCTCATTTTTGTGGCTTGAAGTTATGGTGATAGTGTGATCATTTTTGTGGTTTGAAGTAATGGTGATAGAGTGATCATTTCTGTGGCTGCAACTCAAGGTGATCATATGAGCAAGTTTGCTCTGCAAGTCCTTTTCCACCATCTTTTATGTCAACATTAGTAATCTAATGGCTACGGACGTGACTGCCATAACCATTGGTGCAAAAAGCAGGAATATGCTAACAATAGCAGTTGGAAATTCACTTCAGCTTCAGATTTTTCAAACCCACAAAGAGAATAATACATGGTTGAAACTTGATACCAATGGGATACATTTCACCAAAAGATTCTTCAGATATTTCAAACCCATAAAGAGAATAATACATGGTTGAAACTAGGAAACAATGGGATACATTTCACCAAAAGATTTAACTAAATGATGCTCATTAAACATAGGAAATAAAAGTAAATAGAGGGAAATTTTTTGAGAAAAAAGAACCAATTTATTTGTAAAAGCTTGGATGGCTCTCTTTGCCCCATGCATACAGTGATTAGTACAAGAAAGAACGCAGCAATGGCAGAATGGGACCATATCTTGATCAAAAAGGTGAAAATTTACAAATTGACCGAAAAGGTGAAAATTTACAAGATTAACTCATATCTTCCTACAATGTTTTCATTTCTCTTACAAACTTGAATAAAAGTGTCAACATGTAGGCCGGGGAAAAAAATCGATTTTGTTCCTACACTGCAACTGGTGTTGCTTCGTCAAGAGCAACAACACCAGGAAGCTGTTTGCCTTCCAACAACTCCAAACTGGCACCACCACCTGTTGATATGTGGCTCATCACGCTAGCAACTCCTACTTTTTCAACTGCTGCAACGGAGTCTCCACCTCCAATGATGGTAGTTACACCCTTGCCACTGAGGTCTGCCAGCTTCTTTGCAACTGCCTGTAAGAAGAATCACAACTTCAATTAGCATCGCTCCAAATTGAAAGGAAGTAAAAAACGTAGGATCTCGGAACATACTGCTCCTTGTATGTACGCATAAGAATTTGAAGAACATATTAGCATTATTCCAATGCATGCGGATTTAAGACAACAACAAACATATCATACCTCTGTTCCAACAGCAAACTTGTCAAACTCAAACACTCCCATTGGTCCATTCCAGATGACAGTTTTGGTAGTTTCCAAAGCTTCATTGAATGTCTTAACAGACTCTGGTCCAATATCCAGTCCCATCCAGCCATCAGGGATGGCAGATGCGGGCACAACCTGAAAGGCAAACCGATTTTTTACCCACTCATAATTATGACATATCCATGAGGACTTCAAATAATAATATAGGGCTTCAAATTGTTAGGGTCAAAGTCTATAGATTTGGTCAACTAAATTTAATCAGATTTACATGTGAATAATGCCAGAGGAACAAGTTTAGGAAACCAAAAATATCTTGCAGTCATTTACAAAACAAACCTTGCTGTTGGCATCAGGAGCAAATTTGTCTGCAATTACCACATCAGTGGGCAACAAAAGATTTACACCTTTTTCCTTGGCTTTCGCAATGAGTGATGTTGCAAGATCAAGCTTGTCGTCCTCTACAAGGGATGAACCAACTGGGATTCCCTGTGCCTTGTAAAATGTGAAGATCATTCCTCCACCAAGGAGTAGGATATCACACTTTTCTAGAAGAGACTCGATAACTCCAATCTTGGATGAGACCTTTGAACCACCCACAATAGCAGCAAATGGCCTCTTTGGGCTTGAAACTGCCCCAACAAGGTAATCAAGTTCCTGCAACAGGACAACCAAATATTAAAATAACCTGAAGTCTGATGAAGAAATGAATAAAACAATCTAATACCAGTCTTTTTATTTGACGCACTATTTTCACAATTGCGAAATCTGAATGATTAGCACTAGTAAATAGTTATGATTTGGTGAAAAAATGCAGTAAAGAAAATAAAGAATTTTTGGATTGAATAATACGTTTGGAATATAATTTCACATACAAATAGACTGGATGGTGAGCCAAAACTGCTTCCATTTTACCATTTCTTATCAAAACTTGTTTGAGTGTGATGAAAGGTTTAATATAAATGGTCAGAATTAAACTTAATTATGATTTCACAAACAAATATATAAAGTCATGCATGCCAAGGAGTTTAAAGAACTTTGAACGACTTGTCTCAATAATAAGAAATCTAAGATTCCAAAGACTGCAAGAACTCAAAATCCTACCTTCTGCAAGAGGAAACCAGCAACGGATGGCTTCAAGAATTTTGTGACCCCCTCGGTTGAGGCATGGGCTCTGTGAGCAGTCCCGAAAGCATCATTCACATAGAGATCAGCCAAAGAGGCAAGCTTCTTTGCAAACTCGGGTTCATTCTTTTCTTCCTCCTTGTAGAACCTCACATTCTCTAGAAGAAGAACGCTGCCATCAGGAAGGGAAGCTACAAGCTTTTCTACCTCTGGACCAATGCAGTCATCAGCCTTCACAACCTGTTAGTTAACAGAGAAAGCCACCGGATATCAGTTCACAGCAATTATTGGTCTCTCGAGCTTGCATTCGATAAAATTTTATGTTGTATTCACCTGAATGCCAAGGAGTTCAGAAAGCCGAGGTACAAGAGGTGCCAAACTGAATTTTGGAGTAACACCTTTTGGTCTTCCCTAAAAATCCAATGAAAAAAGCATTAATTTGATTCATACAGCTCAAAACCAAAAGCATTAAACGATTACTACGCTGTAAAGAAGAAAGGTCAAGCTCAAATCTTTCATGCCCGAGTAATAAAGTAACGTATTATTTACAGTGAAATGTTATTTCTAGAATCAGATATAAGTGCTTTCGAAATCAACAGTGAAATTGCATTTTCAGCTACATGTACAGGTTTCAGATAATTGCTCCAAACCAAAACTCAGATTGAGCATAAACCCACATACCAAATGGCTCGAAAGAATGACTTTAGCTCCATTACCAATCAAATGTTTGATAGTAGGAATAGCAGCTCTGATTCTAGTGTCATCAGTAATATTCTGGTTATCATCCAATGGCACATTCAAATCAGCTCTAACAAAAACTTTCTTCCCTTTCAAATCAGCTCCCTTCAAATCCCCAACACTCTTCTTCGCCATCGACACAACCGCGCGCGTCGCCTTCCCTTTAATCGACTTCACCCTCAACGCCACGTGGCTAGAGAAAAGCGGGTCAGCGGCGGAGAACCCGAGCCTGCGAACACTCTCGATCCGCAATGCCGGGACGCGCAAGAGAGAGGCGCGCGGGGAAGCTGCAGAGGAAGCGGCGGCGGTCTTGATGAGAGAGAAAGTAGTGGGCGCGGTGGCCGAAGCCATTGCGATTAAGGAGATGGAAAGAGGGAAGTTTTACGGCAGAGTCGAGAAATGCCAAGTGGGTTCAGTGGCTGGGGGAGTGGATATATGAATGTGGACGAGAAAGAGGGGAAGAAGAAGACGATGTGGACGTAAAGAGAGAAGAAAGAGAATGATTATGATTGGGCGAAACGAAGATTTCTCTTATCGCAGAGGTGAGGTTCGAGATTATCGATGCTTATGAGATGCCGCAGGGATCGTCCGTCTTCTCTGTTTCTCTTTCACTTCACGTTGACTGTTGTAGTTACTACTAAGGAAGCCCCAAATAATTCTGTGTTGTACTCGAACGGTTGGTTGGGTCATTATTAAATGGGCCGACAACGGCCCGTTTTAGATTTTTAAACCCCTGCAAAGTACTGCAACTGTCGTTCATCGAGCATTCTCTCTCTCTCTCTCGCTGATGGCTTTCTTTTCTTCCTTTCTGTACCCCAAAACTTTTCATCAACAGTATGAACAGGCAGTTGACGGCAATAATAGATGAGTTCATGACTGGCATGCCATTCAGAAGGGTCATGCTACTATCTCATCCCTTTTTGATGTATTTAGAAAGTGCTTTTTTAAAAGCACTTAAACAACGTTTTAGTCTATGCGAAAGCATCTTTATGATATGTCTGCCTCAGAAGGGATTAGTTAATCATGCTTATAGAATCTGTGAAGAGAAAATTAAGCATGTTTCATAGCCTAGAAATGCAACTCAAGCAAGTGCTTAAAGTATTCATATGACTG
The DNA here is from genome assembly GCA_032402905.1 of Khaya senegalensis. Classification (NCBI taxonomy): domain Eukaryota; kingdom Viridiplantae; phylum Streptophyta; class Magnoliopsida; order Sapindales; family Meliaceae; genus Khaya; species Khaya senegalensis. The sequence goes on along the minus strand of CP135558.1, from coordinate 6,416,278 downwards.
CATTGTTATGGTTCATCATAGACATTAAACCATCAAATTTTGCCAATCAAACCATCAAATTAATTTATAATTGTTAATGGAAGCTTCTAAAGAGAAAGATATTGTATTGGATAGCAATGCAACTCGGGCAAGTGCTTGACATATTACTCATACTTTACTGATAACAATGTTTCAAAGACAAGGTTCTTGTATTTTATAAAAATCCAACTTCGGCTAGTCAGTGATTGCTGACATTCAAGAGAAATAATTTGTTTGTTGAACCAAAGAGATATTACAACCAGATATTCATAATTAAATATCATAATCGATCCATCAGCTAACTTGTGAATTAATTTGTGAGCAATCAGCTTAATTAATTATCTTCCTAATTGCCAAATGAAACTGCACACTGCCATGCCTCTCTTTCACTCCCACAATCTCATCAGCTGCTCTTCTTCTTCTTCTTCTTCTGCTCTATGTCTCTTTCCTGCCAATTTCATGCATGAAGCTGTAATCATGGTGGTAGGATTCTATAGACGTTGTAGTCTCCAATTTAGAACTCGGTGAACAACTAATTATTACTTACTATCAAGGTGAAACCATCCACATATATAGTTGTGCGGATTCACTACAGATACGATGAAAGATGCGATCAAAGAAGGCGATTTACTAACCCATTTTAGCTAACAAATAATAAGTATATTCAGAACAAGATCAAAATGCACCATGTCACCACTATCTGTTGTGAACTTCTGTTTCTGGGAATGTTTACAACAAATAATAAGCAACTCTTCTTCGTCTCTGTCAAAAATTTTTCTGGGTTTGATCTGTTTTCCTTTCTTTGCATTGTATTTATTTTTCTTCTACCTTCATTCACAGCAACAAAAACTATATCTAACTATAAGAAGGAAGTTTCAATGAACACTTATTCTATTTATTTGTGTCGAGATCATAAATTACACATACCACCTAGTGACCTAGATTCCACACATTGACATATACAAACACACGTTGGATAGGGTATTTGGTAGAGTGCGAGTCTGAATTTTTTTTATTTCAGTTTTGGTTAGTCTGTGAAGTATACTTGTTGAACAACCACAACGAAAAAAATGAGGAAAATGTGCGATACATTATTGTGTTAGTGTATCATAGACATGGCTTTCAAGGAAAACAAAGCAGAAATGGCAACACAACCAAGGCAGAAGAATATAAACAAGTATGCTTATTCAACATTCCATATATGATTTTCGAATGCAAACATTCCTTGTATTTGTATTTGTCGTCGATGGCATTTTCATTAACGAATCCATGTGTCTGCTGATTTTCAGTCCACCAGATCACCTGATATTTTTTTGTCAGATTCCTTTTAAAAACGAAACCAACTGATATTTGATGTACTTTACTGCTGCTTACTCACATATGATACATTCTTCAACTCCATGGCTCTTTCTCAACCCCACAATCTTGGGAACACTTCTTCTCTGTCAGGCATTCTCTCTTCATCTCTGTTAAACTTTTGATGGGTTTTATCCGCTTTTCTTTCTTTGTTTTGTTTTTTTGTTTTTCCTTGTCATATGATGAATGAAGAAAATATTCTTCTTTAAATATACTAAGAAATTCTCCATTGTAAACATCTGTTAGTTTCACTTTTGTGAAGCAGGTACTGTGAATCATGGATCAAAATTGGGTACACAAGCCAACACCACCAGTCTGGTACCTGAAATCCAGCTATTACTTTTTCCTCATTTTAATTTTTTTTTTCATTTTCTGCATATGAATCGAAGGATGAATACTTTATTGAGAAAGCAAATTGTTCTGAATGCACGCAGTCCTTTGACAGCACTAAAGAAAGAATTAAAAAGATGTTTGATAAGATTGAACTATCTGTTTCTTCATATGACACTGCTTGGGTAGCAATGGTCCCATCTCCGGATTGCCCACAAGCCCCATGTTTTCCGCAGTGCATAAATTGGTTGTTGGATAATCAACATCACGATGGTTCTTGGAGTCTTCCGAATCGCCCTTCGTGGTTAGTCAAGGACGCTGTCTCTTGTACTTTAGCATCTGTGCTTGCCCTGAAAAGATGGGGTATCGGTGAAGAACATATGAATAAGGGTATTTTTCATTTTGTTTCATTCTTTGCACTCTTTCCTCCATTATTGTAAACTAGGTAAGATAAATGTTGTTCATTTTTTGTTACAGGCATCCAATTTATCGAGTCAAATTTTAGTTCAGTTACTGATGAGAAGCAACAAACGCCTATTGGATTCGATATAATATTTCCTGGTATGATTGAATGTGCAAAAGATTTGAACCTGAACCTCCCTCTGAGATCCACGGACATAAATCCCTTGCTTGAAAGAAGGCATTTGGAGCTTCAAAGGTTAACAAATTTTAACAACATTTTGGTTTTAATTATTGTTTCGCCTTTCGTGATTTTTCTGAGCTAATGATTATGATAGTGATGACATCTTCTCTATAATCTTCACTCCTAAATAAAACAATGTTTGATTGGTTCAACATGGCTTTGTAATTGACATATTTCTTTAGATTTTAAAAATGGGCATTTCTTTTTCATATGAATGACGGATTAACCTTGAAATAGACCACAGAATTTGTTTGTTTCCAGAGTAAAATATCCTAAGAAGCTCAAACCTGAGTGTGTTCATTTTGTGGGTACAGAAACCACTCAGCGGGAAGGAAAGAGTACTTAGCATATGTTTCGGAAGGAATTGGAAAATTACAGGATTGGGAAATGGTGATGAAATATCAAAGAAAGGATGGTTCACTGTTCAACTCACCATCCACTACAGCTGCTGCTCTTGTTCACCTCCACAATGATGGTTGTCTTCATTACCTCCGCTCGCTCTTAGGGAAGTTCGGTGATGCAGGTTCTCCCACCTTGATGACTCTAAATGAAGTTTTATTTATGTTATTATATCTCTTTAATGCTACATCATTGGTACATGATTGAGTCTTTCAGTTCCGACCATTTATCCTTTGGACAAATACGTTCGTCTTTGTATGGTTGAGAGTCTTCAAAGTTTGGGAATTGACCGACATTTCACGAACGAAATCAGATCAGTATTGGATGAAACATACCGGTAATGTTCCATTTGTTGGAATTAACAGCTGCTATTAGCTCAAAACAATGGAGAACTAGCATTGTAATTTTTAATGAATTGTACATTGAAGTTTTCTATGAGTTTACGGATTAACAATCTAACAGATATTGGCTGATGGGGGAGGAAGAGATATTTGCAGATCCTGCAACTTGTGCAATGGCATTTCGTTTGTTGCGTATGAACGGTTACGATGTCTCTTCAGGTATTTGTTTTTAATAAGATCTGATTTTTCAATATTTTGGGATATTGGTTTTATCATTGAAAGATTACTTACTAATCACGCGGTGCAGATCCTTTAACTCAATATGCTGAAGAAAATCAATTCTCCAATTCACTTAAAGGGTATCTGAAGGACATCAATGCTCTTCTAGAGTTATATAGGGCTTCGCAGATAATGATACATCCAGATGAATTGGTTCTTCAGAAACAAAATTTATGGACTAGGCGCCTCCTAAAGCAGGAATTATCTAGTGGTTCTATTCATTCTGATAGAATGAGTCAATATGTTAGCAAACAGGTAGTTTCTTCTGATATTTTGCTGTTAATCTAGTCCAAAATGATTGAAGCAATTTTTCCTGTTACTAATGGAACCATCGTTTCAGGTGGAAGATGCACTTGAGTTTCCCTACCATGCAACTTTGGAACGTTTGGCACACAGGAGAAATATAGACCATTACAGAGTAGATAATATAAGGATTTTAAAAACTTCATATTGGTACAATTAGTTTTCAAGTCCTCAAAAAGAAATAGCAATTAAGTATGCATGAGTAGCATCGGTTAATTTCTTTTTATTTCTTTTGTCTTTGATGTTAGCTCTTTAAACATTGGCAATGAATTCTTTCGAAAATTAGCAGTGGATGACTTCAACATTTGCCAGTCAATCCATCGTGAAGAACTAAAACATCTTGAAAGGTGCGTATTTGGAGGCATGATCCCTTGACAGTTTTATTGCTACTGAACCTTGGTCTCTCATTTACATCAATGATATAATCAGTTATGAAAGTAGCTTCTTGATGGAATTGTTGGCAAATGATGGATATCAATTCTATAATCGCCTACCATATCTTCCAATGTAAGCAGGTGGGTTGTAGAGAAAAGATTGGACAAGCTAAAATTTGCCAAGCAAAAGCAGGTATACTGTTACTTCTCTGTGGCAGCTATCCTTTTCCCTCCACAATTATCTGACGCTCGCATGTCATGGGCCAAAAATTCTGTGCTCACAACTGTTGTTGATGACTTTTTCGATGTTGGAGGATCTTATGAGGAACTGGTAAACCTCGTGGAATTGCTTGAGAAGTATGCTCCTTCCCCTTTACTTTCTCTGTTTTTCTTTTCGTTGTAACCCCTTTGGTGCCTGACTTCCGCTGCCTCTCTCTTCTGCTCTAGTTCAATTTGAACTTCTGTTGTCTCTCTTAATCATTCTTCTCTGATCAAAATCGAGAATTCATTAAAAACTAGAACTAAACTGCAGGTGGAATGTACAGCAAGAAGGCATAAACTTTTGTTCTGAAGATGTTGAGATCTTATTCTCAGCACTTCACAGCACTATTTCTGAGCTTGGAGACCAGACATTTACATGGCAACGATGTAATGCAACAAGTCACATTGTTGAAGTTGTGAGATAAAATCTTTACTCCTGACAGTTTATTTTTTCTTATTTATCGGCTTTGGCAATGCTAGATATTATATTTTGATTTTAATTCACCATCTTTTCAATGTGTTCAAGCCTTGTGTAAATATATGACTGAGAAGTAATGATTTTATTCAAAGATTTGAGCCTTTCTTTTGTTCCAGTGGTTAAATTTGTTGAAGTCTATGTTCCGCGAAGCTGAGTGGTCGAGAAACAACTCAGTTCCAACAATGGATGAATATATGAGAAATGCATATGTATCATTTGCCTTGGGACCGATATTCTTCCCAGCTGTCTATTTTCTTGGGCCTAAGCTTTCAGAAGACGTTGTTAGAAGTCCCGAATTTAATAACCTATATAAGCTTGTTAGCACTTGTGGTCGTCTTCTCAATGATATTCGAGGTTTTAAGGTTAGATTCTTTGTTTTGGTTGATATGATTGGTTGTGTCCATTACTTAATCATGGCCATGTTGCAGAGGGAGTCCAAGGAAGGGAAACTGAATGCTGTCTCATTGCAAGTAATTCATAGCAATGGCGTTGTTACTGAAGAAGAGGCCATCAAAAAGATAAAACATGTTATCGACGACAATAGGAGAGAACTGCTGAGATTAGTCTTGCGGGAAGAAGATAGCATAGTTCCGAAAGCTTGCAGGGATTTGATGTGGAACATGAGCAAAGTGTTGCACCTGTTCTACATGAACACTGATGGATTCGCTTCAAATGTTGAGATGATCCAGGCTGTCAGTGAAGTGATAATTGATCCCATTGTTTATATATAACCAATGAGTAGATGTCATGTCAAATTAATTTCAATTTTTGTTAAAAAAAGGCAAAATAAATATTTTTTATAAATAATTTTTGCATAATTTGTTTGTAATGAAAAATATATATAAAAAAGAGAAGGAAATTGCCATAAATTATTGTGTGTCAATCATCATGAACATAGCTATTAATGTATATAAAAACAGAAGCAACAGCAGAACTAACCCAGCAGAATATACCCAAAGAGGTGATGGGCAGCTAAAATCAGAAGTAGATTAGTTATAGTTTTCAAAGCCAAACAACCAGACAAAAATTTCTCGTACAAGCATCTATTCGTGTTAATCCATGTGTCCGAAGATCTTCAGTCCACCTTTGCGTCTTTCTGCAAGCACGTTTGATTTTTGTCTGTGTATCTGTCGTCAGATTCCTTTTAAATACAAAAGCAATCGATATATGATCTACTCTGCTGCTCTAACTCGCAAATGACACTCTGCAATTCAATGGCTCTCTCTATACCCCAATATCTTGGGAAGAATTCTTCTTCTTCCCTCTCAGGTTTTCTCTCTTTCTTCTCCGTTAAAAGTTTTTTCTGGGTTTTATCTGTTTTTCTTAATTTGTTTTGTATTTTTTTCCTTGATCATATGATGAATGACGATGACACATCTTGAAATGGGTTGTTATATTAGTTTATTAATTTTGGATAAATTCGATTACAATCGAGCTTGAATTTGTGAACTTTTCCATGAAATGTAAAACTGTTTTCTTATCTGAATCAAGCCATGCTGTGAATTGCCATTGTCTGTTTGGTATTTATCTAAATACAAGTTGATTGTTGAATGGTTATGAGTTCTTATTCTGTCATAAAAAGTACAAAGTTCCCCCTTTTTTTTTTATGTGGTTCTATTTACAAGTCTCTGCATAAAATATGGAAATATTCCATTGTAAACATCCCCCAGTTTCATTTTTGTGAAGCAGGTACTATGAATCATGGATCAAAATTTGGTGCACAAGCCAACACCCCCAGTCTGGTACCTGAAATCCAGCTACTGCTTTTTCCTTGTTTCAATTTTTTTTTTCGTTTTCTGCTTATGAATCGAAGGATGACTACTGTATTGAGAAAATAAATTGTTCTGAATGCATGCAGTCCTTTGACAGCACTAAAGAAAGAATTAGGAAGATGTTTAATAAGATTGAACCATCCGTTTCTTCATATGACACTGCTTGGGCAGCAATGGTCCCATCTTCGGATTCGCCACAAGCCCCTTGTTTTCCACAGTGCAAAAATTGGTTGTTGGATAATCAACTCCACGATGGTTCTTGCGGTCTTCTGAATCGCTCTTCGTGGTTAATTAAGGACACTGTTTCTTGTACTTTAGCATCTGTGCTTGCACTGAAATGATCGGGTAGCAGTGAATAACAAATGAATAGGGCTATTTTTCATTTTGTTTCTTTCTTTGCACTTTTTCCTTCATTATTGTAAGCTAAGATAAATGATGTCCTGTTTTTGTTACAGGCATCCAATTTATCGAGTCAAATTTTAGTTCAGTTACTGATGAGAAGCAACAAACGGCCTGTTGGATTCGATATAATATTTCCTGGTATGATCGTATGTGCAAAAGATTTGAATTTGAACCTCCCTCTGAGATCCACAGGCATAAATCCCATGCTTGAGAGCTGGCATTTAGAACTTCAAAGGTTAACATCTTTTAACAACATTTTGGTTTTAATTTTTGTTTCGCCTTTCGTGATTTTTCTGAGCTAATTATTATGATAGCTGTGACATCCATCGCTATATTCTTCAGTCCTAAATAAACCATTGTTTGATTGGTTCAACATAGCTTCGCAGAGTAGAAAAATGCTGGTATGAAATTATGGGCAATTGACTATATTTCTTTAGATTTTAAAATTGGACTTTCTTTTCATATGAATGACAGATTAAAAGTGAAATAGGTCACAAAATTTGTTTGTTTCCAGAGTAAGATTCACATAAAAATCTCAAACCTGAGTGTATCCATTCTGTGGGTACAGAAACTACTCAACGGGTAGGAAAGAGTACTTAGCATATGTTTCGGAAGGAATTGGAAAATTACAGGATTGGGAAATGGTGATGAGATATCAAAGAAAGAATGGTTCACTGTTTAACTCACCATCCACTACAGCTGCTGCTCTTACTCACCTCCACAATGCTGGTTGTCTTCATTACCTCCGTTCGCTCTTAGGGAAGTTTGGTGACGCTGGTTCTCCCATGTTGATGACTCTTTTTAAGTTTTATGTATTTTATTATATCTCGTTGAAGCTAAATCATTGGTTCATGATTGACTCTTTCAGTTCCAACCATTTATCCTTTGGACAAATATGTTCATCTTTTTATGGTTGAGAGCCTTGAAAGTTTGGGAATTGACTGGCATTTCACAAAGGAAATCAGATGGGTATTGGATGAAACATACCGGTAATTTTCCCTTTGCTGGTATCACCAGCTGCTGTTACCTCAAAACAGTGGAGAACAAGCATCGTAATTTTTAAAAATTGTGTATTGCAGTTTTCTGAGTTTATGGATTATGATGTGTTCTCATTAATTGGAAAGAGTGACATCAACGATCAAACAGATGTTGGCTGCAGGAAGAGGAAGATATATTTGCAGATCCTGCCACTTGTGCAATGGCATTTCATTTGTTGCGTATCAATGGTTACAATGTCTCTTCAGGTATTTGTTTTTAACAAGATTTGATTTTACAGTATTTTTGGATACTGGCTTTATCAATGAAAGATTACTTAATAATCACGAGGTGCAGATCCTTTAACTCAATTTGCTGAAGAAAATCAATTCGTCAATTCACTTAAAGGGTACTTGAAGGACATCAATGCTCTCCTAGAGTTATATAGGGCTTCGCAGATAATGATATATCCAGATGAATTGGTTCTTCAGAAACAAAATTTATGGACTAGTCATCCACTAAAGCAGGAATTATCAAGTGGTTCAATTAATTCTGATAGAGTCAGTCAATATGTTAGAAAACAGGTAGTTTCTTCTGATATTTTGATGTTAATATAGTCCAAAATGATCGATGTGGTTTTTTCTGTTAGTGGAACAATCGTTTCAGTTGGAAGATGCACTTCAGTTTCCCTACCATGCAACTCTGGAACGTTAAGCACACGGGAAATATAGACCATTACAGAGTAGATAATATAAGGATTTTAAAAACTTCATATTGGTACAACTAGTTTTTAAGTCTTCAAAAAGAAATACTAATTAAGTGTGTATGGGTAGCATTGGTTAATTTCATTTTTTTTCTTTGTCTTTGATGCTAGCTCTTTAAACATTTGCAATGAATTCTTCCAAAAACTAGCAGCGGATGACTTCAACATTTGCCGACTAGTCCTTCGTGAAGAACTAAAGCATCTTGAAAAGTGCATCTATTTGCTTTTGTGGGTTTAATTTCTTGATCTTTTTAAGGTAATGAATTAGCATACCGGCATGATCTATCAATAGTCTTTTTGCTACTAAACCTTGCTCTCATTTACATCAATGATATAATCAGTTACAGGTGCAGCTTCTTGCATTAACTCTCAGCCAATACTGCATTACTTCTATAGTTTTTGCATGATATCTTCCAATATAAGCAGGTGGGTAGTAGAGAAAAGATTGGTCAAGCTAAAATTTTCCAGGCAAAAGCAGGCCTACGGTTACTTCTCTGTGGCAGCTACCCGTTTCCCTCCTGAATTATCTGAATCTCACATTTCATGGGCCAAAAATGCGGGGCTCACAACTGTTGTTGATGATTTTTTTAATGTTGGAGGATCCGATGAGGAACTGGTGAACCGCATGGAATTGCTTGAGAAGTATGTTCCTTCCCCTTTCCTTTCTCTTATTTTGTTCCCGTTGAAACCCCCTTTGGTGCGTGAATTGCTGCTAAATTTTTGAACCACAGGTGGAATGTACAAGAAGACATAAATTTTTTGTTCTGAAGAAGTTGAGATCATATTTTCTGCAGTTCACAACACTATTCATGAGTTTGGAGAAAAGACATTTACATGGCAAGGACGTGATGTGACAAGTGACATGGTTGAAGTTGGGAGATAAAGTCTTTACTCCCGTCAGTTTATTTTTGCTTATTTATCAGATTTGGCACTGCTAGTTATTAAATGTTGATATTAATCACCAGCTTTTCAATGTGTCTGAGCCTTTTTAAAACATTAAGTCTCAGAAGTATTGGTTTTATCCAAGGATGATATCATAATATAATGTCACGATCACTTTTCCATGGAAATCATCCTGATATAGGATTTATAATGGAACAAACTTATTCATCATTTTGTTCAACTAGATTTGATTTGAGCCTCTCTTTCATTGCAGTGGTTAAATTTGTCAAAGTCTATGTTCCGAGAAGCTGAGTGGTCAAGAAACAAGTCAGTTCCAACATTGGATGAATGTATGAGAAATGCTTATGCATCATTTGCCTTGGGACCGCTAGTCTTCCCAGCTGTCTGTTTTGTCGGGCCTAAGCTTTCAGAGGATGTTGTTAGAAGTGCTGAATTCCACAATCTATATAAGCTTGTTAGCACTTGTGGGTCTTCTCAATGACTCTCAAGGTTTTAAGGTTAGATTCTTCTACACATATCTTTCAAGGCTCCCTAAAATTGAAATTGCCGATGTTTTAGTTGATATGATTGATTATGTTCATTACTTGATCATGGCTGTTTTGTAGAGAGAATCCAAGGAAGGGAAATTGAATGCTGTGTCGTTGCACGTAATACATAGCAGTGGTGTCGTCACAGAAGAAGAGGCCGTTGAAAAGATCAAACATCTTATCAACGGCAGTAGGAGAGAGCTTCCGACATCAGTTTTGCAGGAAAAAGGTAGCGTAGTTCCGAATGCTTGCAAGGATTTGATTTGGAAGATGAGCAAAGTGTTGCACCAGTTTTACATGAACAGTGATGGATTCACTTCAAACTTTGAGATGATCAAGGCTGTCAGTGAAGTGATTCTTGATCCCATTGTTCATAAATAAACAATGCCATGTGAGATCAAAATCAAAATGGATTCCATATTCATGTGGGTTTTGTTTTTGTTTTTATTTTCTTCGAAGTTTTCTTCTTATAAGCTCTCTATGAATTTTTATGCGAACCCCCCGGCCCCCCCCC
>CP135558.1:6334803-6355885 GCA_032402905.1 Khaya senegalensis | reverse complement strand
GACAATACCAAATGAGAAAACGTCAACCTACAGATCAACAGAGAAATGTGAGTAACCCATACTGGAGAGGGACAAAAGTTCAACAGCTAGAAATAAGGGTAAAGAGGTTAAATGAAAACCCTTAGAAGCACCCCATCCTCATCCTTATTTTCTTAGTAATGGTTAATATACAGGAATATTTTTTGAAAAGCACTACTGTAACAAAATATTCCATATCACCAGCTTCTGGATAATTAATGAAACAGAAGAAAATAAGAAACAAATTCTCTCCACAGGTTGTAGTAATGTCTTTTGAACATCTATCATTTCCAAAGCATGCTTCCAAGGTTTACAAGGAAGAGAAATTAGTACCATTTATTTTACTATTAGCTTCTTTGCATGCAGTTGCTGAATAATTACCTTTTCTGAGACCTTGTTGCTGCTTCCACTTAGCAACTCAGGGGCCATCCATGGTAAGGTTCCCCGTACACCACCAGAAACCAAGGTAGTTCGCTTGATTTTTGAAAGCCCAAAATCACCAACCTGGAAAGAAGTAGCCATAAATTTTGAAACAATAACAATCAGCACGAATGTTTAATGTGATTATCCTTTCACCCCAGCATGGGCAACATCAACATTACCTTGCAAATTGGTCGTGAAGGATCTTTCAAGTTGACTAGCAAATTGTCACATTTCAAATCAAAATGCACAATATTCTTTGAGTGCAGATATTCCATCCCAAATGCTGCATCCATAGCAATTATTAATCTCCTACGACGATCAAGAAACCTGCAAATTTAAAATTTAAAGACAGGAAGCAAAGGGTAAGTATGAAAGGAGTAACAGCTTCCACACGGATGGAGAATTAGCAAAGTATACAAATATATCAGAAAGTCACAATTCGTTTGGACTTGCCAGTCTCAATTCTCAATATATCTTTTCTACAAAATGTCACGTACAAATAAGATGATCTTTACCTATCCTTGCGAACCAAAACATGCCTAAGAGAACCATCAACCATGTATTCTGTCACAGTAGCTAAAGTAGCCCCAGGCCCATCTTGCACTACACCATAAAATGCTACAACATTTGGGTGGTGAAGCTTTGAAAGAATTTCAGCTTCCTTCCAGAACTCTACTGTCTGAACATGTCAGTCAATATAAAGCATAGGAAAGTAAATATACAAAAGGTATAAGGATATAAAGGAAGTGAAAATATCTTGATTTTCTTCCAATCAGCAACAAGTTTGCACTACAATGTGAGATGAAACATAACTAGGACATCATAATATTATGATAAAAACTAGCCATGATCCAGGCTGTGCAAGAAAGTTTCATTATGCTACTACATCTGAACATTTTTCTTTTCAAGGATAACATGGAAAAATAATAAAGATATTTTTCAACAATAATGTGGAAGATTTGTATATATAGCTTGAAATTTGAAAAAGAAAAGGGGCATTGATCCAGTTCAGAAAAGACTGATATGCTTTAAAAATTTTTGAGAAGATTGGATTAATGTGCAGATGTCAGGGCTTAGTTTGATATATTAGTAGAGATAGGAATCAAGGAAAAGGTACCAATCGCTCCTGCTCTGATGATCTTCCACTGAAGCAGCTCTTCTTAATTCTCTTAATGGCAACATCCGTTCCCCTCCATTTTCCGTGATACACGGTCCCAAAAGTACCAGAACCCAGCTCTTTCTGCTCTTCAAGATCTTCGTTCTCTATGACCTTTTGTGCACATCAAAAAGAACTAATAAGTAGATGTTCAACAGAGTAATACTATAAGTCATTAAAAATAAGATGGAAAATAAAAAACAATCAGATAGTTGCAATCCAAAGGCAGGTGTGCAAGAGGGCAAATTATATCTCTACTTTGATGTATGAGCATCAGAGAAGCCGAAAAGGACAACATGAGAGGAGAAACAAATGCTTTTACAAGATAAAACATTGAATGCTGCAGAATTGTCCAAGAATCCATACTCCACAGAGCACATTAAGAAATATAAATAGAAAATAGAATTCATAAAATCTCATTGTATAAACATATCAAGAATTAACCAGGCCACTACTAACAGGACCATAATTCCCTGACTCCAATAACTAACAGCATCAAACTCAATTGTTTAGACAATAACCACAAAATCTCATTGAAATGAGTTGGAAACTTAAAAAAAGTTGTCTGGAAAGACAGAATGATTAGTTCATTGCTACAGGAGCATGAATAATAAAGCTTCAACAGTGCATCTCTTTTGGACGTCAAAGTTTCAATCTTTTCTTCTCAAAATCACACTATCTTCTGGAAAAAGAGCTGGGCTACAGGATTTATATTAGGAACGGCTGAATTTGAGTATGGAGAGAATACATACATACATGTATGATATATCCAACACGAATATCAGGTGCACAACTTATGTAACACATCAAAGCACAGGTCAATATCGCATACACAAGCATCATACCTGCACGGAACTAATATCAAAATCTCCCAAAGAAGGACCAAGAGGAGGTAGACCAATATTCCCGTTATCAACTTTTCCTTCCTGAAAGCATTAAAATCGTCAAATATTCTACCAACAGCAATATAAATTATGAGTTCTTAACAAATGACAATGAAATTACCCCATACTCTGACGCTGGTGTTCTTAGGTTGTCCATCATGGCATCAAACTGCATACTTTCAGTAACACTAGGGTCAGCTCCAAATGTTTTCTGACTATCTTCGCCAAACTTGAGTTGGGAATCCCCATGACCCATTGGAACTTCATCTTTTGGTAGAGGTGTAAAATGATACAATCTATGATCTTCTTCCCCAACTTTTCTGAGTGCAGATGAAACACCAAAATGCTCCTGGTCAATGACAGAAACATCTTTTTGACCAAACTCTTCTTGAGCCAAATTTCGAAAATACGACCAGCGCTTTGGTTCACGATTTTCCATGTTCACACTGATGCCAGCTCTATCTTTGTGCAGGGGACTAATACCAGAGGGATTCTCTGAAATTAGAGCTTTGGAGTATATATCAGAAAGGAAATCAAGAGGGAATCTGTCATCAATATCAACGCTGATGTCCACCCGTGCCTGTGCTGAAACACCAACAGTGGAAATTCCTTGAGAAACATCATTAGCCAAGCCTTCCACAGCCAACCCTTCATGGTGCATGTTGGATGCTACTTGGTTCAAAGCAGGAAGTTCTGATCCAACTTCATTTTCATCAACCAGTTGTTTCTTATGATATTCTGTGGAACCATTTGTCCCATTGTCGTTCAAAGTGTTAGGAATTGACATTTCATCCAAAAGCTTAGCATTAGTTTGAGAAATTGCATCAGCAAACTCTTTATGCTTCTGAAATTGGGCAAGGGCATTTTCAATGGTCTGACCATCTGTGTGCAATTTTTCATCAGATTCTGATACTGGATCCTGCTGGATAATATCAGAACGTGAATGAGATATGAGAAACTGAGAACCTAGGGAGTCATCAGACTTTGATAACCGATTCAGCAAATCTCCATGCTCCCTTGGTAATGGTATCTTCTCCGAGTAATAGATCCTCTGAGGAGGCGCAGGTGGCTCAAGGTAGCTCAAATCATTTGGATTGGTCTCTGAATCACCATGACCAGGACCAAGAACACTGCTGGACACAGGACATGAGTCATCATCATTGCATTTGGGAACATGAACTGCCTGAACAGAATCAACCGGCTGCGAAACTTTTTCATCTTCTTGGTGCTTTCCCTCACTTTTTGATGGATATAAAGGCATATCTCCCCTGGGTACACCGACAGCAACTACTGCTTCTTCAACTGCAAAGTGCTTCATCACATTATCAGGCTGAATTGAACTGTCAGGTAATGCCTTCCCCTGTCTTGCCATCATTGGGGGATTTTGTACTTGTAAAACACTGTATTGGTGCCCATCACTCAAGCCTCCTGGTTGATTTGTAGGCTCATAATGAGCCATCAAAGTTGGAATTTCTCCGAAAGGATTGTTAGAAGGATCAGGCCCATAGCGCAGAGGATACTCTCTAGTTTCTCTATGATGCATCATCTGACCATGATAAAACTGTGGATAAGTTTCATGGGCATTGGAGGAAATCGGTAGAATTGGTCTAGAAGAATTAATAGTTGATGAGGGGGCAATGTTGCCAGAAAAAGGTGAAGTGTTAATGCCAGCTGAGTCTGCCATAACTCTACTTGTCCCCCTCTCAATGTTGTGCCCATCAAGCTCATCCAAATCATTTGCTGAAGAGCTCCTCAAACCATGCAGGTTTAAGCTTCTTCTGGATCCTGAATCCATGCCATTTACAGCAACCACATACTGAATCTCAGAATCATCATCCATGCTGCTGAGGCCAGACTGGGCCTCTGCCAAATCACTCAAGGAAAAGAGAAACATCCTGATCTTTTGCGATCCTTCTCTATCTTCAAGCTCATTATACTCCTCCATCATATTTTGCAGGTCTTCATCACATGACACAGAAACCAACGCATCCAAATCCTCCCCTGGGAGCTGATACTTAATCACCTGAACTTGGTTATAAACTTCTATAGCTTTATGTCTGAGTTTCTGCCAAGAAATGTATTTTCTTATACGTAAAATGCGTGTTTCACCTCCAACATACCTAAGTTTTCCATCACTTGGCCGGGGTAGGATTTTACCACCGAAGCTGCAGAGAACTTTCATCTTTTTCGATGAGCTATCAGAGGCTTCAGACGATGCATATCCATATATGGAGCCTCGATTACTTTCATAACCTGAAGTTTGAGGTACAGACTGAAATGAACCACAGTTGTTTCTGTCTTCCTGTAAAGACGAGTTTCTTCTCTCAAACTCTTTCTGACCTTTCTCTACTACAGTGAGCATTGAAATATCTGACCCACTTTCAGATCCTGTATGACTGATGCCTAAAATACCTTTTAGTTCCATATACCCAGTCCCATAATTGGGATCACCTGAAATATTAGGAATGAAAGGCTTCCTGGAATTCACCCGATCACGCATAAATTCAAGAGAAAACTCCTCGCCTGTTATGGAGTAATTAAGCACTGGCTTAACTTCTGCTATATTTGGGCCAGGAGGTATTGCATTAGGAATTATGCTGATATTAGGGTCCAGTGTATATGCCTGTAATACAGGCCGAAATTCTCCATGTCCAGGTTCCATAGAACTGTATTGATACTGTTAATGTATTCTTGATTGCTCCATTACAATGTTGCCACGTATCTCTCCATTTAATTTGATCAGATGAATTTATCCCAAATTACAATCTGTGATAAAAGACAAGATTAAGAATTGCTATGAGATACAGAAACCCCGAACTTGCCAAAAACCAACTCAAGGCCTTTTCCAGCTTACTTACAATGGAAGTGGTTTAGTCAAATTTATGTAATCTTTGAAATGATGCACATCCAAGCTCCAACTAGCAAAAATGCTTCAGACAATACTATACTGCATAAGATATTAAGCATATAGAGAAAACGTGAGTAACAATATCAATATAATGGTGTAATGTAAACTGGAAGAAGATAAAAGAATTCAAGCCTTGACAAATAAAATACAAATACTGTTTATAACACACTCAAGGATAAATAAAAAGATGTGATGCAATATCCACTTAACACCTAAACATTTTTCTTCAGGTGATGCAGTGCGCACTATGATTATATTAACAAGGGCGTTAACCAAGGAATAGCCTATAACTATACTTGAACTTAGAACTTTTTAATTTTCTCCGATCCGACCTCAAAAATAAAATATATTATCCCTCTCTAAACTACAATCTTTCATCTTTAAAACAATTTAAATATGTGTTTTATTTTCTATCTCTACTCTTCAATATCTTACAAACTTTGAACACCAACTAGATCAGTGACAAATTTAGCTAACCAAATCCTCAATAAGAAATTTAGTTTATCAACATTAACGTTAACAAATAGCAAAAAATTCAAAACTACTTTGACTAACCCAGATATCAAATCAAACCAACCTACATCTAATTCTCAATTAGTAAATCTTTTGTGTCTTTGGGAAATAAAAATTAAAAAGACACAACTCAGCAATTGAAAAGATTTACCTTTTAGACAAGTGCTTTGCAATGAAGAGCTCTAGCTTTGTTTTTTCAAGAGGGTGTAAGAGAAGCAGCCCTGGTCGTTCCAGAACAAGTCACTCTGTTTGAGCTAAAAGTATGAGAAAAACACACGATAATCTCTACTTTTCTCTCATTTTCCTTCACTTTCTCTCACTTTCCATCTTTAGGTATGTGGGTTTCTTCTCATTTATCTTCTTCTACTGCAAAACATTGAGTCTATTTTAGACAATTTAAAATAACTACTCAAATCTGTTTGTCCGCAATAGCAGGTATAAATTCGTCCTCCGATAGTCAAACAAGAAAAACAAAACGTAAAATTCCCAGATGGTCCTCACCTTTTATCTATTCTTACTCTTGAAGCCATTACTAATTTGTTTTACCAAAATAGCCTTCTTTTTAATCTGCGGGCCGTGGCTCTGGCGGTGGCATGATCCTCTGCTCTCTTATAAACTTTTCTCCTACAATACATTTCCGATCACCATCCGATTCATTATTTTTGGCATTGATGATCTAACCTTTCTTTCATCACAAGAGTAATTACCATCAAAATAACTTGATTTAATAAAATCACACATGATGATCGGAGATCATCGATAAACTAGAGAACAAATCAACCAAGGGTATAGCTCGAAAGTTAAGGTGCACCAGTGTAAAATTACACATGGATGTATTATAACATACTGATATAAATTAGAGAAAACAACCAAAAAGTTAAATTAAAAAAAATAGAAAAATTAATTTTAGGGTCCGACTATGATACATTTATGTATTGATGCATCTTAAAAGTTAATTATTATTATCTTAAAATGTTATTTATAAAAACTTAAAATAAAATATTAAAAATTTAAAACATTAAATATTTAATATTATTTTTAAATTTTTTATTATTTATTTTAAATTAATAGTAATAAAATTTTTAAAATATAACAATACGTATATTATAGACAAATCTTAATTTATAAGATAATACATGAAAATGATGGACATCCCGAATACCTATAGGGTAATCTAATGCCGTGTGCCATCTACCATACGGTGATTTGATCTTGAATTAATTTATGGGGTTTTAATTGAAGGCGACCCTTTTGTGAAGAATGCAATTTATGAAAAATTTAAATAAATTTTTTGTATATATATATATATATATATGATATATTCAAGTAATAATACTTTTTTGATTTTCATTCTTCGTACCAAAGCATGCAATATGATAGTAACAATCATGAGATGTCCATTTTACCAATTGTCACGTTTTGTGTTTCTATTTATTTACATAACATGGTGTGTCACAAGATTAATGCCAAAGCCACATGCTACACTTTGTTATAGTTGTCTCAAATTATAAGCAAATGAAGGAAACGGGCACGTGTCAAGTCATAGATAACATGCCTTGGACATCACCTACATTTTAGTCCATTTATGCATTCAAGACTTGGAGAAAAAGTTGTAGATTTTGTTTGCCTTTAAAGGGAAGAAAATGAATGATAGAAAATTTTTGGCATCTTATGAAATCTTTGTGAAGATATTGATATTGGTTTGACCTTGTTTTATAATGAATTTAATCACTTTGTAATATTCCATAATTAAAAATAATAATTTCTCAAATCTTAAATTTATATATATATATTTTTTATATATGTAAGAGTATAATTTCTTCATCTATACAAAATAGGCTGTTAACTTTTGTTAAAATGGCTTAAGTATTTTTTTTAGTGTTAAGTTATAAACTTGAATGCTATGGTGATCAAAATTAGATTTATTAGAATTATTTTAATAAAAATTAAGAATATTTTGATATATATATATATAAATTTAGGAATCTAAATGCTATTAGTCATGCGATTAATTAATTAATTTTTGTGCTTATCGCTAATGGGTTATCTTGTTAGTTAAATTTAAGCATTAATTAATAATTTTATGGGATAAAGAATTGAGAATTTGGGCATGGTCGGCCAAGTTGGCTCTTTTTTTTCTTCTCCAACTTTGCTCTACACATAGTTTGTATGCTATTTGGTCGGTTTGCTATCACTTTCTTGTGATTATTTTGTCAAAAACAACATGTCTTTTTCGACCCAATTCAAAGAAATCGCCACATACTTTTCACTGGTGATCATAGCCCTATCATTTTTTAATTTTATTTTATTTGACATTTTGTTTAAAAAAAAAATTAGGTCTTATTCTTACAAAATTGAATTTCCAGCATCAATCCGAACAAATCCCAAGTTCACATCAAGTTTGTTGTCATTTTCAATTCATTTATTTTCTCAGTCCAATTTCTCACTTCTTGTTGTCTATATCATAAGCAAGTTTCCATTGTTGAATCATTAGTGGGTTAAACCTAATCAATTAAACTAATAAGAATCCAACATTAGGCCCCATAAGTTGTAGTTGTTTCACGATTGCTCTCTATTTATAGTAGTCGTTTTGCCTCATAGTATGAATGAAACATGAAACTATCTGAATAAACTCCTTAAACAGAAGAGCAAACAAACAGAACAAGGAAAGAAAAAGTACTTACTGAGTTTCCTAGAGAGATGATGTTCGATATTATAGTAGTAGTAGTAGTAGCAGCAACATAACATTCATGATACATTTTCATCAAAAACAAAAAAGCAAAACAAAACAAATGATGCAGCAACTTAAAAGGATTGGCTAAAAATCCATGTAAAAATTTGTGGAGGAGGAGATGCTACTTCTCAAGCTTACAAGATGGTGCAGGTCGATTGAATTTTACTGTACAGAAGGATCAGTTTATCAGTTTACATACACAGAATTCATTCCATTTTGTTAGTCACTAAGTGAAAGGATGGATAATAGTTATCTACCTTTTTGTGGGTTCGTAATTGCTCAAAGCTTGCTCAAATTTAAGCCAAGAAGGACCAGTTTCTTCCGGATTCACATTCTGCGGCCCTTCCAGATATGCTTGAACAACAAACTGTGGAGTTCTTGCACTGTTAATTTATAAGCAGACAATTAGATCAAAGAGAGCTTTTCCAGGGTTATCAACTTGTTCAACAAAACCAATTTTATGAAACTTTGAATCATGAACAAATTACCTCCCTTCATATTCTGCTAAATAAGCCAAATAGGCCGCACCAAAGTACATGGACACAAAAGGTTTAGCTAGATCGTCTTCAGATTCAACTTTATAAGCTCTGTAGCCCAACTCCCTTCACAAGACATTTCAAATTTACAAATATTTCAGCGCACCGTGCCAAAGGTTTTGAAACAAAAAGAAAAGCTCGATCATTCGTTCAAGGGGCAATTAATTTATAACAGCATTTGAAGAATTCATAGTTCTAGTGCAGAACATTGATTTGGTATGGACTCCATAATCACATAAATATCAAATTTCTATACAAACTCGTCTATGATTACTAACTCACATGTAAATCCAGAAAGCAGTGGAGTAGTCAATTCCCATTAAGCCAATTCGAGGCGGAACACCATTAACAAAACGCATGCTAACCATCTCAGCAATAGCACAAAGATATGTCTGTCAAAGCAAGAAATGAGCACAGATACATCATATCACGAAATCTGTAAATTTTCACTATTTAAACTGTATACTTACAGATTTAACATCCTTGGTACTGAAGTGTTTTGAAAGAATGATATTTGCTACTGCCTGCAAAAAGACATCATTATCATTTATTTGAAATGATAACACGTTCAGCATTCATTTAAGTTTTACCAAGAAAGACTCTTATTAGCAAAAGCTTTGTAAATAAATAACTTTTATTTTTCAAGGCATGCCAATCAAACTCTATAATATTCATGTACATTATACAACTCTTAAGGGTGAGCCTCACGAACAATTAATTTCTGTTGAAAAAGACATCTGACACAATTATAGATCAAATGATCAATCAAATTTTTTTAGATTTTTGTCTTTTTAAAACCCATAACATAGTCCATTAATGTTGATTCATGTTGACTTGTACCTTCAATTCCACTCGGGAAAGATAGAATCTGTTCTTTGAATCATGTGAAAAGCGCACTTTCCCCTTTTTTTCTCCAGATCTCGTCCACTCTTTAACAATATCATGATGACTCCACATCTCTTCCATGTCTTCGGGAGACGTTTTAAGGTCCCAATACTCAGTAACTGCTTCTCAGGCAATAAACAAGGAAAATCAACTGGGCTGATACTGTTAATATCGAAAAAGAAGTAACAAAATTAAAAAGAATTCTCATAATTTGCATATTATCTTTATAGTAGTTATAATGCATTATGATGCACTGTTTGTGATCCAAATAAGAACATTCGTGCTAATTGAAACAAAGCTAAGTAACAGAAAAAAGAACAACCATTGTTTTCTGAAGGAGGAGGAGCACGATCATGAATGTGTGCATTAGCTGGCGAAGCACCATCATCCAAGAATTTTCTGCACAACAAAAATACAATGGTAATGAATTTCAAGAATCACGTACTTATTCAATTTAGGGATAGTCTTCAGCTTCCAGCATGTGGTAGGTTCCTGCTTCACGGTAAATGTACAAGATCAAAAATTCCACATTTCAAATTCTTCTTTAGTTGACCA
The DNA here is from genome assembly GCA_032402905.1 of Khaya senegalensis. Classification (NCBI taxonomy): domain Eukaryota; kingdom Viridiplantae; phylum Streptophyta; class Magnoliopsida; order Sapindales; family Meliaceae; genus Khaya; species Khaya senegalensis. The sequence continues at coordinate 6,345,273 of CP135558.1, read as the reverse complement.
CACAATAAATGGATAACTTTCTAAATGCCCCTCTTCTGTTCCAAAGTATTTTATTAAAATGTCAAGGTTAACATTGAACGTGAAATTATTATTGAAAAAAGAAAAGAAACAAAGAAACAACCACCTTGATGGAAGGCTTTCTTTCACTGAAACATAGCTCTTCCAATATGGCAAAGTCGATTTATGAGTTGCCTTTTTCGTACCACCTTTATATGCCCTAATAATAAATTCTTCAGTCCTTTCTCTGCAAAGAAATTATCCAATATTACTACTTCAGAACCAATGAAACTGGTGGGTTAGGTTAATCACTTGGCAAGAAGATGTTTCTTTGGAGGAAAACAGAAACAATAGAAATGGATCAAATGAAGTCCCTAAATTTTAGTAACTTACTGGTCTTGAAAGTTTGATAACCACTTAAGGTAAGCAGCTCCAAAGTATATGCTAACGAGAGGCCTGAATAGAAGGTCTGGATTCTGTTCTACATCATATTCTCTGTAACCCATCTCACTGAAAGAAATTTGCAGTTGAAAGTAAAGAAACCACGAACAAAAAGGGGCATGCTCAAAAAGGGGAGGATAAAATAGGTACCCAAACAGCCATACTGCAGTTTTTTGCGTAAGGTGCATAATTCCTACGCTCGTCTCCTTAGTTTTTTTGTCATACCGCACAGAAAGGAGTTGTCTGTCACTTTCAAGTTCAGCAATTGCGCAAATCATGTCCTGCAGAAAGAGTAAAAAGGTTGTCCCAAACTAGAAAATCTCACTGTGGAAAAAGAGCTGACAATTCTAAATTAGTCATTCAGATTATCAGGTGATCATGGATTATTAGGTGAATCAGTGCATATAAACACTTGCACGCACAAAGTTACATGTATAAATTCACATTTCCGTGAATATTCATTAGTGTCTGTGATTAAAGAGCACCAAACTCCTGAAAAAATAAGCCAATGATGAATGTAACTGCCAATGAAAAGACGGCGAATATATTCTGCATGATCTAAAAAGAGAAACGACGTAAATGAGTTTCATATTCTGATGAGTAAGACTAACCGGATCAATCTGTGAACCAAAATGTCTCTGGACTACGATATTGGCCACAGCCTGAAAGTAACACCATGTGATAAATGAAAAAAATAGATACATACAAATGATTTGCAGCGAAATATAAAAAGAAAGCATTTTAGTTTTACCCTCATCTCGGTCTGTGTCAAATAAGGCTGTCCGTCAGGATCTCTAGATAAATGAACTTTCTGTCCTTTTGTCTCCCCAGCATCAATCCATTCCGCACTGACTTCAACTTCCTTCCACATTTCCTTCAAATCAGAATCTTCAATACAATCATCCCAATACTTGAAGCTGACCACCATCCTTTCTGTTCTGACTATATCTTTCTCACAATATCTATCATCCAAAACAACCCATCAATTTCAATTCACGGTACTGCTTCAAACACAAACAAACCATCACATTGACATGTGATCAAACAGAATCCCAACAAAAAAAATATAGAAACAAAAACAAAACGTTCAGACATCAAAATGAAAGCAGGAAAATGAATAGAAGCTTTAACCCTCGTATCAAAATCCCACATACGTGCAAATATAAATGCAAAAGGAGGAAGGGAAAAGAATGAAATGTTCCTTCCCGAGCGATGTTGTGGGAATGAGAAAGCGAGGGAAGCGTAGAAGAGGAAATAAAATTCAGAAATGGGAATTGTTAAAACAGAGAGTGGCACGTGGCACGTCACGCTGCATCTCAGGTGAAAAGAAATGGGAACGTCTCAATTTGGCAAGTATGTTGCGTTACGACAGCTGGGGTCTTGGTTTTTTCTATTACTCACCGTTGATTCTGTTTACTAAATTTAGAATATCTTGGTCAAAGTCAATGGGGAAAAATTCATAAATGAAAAATCATTTAAATAAAAAATATATATATTTAATTTAATATGATATCTTACATTAAATATTTTTTTTAGAATGTATGAAATGATGGAGTCTATTATCTAAATTATAACAAAAATAAATAAAATTAAAAATCTTAATAGTGTAAAAAGATATAATTAGAAGTCAAATTTATATTATACTAATGCCTAATTTAACAAATTTTATTACCAAACATGAATGTAGTAGGAGTGGTAAGTAACAATTTTTATTATTAAACATTAATGTAGTAGGGTTGATAAACGAGTCAACTCGTACAAATGAGGTCCATATAAGTTTATAGATTGAATGGAATTAAATTTGCATAAAACAAAAAGTACGATCTTTTAGAATTTGAGTTAAGTGAGTTTATGTTTGAATCAATTTAGGAATTTAAATATTTTAAAAAAAATTAAAAAAAAATTAAAAATAATATATTAATTTATATGCTAAATTTAACACAAATCTTTATCTTTTGATTTGATTTGAATTTTGATTTGATTTGAATTTACAACAGATTAGGCTAAACTTTTACTATTATTATGTCAATTAGGTTAAATTTAAATCGATTTAATTCTTTTGTCATCTTTATAATAAAGTGAACACAATTTTTGTTCAATAATTTAATTAAATTTTACATACATATACGATACGACAAATTTTTTCAATTTAAATTTTTTTAAATTAAAATTGAAATAAAAAATTTTATTTTTTAAAGATTAAAGTTAAAAGAATTAACATTTAATATCGTGAATTCAAATTGTTTTGAAATAGTACAAAATTAAATAAAACAAAATTGTATTATTATTTTAAGAGAATTGGTTTTTTTTAAAAATATAAAATTAAAATTAAAAAAATTAATTAGAGTTCCAAAAGAATTGGATTCGAGTGGTGGGTGTCATTTTCTCAACCATCGAAAGAGAAACAAAAAGGGTAGATAAAACCAAAGGAAGGGAAGCGAATAGTAGTTAGGACCACGTGGACGATTTGCACCCCAACTGCCCAAACCCTTTGTCTCGTTTCTTATTATTGATCTTGTGCGTTGCCTTCAAGCAGTTATCTTTCGAATACCAAAACGACTGCTTGCCATTTTCTTGTCTCGGCTCCTTCCATTTGCAATCGCATCTGTAAACAATTAATTCCGTTTGATTTTGCCACATACACTTAATTATCATGACTTTAATTAATGAGTAACATATTTTATTAAACGTATTTAGCTTTCAACGCTTTTAAATTAAATTGATTTAAAATTAATCTAAATTAATTATTTTTCTCGCATAAAAGAAATGCCTTCACGATAAAGGGTCTTTTGAGTTAAGAGTAAAATAACAAATAGAATAGAATTTCAATGAGAACAATTGATTGGATTGAGATGTTTCCTACACAATTAAAATTAATTTAAAATCAGGCCAACACCAAAGTATCCAACCCTTAATTGAATATTTGGTAATATGGGCGACTTCGGTACAGTTGGAACTCCATCTAACACCCAAGACCTAACCACAAAGGTTTCACCAGCAGACTTGTCGGTAGGACCACCACAATCTAAATACAAGAAAAGGCCATCCAGAAAAGCAACAAACGTACCCGAAAAAGGCCCAGCCTGGTCTGACGTGGCTTTCGAGGTCGCTGTGCTTTTCGCCGCTCAGCTCAGCTTGACTAAACGACAAACTCCCCTCGTGATTCACACGGCCACACTGCTCTAATCACGATTTTTCAAGTTGTTACACGTGGAATACTCCGACAGGTCGATCGGGAGAGCTACCCTAGGATTTTTCGCACGGTACAGCACCTCCTTGATTTTCTAGTTACGTATGCGAGAGAAAGTAAGAGAGGCGAAAGTTGGTACAGGCTTGACTTGAGAATCTCCGCTCAATACCTAGCTTTTCAAAAACACAAACACAATAGAGGGAGGACTCGCAACGTTAAAACACATTTCATATCTGACTGGCTCGTGCCTACTCTCAAAAGCCGCGGCAACTACCCCCTCTCCTATTTATATTAGGGTTTTTGGCGGAGAGACCTCGTAAGATTGCCGTAATAAAATATGGCTTCCTCTTCTCTCCTCAGATCTACGGCCTCCGCTTCTCTCGTCCAAGCCTCCCGCGCCGACCTCACTCCCCCGCCGTCCGCTCGCTTTAAGGTTGTGCTTTTCTCCCGTCAACGTCGCTTTCAGCACGTTGTCGTTTTGTATTATTTTATTGATTTTGATTTGTAAGCTCTGTTTGTTAGCTGTTCAGAAAACTGAGCATTGAATCTCGGTTTTTTTTTCTCTTCTATTTGTTTTTTGTTTTACGATCGTTTCGGTGGTTATGATGAGCATGACATGAAGAAATGAATAAAATATTGTGTAATGAGCAGAGTACCTTTGTTTGAATCAGCTGGCTAGAGTTCGATATTTTTTGTTTCGTGAAGAATGTCTATCTTTTTAAGCTGATCTGAGCTCGTACTTCAAATCTATTCGCCTTGGCTTGAATAGAATTTTGTTTTCGTGGTTCTGATAATAATTTTGGAATTTTTTTAATCTCTGTTTGCAAACATTTTCTCTGCAGCCAAACATATTTTAAATTTATCTCTTTGTTTATTTTTTCAGGGAGCGTCGTCTTGTGGCTTTAATTTTAATAAGAACACTTCAAGCATTTTCGGTTCTTCGGTTTCAAAGAGTTCTTCTTGTTTACAGTTGGGTAACATAACAGTTATCATTTCACAATCTTTTCTGAATTCTGTACTTTCTTGTGGTAGGTAGTTAACATTTGTGTGTTAAATTATACAGAAAATGTGTCTCCAGGAGTATCCAAGTTATCAAAGCCACGGCAACTGAAATGCCTCCCACGATTCCAAGTAAGAATCAAGGGATTTGCTTTTGACTCTGAATAACTTACGAAATATATTAGAAGATGCCTGTGCTGATTTCTTGTTTGGTTTGTTTTGTTTTGTTTAGAATCATGGGGTGGTGGCAACACAAAGGTCGGAATCAATGGTATGTTTTCTTGTGTCTGAAGTTGTGCACTTTTTTGAATATGGTTGTAGGTAGATTAGCTTGTTTATGCGATTCATATATACTTGTTTTCAAATACTTAGATCTCGAAGGTAATGCTTTCTGTCCAATTCAATGCATTTGACTTAAAAACATTAAGCTTGTGAAATGAGTGAATAATTTTTTATAATTATTTTTTTTGTAACCATACATTACTTTGATTACATTTCACCATGTATTACTGAAGGATTGAATTTACAAAGTGTTAATGCAAATTGATTTGCATTGATGTTATAATAACTGAATGTGTGTGAGCTGTGGCTATATGGACATTGTTTATAGTTTTCTGCAAGATAAATGTTTCTGAGGAAACTAATCAACCATCTGGATTTTGTTTTGCTTACTGTTTCTAATATTCTTCAGTTATTTGGAAATTAAATGATTTTAACATGCTTAACTATCTATTTGACGAATGAATGCATGAGGTGGGTTGTAGGAAGAAGTGGAAGATTGAGTGGCTTCATGTTGTACAGTTTTATTGCTGTTACTTCTTTGTGATATGCAAGAAATCAATGCATGTGATGGCTAAACTTATGCAGGTTTTGGTCGGATTGGAAGGTTGGTTTTACGAATAGCAATCTCTAGGGATGATGTTGATGTAGTGGCAGTCAACGATCCTTTTATTGACGCCAAATACATGGTAAAATATGCAATTAGTTGCTCATTCTTGTAGTTTGAGTTCTGCATATCTCTTTGGTTATGGATATCTAATTATGAATCTATGATTCAGTAAATTATTCTGTTTGTGGTTTTACTTAATCTGATGTTAATTTGTAATCCTTTTGGTAGAGCCTTAAGGTTTATTTTTGTATCTGAAATTAATTTAATTGGCTTTTAAGAAGCAGTGACAGCACACACACACACACACACACACACACACACACACACACAGAGGTTATTATGTCACAAGCAGTTCTTTTAACATGAACTACGGTGAAATGTATTCTGTTGGTTCAAGATGCTTCCAACTGCAAGCTTGTATCTTGGTGAGATGCCTATTTCAGTACCCTAATCAAGGCGTACGAGTCAGATCTAAACTGCCTCTGTTTCAGTAGCATCCAGAAATATATATTACTAATTCTTCTTATTCTTAATATCGTACAATATGGTGTAAACCAGAAAAGGACTTGACCATTCTCAACGATGGTTTTATTTTTGACATGGGTGTGCTTTTCTTGCCAGCTGACTGATGACTTATGTCTACTAGTGTGAAAGCTATCATCTTAACTCTTACTTATGGTTGTTCAAGTACTTTCATTATAAAAGAATGGTTATAATTCACTTTTTTATCTCTTTCTTTTTCAGGCTTACATGTTTAAGTACGATTCTACTCATGGAGTTTTTAAGGGAACTCTGAAGGTTGTAAATGAGTCCACCTTGGAAATAAATGGGAAGCAGGTTAAAGTTTTCAGCAAAAGGTACTCGCTGGAAATCAAATGACATCATATATGCAGGCGTAGTTTTATTGCAACATTAGAATTAATTTATTTAGGGGCTAACACTTAATTATTCTCTATCTAGGGACCCAGCTGATATCCCTTGGGGTGATTATGGGGTTGATTATGTTGTAGAATCTTCTGGAGTTTTCACAACAGTTGACAAGGCTTCAGCTCACTTGAAGGTTGGTTGTTATAAGTTTTGTTTGCTACTTTATCGGCTTATTATCTGTTTATCTTCATAATGTGCAGGCCTCAACTTGAGCTTTTCTTGACTTTGCTATTCAGGGTGGTGCTAAGAAAGTAGTAATATCAGCTCCATCAGCGGATGCACCTATGTTTGTGGTAGGAGTGAACGAGCAAACATACAAGCCTACTATGAACATTGTTTCTAATGCAAGCTGTACTACCAATTGTCTTGCTCCTCTTGCCAAGGTTTGAATTGCTTTTGCATTCCCAGATTTCAAGCCTTTTAATTGCTGGGGTTTTGTTGCATCTGATTGCTAATGTTTGAAGGGCATTATCATGATTCTGTAAAGTTTCAACAAATTAAGGTACCATGTAAAATCCCATTGCTGATATGCGGAGTAAGAGAGGAAACATAAAAGTGAGAATTTCAGGTGTAGCATGGTGGATAATTTGTCATGTAATTTAAACAAAATTTGTGAGTACATTCAAACAGGGTATGCATCTTTTATGTAGTTAATGGATTGGTATTTACATTTCTCAGGTGGTTCATGAGGAGTTTGGTATTGTTGAAGGTTTAATGACTACTGTACATTCAATTACAGGTCTCTCCGTCTCTCTGTCTCTGTCTCTTTCTTTCTAATTCTAATGTGCTGGACATGTCTATTAGCGTGGACGTGGTGACTAAAATGATTATTATCTTCAAAGTTCAGCCACACAGAAAACCGTGGATGGTCCTTCAATGAAGGATTGGCGAGGAGGACGTGGAGCAGGACAAAATATCATTCCCAGTTCAACTGGTGCTGCTAAGGTAAGATATGGTTACCTTGTTCTCTTTGCTGAATTTTGACTGGGTGGTACTATTTTGAAAAAATTCTATGTTGCAGGCTGTTGGAAAAGTTCTTCCAGACCTCAATGGAAAGCTTACTGGCATGGCCTTCCGTGTCCCAACTCCTAATGTGTCTGTTGTGGACTTGACTTGTCGACTTGAGAAGGGTGCTTCTTATGAAGATGTCAAAGCAGCCATTAAGTATGCATCAGAGGGGCCACTGAAAGGCATTCTTGGATACACGGATGAGCATGTTGTCTCTAATGATTTTGTTGGAGACTCAAGGTATAACTCTCCCTCTGGTAGCTAAATTTGTATTTCCCAGTATTCTTTTATTTCTACCATTGCTCCTCGTGACATCTTAGGATCGCCGGGCGTTTGTGTATCATATTTATTCAGCCTGCAATTGGCATGTTTTATAACTTTTATGATCTTACTCAATCTAGGTCAAGTATTTTTGATGCCAAGGCTGGGATTGGGCTGAGTGCATCTTTCATGAAGCTAGTATCATGGTATGACAACGAATGGGGATACAGGTACAGCATCTTGCACTCTTAACATAGTCAGTGAAAGTGTGAAACAGATAACCTGGTGTCATTGTGATGGTAACTGACATTTGTATTTTCAACTCTTCTTTCAGCAATCGAGTGCTGGACCTGATTGCGCATATGGCATTGGTTGCGGCTCACAACTAAACCCCAAAGATGGTCGCTGGTGCTGCAATTTTAGTGCCTGCTTCGAGTTAGATTGAATGAATTAGCTATAAAATTTTATAGTAATCAACTTTTGTGTTCTTAGGGGCTTTTCTTGTCAACATGAAGCTGGGACATCTGTTTGATGCAAGTTCTAAAATAATGGAATAATCAAAAGTGTACCGAGTTGATTCCAGTAGTACAAATCTACATTTAGAATTTGGATACTCATGTTCTCCTCGATGCAACCTCATCAGTTCTATGCTTATTATTTGATTTGCCAGTATGAAATTCGTATCATAATGTTTTGGAATCTTATGCATGGATGTTGGTTTTCTAATATACTCTTGATAAAATTCTCAGTCCATTGATTTATGAAGAGATGAATGAAGAATAATTTGGCGGGAGGAAATTGTTTTCATGTACCAGAAGAAAGAAGGAAAGAATTCTCTGTTAATTTTGAAAAAATTTATACTTGGGTATAATTTTGTCAAACTTGAGAGGGGACAAGTGAAAATATCTCTATTAATTAATAATATAATTTTCACCCACCCTAGCCTTGGTGTCGAAGCTCCCGATCAGGGCCTACTTGTCTCCTTCCCTTCCCTTCCAAGGCATAGCATCGTGGTAACTTCATCTACGGGAAAGATTGTCATGTAAAACGCATCTCCTTAATTCTTTCCTTTCCTTTCCTTCAACACTTTAACCTTATCACTACATTACATTAAATTAAATTACATTTACCTTTGTTTATTTCTTTGTTAATACTACTGTTATATACTAATTAATTAAGCAATTACTGTAACTAATTAATTATTATTTTGCAATATTCCATTACTTTAGGCCTCGCTTCTCCTCAGTTGGTTTCGTTTCTAGTCATTCATTGATATATTTCATCTCATACAACCGCCTGCTTTAAAGTATCGTCCACCACCCAAAATTCCAGAAATTCTTCTTCTTCTTCTTCTTCACTTGTCAATGATTGATCGATCAGCAAAGAACATTCTAGAACTTCCAATAATCTCAGCAGACAAAAGCATTTTGTGCATGCGTATGATTGGTTGTCCATTCTATGACTGAAACTATACGCGGAGACTCTCCCAGTGGATCACTGCATGCATGCATGATGACCGAAGAAGAATCTTAAAAAGATAAAGATACACTAGACCGACACAACAACACATTTAATTTGCTTTCACAGGACAAATTAAACTCATCTCACCCAATCACATTTCGAAACGTGTCAGTAATTCGTATGGGAGTATTGGTCTTAACTTAAGCACATACCTCGTCAGTGGATCCCAAAAGGTCATAGCCATGTCACCAGTTTCAGGAAATTTAAATTTCCTAGTATTTGCTTGCTGGAGCCAATGAAAGAATGAAAGAAAGAGAGAAGCTGATATCCCATTTGATACTATGTATGAGAAATTGACTGTAAATTGAAATTGAAGACCAACAGTAGTTTTCCTTTGCTTTAGCTCTTCTTCTTCTCTATCTACATATACCTTCCTTGATCACCATTAGCTTCTCACAAAGCTCCCTAGTGTTCATTCATATCTCTTTCTGCAAACTCTTATGTAAGTCATCACTCTTTCCTCTCTTAACTCTTTTGCCTTTCATTTTAATTTCTTAATTATTGCTTTCTTAGTTTGCAGAATGCACTATAACAGCTTCTGCATCTTCATTTTGATTATTGTTTAACAGTTTTATCTACTTTCTCGCAACATCAATTTGTTTTCCTCTCTGAATTATATACATACATACGTGCTTAGGGAGGAGAATTGGTTATTATATAATGTTGTTGATCTACACAATTTGTGTGAGCTAGCTTAATTGACGACGTTTCAAGTGTTGATCATGATCACTGGTATATGCAACATAACTAAGAACCGACCAGAGACAATAACAAAACCAGTAAGGTGTTTAGTAGATCACTCTTGTCTCAATTTTAAATGATACGATAGATTTTTTTATTTTCTTCTTTTTATGAAAGAATTCTGTGTCTGGAATAGAGATGCCGAGCAATGCAATTTCTCCGAACTTGTTTTCTGTTCTTGGGTGCCAGATTAAGTTAGAAGTTCATCAACTCTATTTACTAGTTATTTGTTAGATGAACTTCTATAACAAGCATCCTTAAACTTGAATTTGAAAATCAAGAACAACACATGCACCTAAACTTGTATGCATTTGACAGAAAAATCTTCTTTATTTTCATAAAATGAAGAGTTCTACAGAAAACTTCTCTTCTAAGTTATTAATTTTCTGGCAAATTATATGTGTATGCGGTGTTCATCTTTGTTTGAGCTACTAAATTTAATACTGTATACGCAACTGCAGTTCAAATTAATTGTTTTGACCAAATGGCTAAGACG
>CP135558.1:6298575-6325091 GCA_032402905.1 Khaya senegalensis | reverse complement strand
CTAATCTCTCTATATAATATTATAACAATAACTCTTATTGTTATTTTAAGGTCCACACGATGAAATTTGGATTTCTTTATTGTTAATATAACAATGTGAAGTTGAATGGCATTTTAATCATGGGCTAGCTATTGGGTAGCATAAGCTTTTTTATTTAAATTGGTAGAGATCAATGTTCTTCTTGTCTTGTCATCTTAACTTTTCAATTATTTAGTAATTGGACAGAGTGTAAAATGGGCACACATATGACATATCATCAGTTTTGTAATAATGCACGCATACACACCTTTAATGAGGTAAGGATCTTCTGTTCTCTTTGTCCCAAAATTGTTATGGAAGTTGGAATAATAATGATTTTGCTATAGAATATATATAAAACTAAACTAGACTTATCAATTATAAGCAGAATTTTTTTGACTTCTAATCATTGCATGACATGCCAGGACCTTTTGGATTTGCCCAGATTCCATTGGTAGAAACTCGAGAATTGGTCCAAGTTCACACAGTGCTTGTAAGCCAAAGGGATAATTATTAATCGAGAATAAAACTGAAAGGATTTTTGATGCGATGAAATAGGTGATTGCAGAAGAACAGAACATGCCGCATGAAAGCAACATTTCAGAGAAGAAATGGAATGAAATGAGACGAGAATTATAACATTTGTCTTTTGTTTGCACAAACTAAAATGCTAAAAATGAAGCCGACATTTTTGGAATCTAATGCTGCTTATGATGTATAGCCAACCCAACAACTATCATTCTACAATGTCTAGCTAGCTACTAACCCTTTGGCCTTTGCTTTGCTTTGTTTGCTTTGAATTCTTGCTTTGGATTTGCTTTATCATCTATCTATATATATATATCAAGCTCGTCCATAAGTTCATGTGAAAGGTTGCATGGCTTTAGAACTCCATGTAACACACTCTCTCTTTATCTCTCTCACAACAATAAAGTAGTTGAAAATGGATCAAACCCATGTGGGACACAGAGCTGGAAAATGGAAAGAAATATAGTAACTAAACGAGAGAACTCCTAGTTAAGAGAGAGAGAGAGAGCTTCCTGTAGAATGGAGTACATTCTGCTTTTTATTTTTAATAGGAGCGTATTGGCGAAAAAGAAAGAGTTTGGAATCTCTTTTTTCATGCAAATCAAAAGCTTCTCTATCTATCTATGCTTTCATAAACAGTGAATTCCCACATAAGGTTGAAGCTATTGTTCTCTGGTTTATGAAATATTGTGCAGGACGGTTTGTTTAAGACAATATTAAAAGGGTCTTTCGGCTAAAGAAACCTGGAACTCTCTCTCTCTCTCAAAGTGATTGGCTTATCACAACTCAACGCACTCCGTATTTGAGGTGTAAAAATTTTAAAAGACATCTAAAGACAGTGAACTAACACAGAATAGAATATCGTCACTTGTGAATATACTGTTTTCCACAGTAATTTAGCTGCTTTAATCAATATTGCGGCCATCCTCATCCTCGAAATTCTTATAAAATTTATTGAATAACTGTACGCGAATAACGTATTAAGACAGGTTTTACTCAATAAACCATCTTTCAGTTAATACATATGAAGAAAGTTATAGCCTTTAATCAATATTTTCATGGGTAGACGTAATTTTATTCATAATGTTTATCATTTTTCACGAGTATATATAATTGCAAATTTTTGCGGAGCAGGAGCTGTTTCTGCAATTCTGCAAATGAGAGAGAGAGAGAGAGAGAGAGAGAGAGAGAGAGAGCAGTCAAAGATTTTGTGTTTGCAATCATTAAAGTGGTTAGTATGTCTTTACCGATTAGGAAAATGATATTTTAAGGAAAGGAATTAAAGCAGAAGGTAACATAGAACAAAAAACAGTAAAGAAAAAGTAGTTTGGATGGCAGGAAAATTTAAAGTAGAGAATTAAAGTAGAATGTGACGGTGTGCCAGGTAGATTTGTTCGGATGATGCAGGGCTCCTCTTCTTCAAGCCATCACCTGTTGAATGATAAAAATGTTCTTTTCCATTTGGGATTAAAAAAAATTGTACAGAAAGAATCATCTCATATGACCCCACACCCTCAATTTTCCGTGTCGTTTTGAATCAATCCACACATTTTCATCGACAACCCACAAAAACAATCACCAAAATTAATCATTTTATAAGTTCTCTTCCAGGATTCCTGAAGATTTCACATTTTTTTTTTTATACGAAAGACGATGAAACTATTTGTATACTCATTATCCAAAATCCTCCCTTTAACATAGAATACGGATTACGAAAACGTTTTTCAAAATCAACATGCTGACTGAAAATGGCTAATGGTTCACTAACCAGTTGTCAAACTGTTTGAATGTATGTACAATATAGGATCAAATTTTGAAAGATTTTCATTTGTTTGCATACATTCATGAGGCGCAAACGCCACCGTCACGGAAAAGTAAAGAATGATCGTATGTTTTGATGACGATCATGTACGAATGAACATTGTTTAATTATATCCCAAAAGATTAATTATACTAATTCTAGTTAATTAATTAGTTAATTCTTCTTCTGACAATAAATAATAGGTGATGTCTGGTCTGGACAGTACTGTTTGTCTCTCCAACGTTTAAAATAATATTATTTCTATTCCTGCATGTATCTTTACATTTCGTCTTGATAATCTTGGAGTGTACAAGCTCTCTTCGGGGTTGCCATGCATCTGATTGGTCGGTAATCCATGTGGCTGACATTTTTTCAATTGCCTCAGAATGACAATCCCTGAGACACCCATTTTTCTCCAGTTGCTAACTCTATTAATCATGTATATAATAATGTTTTTTAATACCCAAAAAAGAACGGAGAAGGAGTTGTCTAGAATTCGTTATATGCCGTGCCATTGTTGACTGATCTTCTGTTTACTGTTTAATCTCGTGGTATGGGCTGACATGAGCAGTGGAAAACTAACTTTAGTTCATTCTTCAAGAGGAATGCTTGAATTCATTTGTATGCTCACTAATTTTGGTGGATTCTTATCATTTTGGGGGAGATTGGCATTCATCTACCCAATGACATTATGCGCAATCATTGAATTCAAAATTAGTGGACGATCTCTTTACTAGGCTGTAAAAGTACCAAAAGGTATATATTAATTACAAGACAAATTTATCCTAGCTATCACTCCCAGCTAATTGTGGCTTTACATTTCTAAATGAGACCCATTCATCAAAATCTTTCAAGAATTATCTTCCTCTTTCGAAAGTTGTACGATATTGTAACCTCGCTTCCATTTCGTATTCCCATTCTACGTAATATTAAAGGATAGAATTACCCAACTAATACTCACAATGACAGAAATTAGCTGGATGGATATGTTTAGAACATTCGTTTCTCAATTCCTATGAACTCGAGAGACGTGAAATAGTTTTGTAAAATCATAGATCATTATATTTTTTTAACAAGGTGTTGGGCATAATACCGATCTTTAGTACTGATAATGAAAACACGAATACACGCGATATTTAGGTGGTATCCTTTTCGTAGCCTTGTCTTTGTCGTAATATGCAAAGAGTACAAGGATGGGAACTGCAATAAAAACATGGCAATTAATACAACTGATAATTGTACACCGTATGGTATGATTGAGCAGTGATAAAAATAATGAGGTAGCCTTAGTATTGCGTGTTGTAGGGTATGGACGGTTTGTTGGCCCACAAAACTTTTAGATGGGTGCCTCTGATTTTTGTTAGTTTGTGAGCAGGCAAAAGCAGAGAAGCTTCTTATCCTCCCTATGGGTTTTCACACAAATCGTTAGACATAGAATCTTCAAAAGCTACCCAAAGTACTTCATAATATATCATGTGATACTCTCTTTTATCCTTCATCATCGAACATAATTACCAACTCTACCGGGTTTCTTATGATTCAATTTTGTTTATTAATTCTTACCAATAAAGTTAGTATATGGATTAAAGAAGAACTAAGAGATTATTAATTAATTATTAGAAGTTGCCTAGAAAATGGCAACAATGTTGATAGACTGAAATTTCGAGGGCTAAAATTTGGGATATGGTCCCAACAGTGGCCTATATAGTTTATTATCGTACAAGCAAGTTTATTACATCTCCTGTTACATTTCCCAGCTCCCACCTTTAGTTCATTTTTGCTCTCCTCTCTTCTCTCTTCTCCTTTCTCTCATCTCTCAGCAATATTGATGGCGCCCATGAGTCTCCCTCCTGGTTTCAGGTTCCATCCAACAGACGAAGAACTTGTTGCTTACTATCTTGATCGAAAAATTACGGGTCGAAGTATTGAGCTAGAAATTATCCCAGAGATTGATCTCTATAAGCATGAACCATGGGATTTGCCAGGTAGATATATTTATAGTTTCTTTGTCTTGCTTTAAATATTTGCTTTTGACTGTGATAATCAATTTGACCATGATTTCATTGTTAACAGATAAGTCATACTTACCTGGGAAAGACATGGAGTGGTATTTCTTTAGCCCTAGGGATAAGAAATATCCAAATGGTTCAAGAACTAACCGGGCAACACGAGCGGGTTACTGGAAAGCCACCGGAAAAGACAGGCCGGTTCACTCTCTTAAGCGGTCCGTCGGCATGAAGAAGACATTGGTTTATTATAGAGGCAGAGCTCCCCATGGTACTAGAACTAACTGGGTTATGCATGAGTATCGCTTGCTTGATTCCTTGTGCGGCACCGCATCAACCAGTTTAAAGGTACACCGTCTTCTCTATTTTTCTTCTTGTCAGTCTTTTATTCTTCTTCTTGTCATTGCCATAGATCTGTTAGGGTGTCGATATAATTGATGTGGTGGTCAAAAGAGTTAGGATTTAGGGGCAAGATCATAACATGATGTAATTTGGTGATTGTTTATGTGTTAATAAGAAGCATATTATGGATTAAGAAAACCTCAATGAAGAAAACCCTTTGAAAATTGAAATTAATGATGAAATCCTAACCGTAAAATTTATCGCCACAAAATCTTAGGTGCTTGAAATCATAATTCTGTTACTTCAAACTGATTTAGAGAAATTGCCACTGAATAAACACATCATGAATCGTGAGCTAACAGTGTAAGCATCTTCCTTTTTGGTGATTAAGCTGATCAGAATCATCAAAAGTTTGAAAATATATGGAGCAAATCTGATCTTTTGACAGGATAATTCTGCAAGCATGCATGATAGATTGCATCTTGATTTGTATCTCTTCTCTTTTCTTTTTCTTTTTCTTTTTTTTTTTATTTACTCGTTTTATTCCATATGTTTACTAAAGAATATATAGTCCATCACCATGATGACGAAAGACTCTTTGTTATTCACTTTAATGTACTTACTAGATCATATATTTTTCTTCTGTTTGTGATTCTGTTTCCTTCTTTTCTACGCATCTTTCTTAGCTTTTTTACTTAAGATCTTTGTATGTTACTCTTTTCCTAATACGTGATTTTGATCGGCTGATATTAATATTTTTGAACTATAGGATTTGTATGCATTGTGTCGCGTCTTCAAGAAAACAATAGAATTACCAAAGGCAAAAGAAGATCGAGAAACTATTGGGAAAATAGAGAAGGAAAGAGCTGGGTTTTCAGATGAACAAATGTTAGGAGATGACACAAGTGGGATTGAAAGTTCTCGAGGACGAGAAGCCGAAGATGAGAATTTCAATAATGACTACTCTAAATTCCCATCTGACACTTCTTCTTCAGATTTCACTCAAGCTACACCCACTGAAACTGGCACAGCAAATGATTTTCAAGCTCCATTTATTTCCGATGAAGCTAACAGCGCAGCTAATATGTATTCACTAGGCGTCGACTTCACTACCAGCCTAATCCAGGTACAATAAAAGAGAAACTTTTATTTATTGAATTACTTAACTAGGGAATGCTCGTAGGATTGGAAAGTCATTGGAGATGGTCCTCATTAATTCACTAGCCTTAATTATTTTGATTATTCTGATAATCATTCTTACTTTAACAACGTTCTTTGATAATGACATGATAATCTCCTTTTCCCAAGGCTGCATTTCCAGCAAATTCTGATTTGTTTCTACTTTATTACCGAGGCTTAATGTTTACACTTCCTTATTTTTGAGAACAAATTGATGCATCTTCGATCCTGTTAACATCACGATTGCATTCATACACCAAAATGATCATCAAAGTACAATCGATTGGGCAATGCATTGGAAACTGGCCCACAATACAAACCCTTTGCTTTGAATTCTCTTTTGATCTTAAAGTAACAAAAGTTACATGTAATGAACTCCACCTTTCTTTTCCTAAAGCTAGCTTCCTTCGAAAATCTCTTAGACTGACTCAAATTTGGCTTTCTTCACCATCTTCTGTGACTTCTTTTGACTGACTGGCTGACCCACTGATTTATGTCTCTCTCTTTCATTTTCGTCACTACTCATATTGCTATACAAATTCTGTCTTGAATATGACTATCTTCAATGACGTATTTCTTTATCTTATCTCTCTCTCTCTACCAATTTAACCCATTTTCCATTCAAAATCTGCATTGGTTTTTTCCATAAAAGAAAAATTATTTCCATAACATCGGGAATTAATCATTCCCATTTCCGACTACTGTTTTATTCATCAAAGAATGTGACATAGAAGTGATGGCTTATCTTTTTTTTCTTGATTATATATTTGTAAATGCAGGATATACAGATGCCAAGCTACCCAAACATGCAGTATCCATGTCCATACCCACCACTGGAATTGGAAGACTTCCCACAGATAAATATAGCGGAGACGATGCCATCAAAGCCTGTAAATTTTGACGAGTGTTTGATGTATGATAAATATAGGGATTACATGAACGGAACGCTGGAAGAGATTTACTATTTGTGTTCTTCTGAAGACAATAACTCCATCGCCCTCTCCACGCAAGACTAATTAACACAGACAATTGATGAAATCATTACCAAATTATCATGATGATATATAGAGTTAAGTTATACTTTTGTTTTCCTCTCACATCACTTGTATTGTTATACATCCACAATTCATTGACACAAAGGTAGAATATAATTGTGTTGGGTTAAATAACCCGAAATCGGGTGTGTTTTACATTGCTAACCACAAGGTAAGGCTGTTTACCATGTGCTTTTGCTTTTTAAAAGAAAAAAAAAATTGTACTGCTTATAGAATGAGAGTCGGGGCATATACCGTATTTCTTCGTTCTTCAATTGTCTCTTTTTTTTTCAACTTTTACACATTGTTATTGTAACTTTTTGGTCAATTTTGAAGGGAAAATTGATTAACCTACATATAATTGTTCATCTGTGAAAACATGTAACTGTTCTCGAACATGTATAGAATTTCGTGATGCTCATGAATACTTTCTATAAAAAAATGGAACAAATTGCATAAGTTGATGAAAGTTGCTAATGATAAGGATAATAATCATTTGATGTATATTAAAGTTAATCTTCGTAGTCAACATCTAGAATTTCTCAAGATCCGATCATGAAAAACACTCTTTGTAATCAGAATTACCTGCTGATCGGGTCGGTTTTCCTGTATCTAAGATTCTAAAACAGTACATACATGACATAGGAAAATGGATCGTTACTGGTTAAATACATGCCCAAACCTAGCCCATTATGTAATTAGTTAAGCACTAATTACTCCCGATTTTATTGAAGGTTTAAGCCCCACTCAATATTCTTCAAACAATTGGCCCAGCCAAACCTTAATCGAGTACAACATTATTGCATCCTCAACAAATCATCAATGGGTCATTAAACCATAACACTGTCTAATATACATTAATTGTTATGTAGGGCTTTGCATTATTATTAATTTTGAAGGCCGGTTCTTCTTGGCCCATTGCCTGGCTGCTACGACCTATTGGTTGAACAAAAAATTTTCTTTTCTACAGAATCGGAATACTGCTAGAAACAAGTCCCAAGGTCTGTGTTATGTAGAATTTGCAGACAGTGGCTGGCTGTGCTTGAAGGAATTAAACTTGCAAAAAGACAGTGGCCTCTGGAAATCAAAACATATGTATTGAATATAATCATTTTTATCAGAAAAACCATGCTGCAGATGTGAGATGGAACGGTTGATCTCTGAAATCCGGCCAAGCCCTTACTTCCAGAAACGAGGATTGCAAAGCTTGCCTTGTGTCCTGAGGATTTGCTGCAACAATCAAGATGCAGCTCAAATTCTATAATCACTTGCTTTATTGATGAATTTCCTAGTAAAATATAAAAAAATGATTTCCATATGAATAAAGTTTTTGCAGTAAAAGTCTTCTTACTTTACTTTATATATGAAATATGAAGTGAATTATGAAAATTACCTTAATTATTAAAATTAACATAATTCTAAGTAATATCTAAAGAATTTGTTGCTTTTTTTTTTTGGGGGTAGATGTGTTATATGCACGTTTTGAATGACATTTACATTTAAAAGAACAAAGTTTTGCATTCAAATCCTATTAATAAAATACACACGCCCGATTTGCATATGTCTCTCCATTTTGACCATAATCTCTCAACATTTGTTTTCTGAGTTTGAATATTGAGTGCTACAAAACAATATGTAATCCAATTAAAATCCCCTCATTGGAGTCTTGCCATGTGTTGCATTTCTCAACCAATTTATTCATTAAAACTTTAATACGGTTGGTGCAATAAAATATGATATATATCTTATCATCATTCGATATGACAATTTGTCTTATTTGAGGTATTGCATATTGACAACTCTACACGCTTGAACAATGAAAAGCGTGTTTTCCGTGAAGAATTATAGAATCTAATAACTTATTGATTGATTAGTTCATAAAATAATATGAATTATTGGTGGATGTTCGACCCATATGAAAACATGGAAAAGTGTACATGTTACAAATAACGATTGTGGTTAAATAATAGGTTCCTTTTCAGAATATTGCAGTCTCTTTTCATCCCCACCTTGCTGTTAGGATATCGGCAACCCACGTTTAGCTTTAAAAATCAACCTACAGCGACAAATACAACCAATTATATAAACCATATGTGTAACACAAAGTAAGCAAACGTAATTCCACTAATTGATGTGAGAGTGTTGTTGGTTGTCAGCTCCTAATGCTTTTAGGATCTCTCGATCGTTTTCAAAGCATTTTGTCCGCAACAAACGTTTTCTAAGTAAATTAATTGGTGTGTACAACCTAAGACCCAGCAGAGCAGCAGCAAAAAGTACAGGAGAATTTAAGAAAAAGAAAAAATCACAAGTCACAAGCTAAGCAAAAAACTAATTTAGTGAAGTACACACGAAGACCTAAAAGTTCCATGCAAAGTCATCCATGGAGAAAGAGGTAAAATCACGACACATTGCATCGGACATGAGTGTAGAGTCCACGAACTCAAGATCAAAAGTAGAACTGTCAAATGAACAATCCATGTCCTGACAACCCTTAGCTTCATCGATTTTATCGATTTGCGTCTCACAAATCTTCTCCTTGTCTCGCTGCTCTTGCTCTTGTTGTTGCTTTCTTGCCAAGCTTGGTGACTGAATGTGTTCCGGAATGGCATTAGTGGCCCAGCTGCAGTAATTCTCATCTGAGAGCCCTAATCCTAATGGGTTCACAGAGGAAGAAGATGAAGATGAAATGGGTTCAATCTGATCAGCGGACGAAATATGGGAAAAAATGGTGGAATCGTAGGAATTTTGGCCACAAGCATTCCAAACAAGATTAGGGTTTTGATATTCAGAGTTGGGCATTGGTATGGTTATTGGTTGCAGCAATGGAGAATGATTACCATTAAGGAAAGGAGGAGGAGGAGGAGGCGGAAATGTGAGCACGGGTGTTCTGATTTCCATGGAAACGTTGCTTGGAATTTGTGAACTCACAGTGAAAACTGATGATGAGCTTGGTTGTTGTTGCTGCTGGTAGGATTGTGGAATGTTGCATGCTAGTTTGTTAGAGGCTCTTTGATGAGAAGGCAACAGATTGTGAGTTTTTGGGTCCAGACCTTGAGACATCAGTTTTTTTTTAATGCACGAATTCCAGTAATTCTTTACTTCGTTGTCAGTTCTTCCAGGGAGATGCTTAGCTATCTGAGCCCACCTGTGTCAAAATAAACATACAGTGTAAATCAGTTTTTGTAATTTTTTTTTAATTTTCTTCAATGTTAAAATTCGATATCTTACCTGTTGCCCAAAATTCTGTGGACATCAATGATTATCTGCTCTTCTTCTTCAGTGAAGGAACCCCTTTTGAGGTCTGGTCTCAGGTAATTTATCCATCTCAATCTGCAGCTCTTTCCACACCTCTGCAAGCCTGAAATTTGCCAATTCCTTTTAGAAATAAGAGATCGTGAAAGGGAAGAAGGAAATCAAATCAAACATGAACTAATTATCAGTTTTACATACCAGCAAGTTTTGGAACAGAACTCCAACTTCCATGTCCATGAGTGGTGACATGTTTGAGAAGCTTCTCATCTTCTTCCGGAGACCATAATCCTTTCTTTACTTTCTGTTTGCTGCAGCACCTATGACCCATCCCAAATTGACCAGGCTTCTCCCTCCTTAATTTACCTCCACCAACACAGCTGATCTCATCAATTTATCAGGAGAAAAATTCACCCTTTCAAGTGACCGATTTCACTATTCTTAATCATTTCAAGGGCTACCTCGTGTGTGTGATTGTCCAAATAATATAATATAAAGAACTAAAGAGAGGGAGAGAGAGAGAGAGAGAGAGAGAGAGAGAGAGATGATTTTGTGTCTGACAAATTCATAATATTCTTAATAATAATTGCCAATGGGCAACATATTTAATATGACATCACAGCTGAAACAAGGCCAGTTGCCATTAATTTTTTTTTGTTTTATTAACTTTTTTGGGCAATCTGTCAACTGCAACTCAATATCAGCAGAGATCTCTCAAGGCGATTCATGGTCCCACCAATTCCCAAAAATGAAAGACTTTTTGTCAAATTTGAGTACAAGAAGGGGTTCCATTTTTGTCCATTGTACTTCACTCGACCATCCTAAGTTAATTGTACATATAAATCAGCAACGTGCTGTGACTTGCATATATACTAGGACCATGTCCATTTTCTCTCAACTCAAAACAAAATCCTATAACAAAATTCGAGAGAGGAGAAAGAAAGCACTAACTATAAACTTAGGTAAATCAAGATATATGTAAAATTATATTATAATTAATGAATCACAAATTAATGACAATAGTATGTGAAATAGTTATTGATTTATTTTTTTATTAATAATATATAACTTTATTATATTTAATTGTAAAAGAAATGTCATCTATCACATTGTATTTGTTTGTGTAAGTTTACTTAAAAAAAAATAAATTAAATTTCTTTAAATTTTTTTTATAATTATATTTCTGTATATTTATTTTTTTATTTATTTATGAAAGGTGAAGTTTATCAATTTTGATTTTTAATAATTTTTTATGAATTACCCATAAAATTTATGACTTGTATATAAGGATCCTTTGCCTTATGATATAAGTATAGATTTATGAAAAGACTAGCTTCTATAAAATAAAGAACTTCTCGATGTTTTAATGTTTAACTTGTATGCATATAAAATGTATTAGACTCCAAAGAAATAAGAATAGAATAACATCCATTGGTCATAAAAGCCACCGGATTTGAGAAATGTGCTGGAAATTTAACTTTGGGGGCACTCATATGGGAGGAGGGCCACAAGGTCTAATTGAGTGTTTTGGTAACCATGCCTTCACCTGTTCATCTTTCAACTTCGTTAACTACAATTTTAAATATATATATATTTATATAAAACTCATCACATTTCATCGAAATAAAAGATGAAAAGGAAAGAAAAGGTACACAACATGTGATCTTTTTGGAGCAACCACCTTAATCAATAAAAAAAAAAATCTGTTAATATGCATAAATTATGTATAGTTTTAACTATTCAAAGCACATCAACATTGGCCAGTACTCATGATGACAGACCCTGTCATGGAAGCTATTGGATTTTATAAAGTACAATGGAGATAGTCTGTGTTTAGTTGAGAACACGAGAAATTGTTTGCTAGCTTCTTGTCTCGAGGGCAAATGATTAACTGCCCATTTTCAAGGAGAATACTAGGGACTCTTCATCATTCTCAAACTAACAAATTTCATTCTGTCTTTCTGTCTCTTCCTCCACTTTCAATCTTATTATTATCATTTCATCAACTACCACAGAACCAAGAGCAAGTTTTTCTCTTATGTCAACCTTCCTTAATTTGAAGGTATTGTTCTGTCTTACTTCTTAGTGCCAGCAACTCGGATTCCTCGTATGTACGTCTACAAGAAGTATTAAATAGGACAATCAACTAACAGTAGTGTTCTTGTACTGCCTGTGTTAGTGTGCGGTAGCATATATACATGTACGTCTAATTCAAGAAATAACAGGCCAGAATGTCAACAAAATTAAAGAATGCCATGTATTTCTTGGTTTTCTAGCTTGTTCACTTTTGTGACATTCCTAGTCTTATTTTTCAAGGAAGACAACTTCGTTCCACCAAAAAGTATCAAGTGAAAAATTTAATTTAAAGACTCGATCGGCCAAATTACCACAAATTATTTGGTTAACCAATTCGCCAAATTTTACCTTCTTCAGTCATTCGAATAACTTCACCCACCAAATCTATTGTAAATCTATGCACGTGGTTTGACCTTTTTAAAGAAGCTTTGGTAAATAGCATGCAATGGCAATTCCATACTTGCGTATCTATATCCTCATCTATAATATGTTTCGTGCAGTACGTTCTTTAATTTATCTCTGCATATCTGCTGGTGAATTTTCTGAAACAGGGCCATAATTTAAAGTGTATGCTTTAATTATGGGTGCCGACTCAATGAAGGAAAATTAATCATTTAAAGCAGAACCTTTAATCACCTTTAAAGATTCACAAATTTTTTGATAGGTCCCCAGTTTCATAGCTGTCAGCATAGAATTTGGCTCGCAATGTGTATGAATTAATTAAAAAAGAAAGCTAAACAAGGAAAAGCATTTCTAACAAATGATAATTAAGTATGATTAAACGCATTAATAAGATATTTCTTGTCAATTAGTGTTATTCAAATCATGATTTTCAGGATTCTAATAGCAAATGCTGTTCATTAACCCAAAGAAATTGTCGACCATTATGGTGATAAAGTTAGGAAAAGTAATCGACAAGGTACTTTATAATCTTTCTGAACACACCATTCATGATTAATTGATTCTATTGTTCCATAATTACGATTTAATTATTTTATAATAATTTTTTCTTTTTCGGACTTTGGGTTACAGACAATCTTGTGAATGACTTGAGAAAGTTCTGCTATTGAATGACTTACTTTGTATGTAATGTCGGCTTCAGAAGTAAGTTTAGTTTATTTCTTGTTTTGAATTGAAGCTAACATTGTATACTTAATATATTATGCTCAATTGTCAATCTATTTCTCTCAAAATGTTTGTGTACATGAAGCCACTTACTTGTCTTAATTAATTTATGTATTCCCTTCAATTAATGTCATTGATCATGTACCAATCATTCGTCAATTCATACGGTTACTTGTTTATCGTGTCTATGTTTTGTTATTATTTTAATTATTATATCATGATCTTAATAATCCCATTTTAGGGCAACTGATAGAGTGGACAAACAGCTAATTAATCTTTTGTTATCTGTTAATCAACTCTCTCTTAAGATTGTAATTAAATCAATATTATGTAGCTACTGATTTTACATGGACTTGGAAAGCGACTGCCCATCATCGCTATTATTTGGCTACCATCTCTATATGCAGCATGAAAGTACATGGATCATGTTTAATTACTTCAATATTTTTTTTCTTTTAATTATGAATAAATATAAAAATATTATATGATATCAAACATTCTTTTATTTACACATATATATTTATTTATTTTAAAATTATTCAATTATAACAATGTTATAATAAAAAAAATTGATTTACATATTACAATATTATGAACATTCTTATAAAAATAATTAAACAGATAGATAAATAAAAATAATTAAACAGATAGATAAACGCTCACGTTGATTAAACTTGTAGTCTATATCCTTTTATTAGTATCCTAATTAAGTTTTGGTAATTTATCCTCTTCAACTGCTCATCCAATTGAATGATTTTTCTTGTACCAATGATTAGCAAACAAAAAAACCAAGTGTTAAAAGCATTGTAGTTAACTTCTTAATAATCATGTATTTCCTGAATGATTCTTCACTTAAATTGCTAATCCAGTTCATCGATGAATTTATTTCAATTAGTGATGTTTTTATGTGACGTTAGGAAGCTTGAACATCAATGTACATACATATATGCTACTTTATTGTAGAAAATGAATTAAAATATTTAACTATAAGGTTAGTCAGTGTGTTAAGGGTTTGAGTTGAGGATAAATATGAGAGATAAGGTACCAAATTTTCAACTTTCGTGCTGAAGAAAAAGATGCCAATGAAGTATTCAAGTGAAAAATCAAGTTTACACTTCAAAGGATTCAAACTAATCATTAATTTAATCGAAAAAGCAGGCATTAATTGACTATTTTGACTAAACCACGAATGATATTTGACCAAAGCTATGCAAATATGATGTCAGCTTTTAATTTCTTGTTCGTATAAAGTTACCCAAGGAAAAGGAAAGCAATGTTGAATGGACAACATGGAATGGTATATTTTTATGTTTGATAAAAATGGGTGTAATGATGTATTGATCCTGATTGTCTCTTGATTCTTATTATTTTGTGGAAAGTATTCCAGCTAATAAATTTTGGCACAGCTTAGCATAACACATGCAGCTGTATCAGGGGCACCCATTTCTTAAACAATTTGGATTGTGCATCTTTCCAAGAGAAATTGTCGTTTGGAAATTTGATCAAAACACTAAGTTTTATTGGTAGGCTGAGCCCAAATCTAATGGGAAAAATGAAAGAAGGCTAGGTATAGAAAGCAAGTTTACAAAGCCCACAAGCTCAGCCCACTTTTCGATAGCAATTTACTCTACAATGCAGACAATAGGAAGAAATACAGACGGATTGACAAAGTACACTGTTGAAGAAGAAAAAGAAGAGCGACCAATCGAGCTTATCGCTTTCTGTAGCTTACATGAACGACAAACAGATTGAGCAAAGAAATTTTGGATTGATCTAGACGTGACCGGACCCATTACAGCCAGCTCTCTCTTGGTATTCTTCTTCGTCCATTGTATCAGAAAGTGGTCTATCTCTTGTCTCAGGTAAACCAACCAGAAATAAGCCACAAAATCCTATTGCCAATCCAAATATTCCATAAGTTAGAAATCCATTTTCTCTCCCGGCAACTACAAGAACTGGACTGAATACGCCGCCAAACACTACCGCTTGCCTCACCAATGATAGAGCTGAGTTTCTTACGCATGTTGGGAACAACTCTATTGTGTATAGAAGCAACAAGTTATATGCAGTGCATGCACTGAAGAAAGCCACTAGCTCTAAGCCAATCTGCATACTTGTCCAAATTTTGCCCATTACAACACACAATATACTGCAAATTCCACTTGTGATTGTGAAAGCCAGCAAGGATCCTTGTGTGTTTAATTTTCCTGTTAGGAAGAAGGTGATTAGTGATGCTGGTAGCTCCGATAAGGCATTAAACGTGACACTCATGTAGAGATTGAACGACAAGTTTCCGAGGCTTAATGGCATGCCATAATACACCAATCCAATGCCACAACCAGCAACCATTATTGCCGATAGTCTTCGAAGAGCCCATTTTTTCTCAACGAGAATCTTGATCGCCGAGTAAAGATCAACATTCCGCGTCTCCTGCTCCAACGACACGTCGTTAAAGTTCATGATTAAGCTTCTTTGGTTGGGAGATGAGATATTTTTGATTATTGAAACGGCCTCTTCTTTACGTCCTTGAATAAAAAGCCATCTGGGAGACTCACGAACTAAGAAATGAACAAGTATACAATAGAAGATTGTTGGTATGGAAGTCCACAAATACAGAGTTCTCCAAGAAGAACCTTTGTTTATATAAGCTATGGCTGGTAACGACAGAAAACCTAGCGTAAAACAAAAGAAACCAATTGTCCCTACCTTGCCTCGCCACCTTTTTCCAACGAGCTCCGTTGATAACACAATTGCACATGTTCCGACCGTTGCGCGGCCGAAGCCATTGACAAATCTCAACACCGAGTACATCCATATATTGGTTGAGAAGATTGTAAGAAGACAAGATACTGACATTATCAAACATGAGAGACAGAGCAAGTTTTTGCGACCGAGGGCCGAATCTGCGAGTGTGGCTAGAATTAGTCCGCCCGCTAGACAACCGATGAAAAAAGACGACGCTGGTAGCCCTTTCATTAGTGAACTTGCACACTCAAGACCCCACTCTGATATAATTGATGTGTGCACAGGCAAATCCCAAGACCATGAATTCTTGGATAGTTGACAAATGTTGGATGCTGCGTTACATGACTCATCACCCAGCTGATCAGAACAGTGCCATGTAGGTTCAACGTCAGTGAACACACTTATAAATGTTTGTTGTGCGTCAAAAACCCAAGCAGTTGATACAAGGACTGCTTGTAGGAGCTGAGCAAAGCTAAAATCTCCGATACACCGTTCAATCATGTCACCGAGGGATGGACGATGCTTTGAGTTCTCCGTCGTGTCATCGTATCGAGAGAGAAATGGAGTTGATTCAGACATCTGCGGTATCTACCCAATCTTTTTGTGACAACCTGAAATGCTGTAAGATATATAAATGGCTAAGGTATATATAGAGGCTGGGAAATGATGGTTCACCTAGTTTAGTTTCCCAAGGTATTAAATTCAGAATTCAGTAGACTTTCTTCTGGAACCTACGTAATGCCCACGTAGGTAATCTGATTAACACCAAGAAAAAGGGGTTTAAGAGTTGTCATGTATAACTGGAGATCACTACATTTTACCCATAATTTTTGGAATTATGTAGTCACTACTCTTCTGTCACTTGTAATGTTGAGGGATAAGTATTAATTCTAAGTTGTATCTGACTCCCAGATTTTTCCCTCATTTTCTCGCGGTTTCGTTGAAGCTAACCAAAAACTAGAGCTGTCCTGCAATCTGAAAGACATACTTTACACTATATAAATAAAAATAAACTGAGTTAAAAAACATGTCCATATATATGCTTGTATTCGGTTGGTTATTGACTACTTAATGTGGTCAAATTGTTAATGAAAACAGTAAATACTCAACCTAACTAATTAACAAAATACGGTCTATAGTGGCTGCTTATAAATTCTTTAATCAATCGTTCAAGTTGTGAATTTCCTGGATCACATGAATTAACAATTTCATAGGGGGAAGATTCACATGATTAAAAATATCCCTGTAGGGCCAATGAATGGGTTGGAGATTGCGTGGTATTGATTCCTACAGCAAAGTGTTTCACATATTGACAAATGAAAACCGCTGTAGCATATGACATTTATATCTGTACATCTGCCCACCATCTTCTGCCCTTACATCTTATTGTGAGTGAATTGTTACCTCGCACCATTTTTGTTCGATGATTGAGGCACAGAAAACCAAACTCTAATGGAATAATATAAACAAAGAAATCTTGTTGATCCGGGAGCTGATTGGAGACTTTGTTTTTTAATTTTTTTTGTTTTAACACAAGTTGGAATACACCATAATTAATATTATATATCATCAAACGAGGGACGAGTGTTACCAGCCCACAGTCTATATATACAAACTTGTCACCTCGGGATCAACTTTTCAGAATGTCGTGATTGTGCTATTTGATTGAGGTCGAAACTGGTAGTTTTGTCAGTTGCCTTCCTGCCAATAAAAGATGTCTACAGCTTGTTTTGACTGCTGCCTATGATTCATATCAATGATAGTTTGATAAAATAATTAATTTTTATCTTTTTTGGCGGCTGATGTATTATAGAACTTTTATTATTTATAAAATAATATAAATAATAATGAAGAATATTGTTTATTATATATTTAAGTTCACGGTTTTTCTTTTTTTTTTTTTATTCTTAGAAATGAAAAACATTGCAAAATTCAAAGTCAAGGTCTGTGCTCTTGATTAACGTTGAGGAGGTGGATCCACGTTGAGGTGAGTGGTGCCATGTTTCTAACTCTCCTAATTAATTAAATTTAGTGTCATAATTAGTTAATTAATCAATAATCCTAAGAATCAAACATAATGAGATCAGAAGTGTTCGATTTGGGTCGATATTCAATAAACGAGATAATGTTAAAAACATGAATCGTTTTCATTATCAGATTCAGATGTATCAAAAGCTTTCACAAAGACACTAAATATCTTCTTCCACTTTCTTTTGTCCTTTTTGAATAAGCCAACGCAATGATCGAGTTGGACTTTTTGTATGCATGCATAATTTTCACAAAAATGTCAGGATATTAATAAGTGATATAAGAGGACAACTCACTACTAAGGAATATTCTGTCGCATGCAACTTTCAGCTCTTATACGAAGACTCCACGAGCAAGTTGAGAGATATACAAGTCTTGTTCAACTGAACTAGCTAATTAATTTGTTTATTGCAATTTCAAAACGTAATCAATTATGTCATATAGCGTTGAGGATAATATAGTGTACAATTTTCACTTGATTGGAGAGATCTGTTTCAGTCATCTGTGGTAAAAAAAAAAAAACAGCTGTTAATTTATATGGTTATTGGTACTGTATATGTTAATGGAAGTGTCCTCTTTTGTTTTTTAGAAAAGGTAATGTAAGTGTGTGATTAAATTAAGGAGGAGCCAATCAGTTAAAAAGGCCCTTTTCCTACCTTGAATAATAAGAGAAAATTCCTTTTAATGATTTAAATTTGATTCTACAATTGCATCTAGAATTCGAATAGGGTATTTTGTGCAGGGCTTGGAACCTTTTAGAACTGAAACAAGAAACATATAAATAAATAATAGTTTCGTGTACAGGAAGGGTCCATGACTCAGTGGCGGACAATTTATTTACGGGTGACAGGATTCACACCTTCCCTCATGTAGCAAGGCAGGTCTGACGTGCTAGCTCAATGTTGTTCATTCTAGGTTATAGAAATGGGGGTTTCACTACTACTTTTGGCAGTCAATGGGTGGAACATTAGATTCCCATTCTCGTTTTCTGGTTAGGAAATAGCTTCCTCAGCGATCTGCCTCATTGCTAATGTTGGAACTCTCTTTCTAGGACGTAAGATTTCAGACCATGCTTGGGACAGCCACTGGAGTGAAACCTGATGGTAAGATTTTGGACCATGCTTGGAGCTGAACTCTCCTTCTAGAACGTCCAGAAATGAGCCTTTTTCCGCTGGGTAACTTCAATAAAGGTCAAATTTGGATGAATAAATAGCTTATGTAAAGTAATGTATTATTAAATTATGGTAAACATTTCATGATTTCACATCATAAAATTTACAAGAATGTAATATATTATGAATAAATATTTTATAATAGGTAGAATTACTCAACTTTGAAAGGATTGATAACCTAGGAAAAGACTATTCTTCTTTTTCATACTGCTGGAGAATATTTAAGTTCTCTTTTTCCATTGCGAATACTTTGTTGTGAACACAATCTCATACGATCAGCGTTAATAAGGAAAAAAGAATCGAATTAATTATATATATTTATTGATCCTTTTGTCGTTCAACAAGGATATCCCCGGCATTCCCACTGTTTTTCTTACCTTGTGGCTTTTAATTATATCTTATTAATTTCTTAATATCATTTTGCTCTGGATTAAAAGCCATGTGAGGAAGTTGTGACATAAATTTATTTATATCATGAAAAACGTTTAGCTAAAACAGTGAGGCAAAAACATCTTGTATGCATATGTAAGCTAGAAAAGATTAACTTAGAAAACATTAGAAAAAATTGCACCATGGTAGATACAGTGCCACTTCTGTCTGAATCGAAATCGACCAACGAAAGAACTACTCAAATTCCAAAGCTTCGCAATGCCTTTCGGACTTTGGATGATATCATTGAAGAGAGTATGGGAGATTTCCGATGGGCACAACTTCTGCAATGCATACTTGTGTCAATGGCGCGGCTATTCTGTTGAGAAAGCTTAGCTTGCAAGGAAAAATTAAGTATTATCCAAGGCAAGGGCTATTTCAGTAAGATCATGCTTCATAAAGAAGAGAAGGACAGAATAAATCATGGGGCATCGATACAGCATTTCTGTAGGAGAATATTTGCCAGCATAGCAAAGCAAGGACATACCAAAAACAAATTTTGTCTTCTTGTTATTTTGTTTTTATCTTACCCTAGGGTTTAGCCTTAGCTCGGAAAATACAAGCACGCACGCGTGCACACATAATTTTTTTCAGCACTGTAATCAATTGAACATTGAATCGATATACAAGAAACTTTCTCCAACTCGTCGGCTACAATTTCTTTCTTTCAACTTATTCGATGCACAGCAATGTTTATCGGTATCTACACAGACGCCGTGCCCACATGGCACTGCACTGATAACGTTACATGCAATGCAAGCTCCGATTTATGCCAAATTTTCAAGACTCCATGGACATCGGACGGATCTTCCTCCCAGACAATTGCTTCAGAATGGGGGCTTGAATGCAGCTGTTCGTTTATTATGAGTCTGCCTTCTTCATCCTTTTTCATGGCCGCTTTTCTCGGTTCTTTCTTTCTAGCTGCCCTTGCAGATTCATCTCCCGGCCGCAAGAGATTGCTCTTTGTTTCTTGTCTACTCATGTCTTGCGATGCCCTTGGAACCATCTTCTCTACCAATATATGGATCTACTCTTTCTTGCGATTTATCAGTGGGATTGGCCGTTTATCGATTGGAACGTGTGTTCTTTTGTTATTGACAGAAAAGGTGGGAAAAAAATGGCGAGGGCGACTAGGAATCACGGGGTTCTTCTTTTTCACGCTAGGGTATTTATCCTTACCAGCTATAGCTTACATACACAGAGATTCTTCATGGCGATTACTCTATCTCTCTACTTCAATTCCTGCAATTCTCTAATGCATTTTAGTTTCTATTTTTGTTTGTGAGTCTCCAAGATGGCTTTTGGGCAAGGGCGTGTAGGAGAAGCCATGGAAATACTGAAAGAAATCTTCCAAGGACAATATACGAATTCCTTGAACTTATGCCTACTAAGATTGTGCACAAAACGTACAATCCTCGACGAAGCTTAACCCTTACATACCTTTCAAATGCTTGCTTCAAAAATGATGGGCTCTCAAAAGATTACTCGGAGTTATGGTGCTCGGTTTGGGCATCGAAAAGGTACATTAAGGAATTCCAATGGGGGTTGAAAATTTAGGGTTCAATATTCACTGGAGTGTCGTGTTTAATGCCTCAATGGAATTACCTTCAAATTTCGCCACCTTTTTCTTAATAGATCGATGCTAGGTTTCCACATTGGGTTTCTGTATAGCAAGTGGGATTTGTAGTATATTGTGTTTCGTATTTGCTGATGGACCAGAGGCAACTACGATTGGCAAGGAGATGACATCTTTGTTTGGTACATGTGTGGCTTATAACATATTGCTAATTTACACAACAGAGCTGTTCCCAACGGCAGTGAGAAATGCCGCCACATCTATGGTCAGACAAGCAGTGGGGTTCAGTGCAGTGCTCAGCCCACAATTTGCTTCTGCCGGGAGGAGGAATGCAATTTTCTTGTATGGTGTCTTTGGTTTTGTTATTAATGCTTGCAGCATAT
Organism: Khaya senegalensis; assembly: GCA_032402905.1. NCBI lineage: Eukaryota > Viridiplantae > Streptophyta > Magnoliopsida > Sapindales > Meliaceae > Khaya > Khaya senegalensis. Next base: position 6,303,400 of record CP135558.1, on the reverse strand, counting down.
TTGTGGCACTATTGCCGGAGACAAGAGAAGCGACTCTTTGTGAAACATTGGATGAACAAGAGGTCAAAGGGGTTGTATTATAGCTATTAACCGTATTACTCTTTTCCATTTTGAATTCGAAAAAGATTAGTGAAGGCAATGAAAGTTAACCATTTCAACGTTAAGTTTTGTTTAATTTATGTGACCACTGCTTGCTACGAGCTCTAGCTTGCTGTTTAATTTGATGCCGTTGCTCGATTATTTAATTCTTGCTGTTATATGGAATCGTTCTTAACATCTCCAACAGTTTATTGCTTTGTTGTGGCATGTAATGCTAGGAAGGGAAAAAAAATCAATTTTAAGTTCATAAATAATAGTGGTTCAAGTATAATACTAATTAAATTCTTAAAATTTAGTCTAAAATTAAAATTTTAAATATAAAAAATATTTAAGATAAAGATCGTTGAATGTAAGATTAAAAGAAAAAAAATTAAATATTCAATCTATAAATTTATAATTTGTACTTGAATTTAAAAATTTTATAGAATTTATGCACAATTCGCAACAAATTTACCCCTACTTGTGTACAAAGTTTGTATAATTCTATTTTGACACATAAGTATTTTGAAGTATTGGTGTCATATTCTAACTGCAATGGCATACGATTTGATACCCATATAAAATTGCTGCATAGATATAAAATGACAAGTAAATAATTATCAATACATGACTTGAAAGTAAAATTTAAAATATATACCATGTATAAGCCATAATTAATTAAGTAGTATTACTTCATCTTTATAAACATTAGACTTACAAGTAGATAAATTCTAACCACCCATTTCTTATAGTCTCTCGTTATTAAAAAAAATAATGATAATTTTGTGAATTAAATAAAGTTCATTACCAGCTTTAAAGTCAGTGAAACGATTCATTAAAAATAAGTTAATAAATTCTACAACTTACCTCTAAATTATATAAGCAAGTGGATGTTAATGAGTTCGTCACTTTCAATAATAAAAAATGCATTTATTATGTGGGCTACATAAAAACAAATTCAACATGATAATATCTTATGATGTTACGTGCTCGTTCCATCATATGAAATGAGATAAAAAATTTTATGTTTTAAATTTGCCAGTAAACTGATATTAATTTTTGGCATCTACTCTTTGTCGATAATTGATTAATAAAAAAATTAATTGAATTATTTGTTGCACATATAAATATGGCGATCATGAAATGAAAGCTTTTTGGATTTGATTTATACAATTATAATAGTTAAATAAAAAAAAAAAGTTGTGGGCACAGCCTCCTTACAATTTCCTCCACTTAAAATTATAGTTTATTATTATTTTTTTTTTGTTGGAACACATGTCAAGGTTTAGAATGTCTACATGTCCCTTCAAAATGGAATTTATTGACATTAAATTTTCATTTTTTTATGAAAAAAAATTTAGCATTTCGATATGTCGGTGCAGTAAAATATTATGTGGTATAAAAAAATTTCTTAGGATTCCATCCTTAAAACTTACTTTTAACATAATTTTATTATAAAAAAAGGATACTATCATTCTTCTACGCTCATCGATTTTCTTAATTTACAACTTTTTAATTTGGGGGCATAAATAAAAATAAAAATAAATTCATGTTTTTACTTATTATCAGTATGGTTAATTTGTTATCTGTTTGTGAAAATTATGGTATTAATTAGTTTTATGAGTTGAATAATGAGGTTTACAGCTCATTCATAGCTCTATCGATTTGATTTGATTTGATGCAAAATTTTGGTGGTGCAGGAGTTATTGAACGTGTTCTTCAATTGTTTTCTTTTTTTCTTATCCATCGTTACCAAGAAAATACAAATTGAAGTCAGCACGCACACGACTACTAATTAATTTTATTTAATAGTGGGTGGGTCTGAGTTTCCTTCTGATTTTCAAGCTAATATTTCTCTTTTTGTTGAAGACATGTCCTACCTTGATTCGGAGATTTGTTTCGTTATGATCGAATCAAGAAAGGGTGGGTGGCAATTTAATTGACGAAGATTCGAACTGGAGTTCGAAGCTGACGTTGTCGGAATTAATTTTCATCACACTACCATAAAGAGTTAAAGAATTGATAAATAATTGAGTACTCAACCTATGTGTTCACGTAATCGACAAGCTAAGAGGCGGGTCAAAATTTGCTGGGGAATCAATCTCATTCAGAAAATAGTAAGAAAGAAGCCACCAGCAAAAATAATTGCCGCCATAGAAGTAATACAACACGATTGCCCATTGAATCAAAACATTATTGTATCCTGGCCCTTGCATTCTTGTTCATCCATGGTATCGCAGAGAGTTTCTCCTCTAGTTTCTGGCAAACAAGCTACGAAAAACCCACAGCATATTATCACCAATCCAAATACTCCATAAGACAAAAACTCTTTTCCCCTCGTTGCCGAAATCAACATTGGACTGAATATTGCTCCAAATACTTGTGATTGCTCAACCATTGTTGCCGCTGTGTTTCTAACACAAGTAGGAAATAACTCGATTGAATATATTAGTAAAACATTGTACGCCGCACAGACGCAGAAGTAGGCCCCTAACTCGAGCCCTATTTGAACTCCTCGCAAATCACTACCCACAATTGCACAACCGATGCTGCATATTCCACTACTGATTGAAAATGCTAGAAGAGAAGTTCTTCTATTAGAGTTCTCTAGGAAAAAGAAGGTAATCAAATATGACGGAAATTCCATCAAGGCGTTAAACGTGACAGCCAAGTAGATATTGAAACCCAAATCGCCAATCCCTAATGGGATTCCGTAGAACATCATTCCGAGGCTGAAACTTAATACCATAACGACCAATAGCCGTTGAAGAGCCCATCTCTTTTGAAATAAGTCTTTGATTGATGAGAGAAAGTAATCGTTCTCCGATGTTTCTTCTTCCGAATTTGGAAGACCGCACAGGCGTATGTCAAAGCTATCATTGTCTATTGGAGATAATCTTTTCAGTATTTCTATGGCTTCTTCTTCACGACCTTGCACCAATAGCCATCTTGGAGATTCATAAGCAAAGTAATAAGCAAATAAACAGTATAAGATTCCTGAAATTGATGTACATAAGTAAAGAGTTTTCCATGAAGAACCTCTGCTTATATACGCTATAGCTGGTAAAGATAGAAAACCTAAACCGAAACCAAAGGATGCCATGACTCCTACACGACTTCTCCATTTTGTTCCAACTCTCTCTGTCAATAAAACGACAGTGCACGTTGCGATTGGAGCGCTGCCAAACCCTGCTGCAAATCTGAAAGCCGAGTAAATCCAAACATTAGTAGCGAATATGGTTAAAAGGGATGCTATATTCATGCCTAAACATGAGAAAAGAAGCAAGTTCTTGCGCCCAAATGAAGAATCAGCGAACGTGGTTAGAGATAAAGCACCGAATAGGCAGCCTGCAAAGAAAGATGATTCGGGTAAGCCGGCAACGAATGAGCTAGCACATTCTAGATCCCAATCAGATATGATACTCTTAGATGGTGATCCAACCCAGGACCATGAACTCTTGGGAATTTTGCAGATGTTGGAGCCCGATTTGCATGTAGTATTATTTGTACAATGCCACTGTGGCATGGCATCGGTGAAGACGCTGATGAAAGCTTGTTGTGCATCAAATCCCCAAGCCAAAGAAACAAGGAGAGCTTGAAGGAGTTGCACCCACCCAAACTTGCCTAATCTTTGCTCGATAATCTCATCCAAAGAGACGGTGTTGGGCGATTTGTATCGCTTTGGACTAGTTTCTGGTGGAGACAGAAGTGGAGTTGAATCTGACATTTTGTGTCAATACAAATGAGGCTGTAGTGTTCTATGATGCCAGAACTGAGAATTTTAAATACGTACATGTGACCGATGCCTGGCTTTTAGGTGATATTGTTAAAATATATATTAATCTGCAAATCCGGCTCAAAAGAGTCCAGGTTTTACACTTCTCTTGAATATTGAACTGGATTTTCAAATATGGTGATTTAGTAGTGGGGTCTGGGGATAACAAGTAGGGAGCAAGTCAGGAAATTCATTGCCATAACCGTGAAACTCGTGCCTGGTAGCTGTGTATTATGAATAAGAAAACAAAACAATTAAAAAAGTTGAGATATACTTGTAATGTGGTCCAAGTGGCATGAATGTGCGGGTTGATAACCATTATATACACATATAAAAGGAAGCCCATGCTTGCCTACATATATAAAACATAATTTTCCTACAAGAGAAAAAAAGAGTAAAAAATATGTGAAGCTTTCATTTATAAAAGCAAGCAAGACTCACAGCTCAAAATGTTTCTGTAACTTAAGTTGCACGTACTTTCCAGCCGACTCTTACTTAGACAATGGAAAATGGAAAACTGCGTGATTGTCCTTATCCGTGTAGAATGCATTATATTATTCAATAAAATGGAGCGATATTAGGCAGCAATAATTACCCTAAACGATTATATTAAACCAACACACCATACAATTTTCCCCAATTGAAAACCAGCTAGCAACGTTAGGCATTAACGGATGAGTTCAGGCAGCAATGGTTTCATTGTTTTGCTTCAGGAAACTGATCGAAATAAAGGAATTAAAATGAAATCAATGGTATTGGTTAATGCATTTACTATTTCCTGTCATGTGCACTAACCATACAGTGCGTTTAAATTGTTACAATAATTTCACGACTACCCATTAAATTTGGCTCAAAACAATTAATGGCTCAGATCCTAACAATTTCTTAATTAATTATATGAATTTATCCAGTTGATGTGACATGTCATAGTCTGGTTAAGACAATAAAAATTTAAAAATTTATTACATTATG
>CP135558.1:6198098-6298225 GCA_032402905.1 Khaya senegalensis | reverse complement strand
AAAAAAAAAAAAAAAAATTCTAAATTCAAAAAAAAAAAACTTTACTTGTCTCAAAATATTTATTATTATCTTTTATTTTGCCCATCTACAAAGAATGGAAACATTAAGTTGACGTTTGATTCCCAAAGAGAACAACACAACTGTGATCCACCGTCCACAAGCTAATTAATTAATAAACGTAATTAATATTCTTGTTAAATGCATAGGGCCAAGAAGGAATTCAATACAAAATTATAAAGAAATAATATAAAATTTTCTATTCATATATGAAAGGAAAACTAATTTTTCTATTAATACGACAGTAATGCATATCCACGAATTTGTCTGTATATATCATGCGATCCATAGAGTTCGTTGTACAAATCAAGAAAAGTTCATTAATATTTAGAATAATAATTAATACAAGGAGATTAAAGCCTAATTAATGCTAATGCTTTCATATTTTGCTTTTTGATGATCTTCACTAGGAACTAGATATGGTCAACCTCTCTACGAGGTTATTATATAAAGCAAGTCTCGTTATTCTAAATTTACTTAAGATTTTTAAAGATTCGTGATATAAACAATTTAGCATAATTTACTTATTCAATTGCAATATATGTTTTAACAATTCCAAGATCAGTGAGACAGCTTCTGTTTTCTGCCCAATTCTTGTTAATTTATGTAGTGTATAAAACAATAGAGAATATGGGATTGAGAATTGCAAGCCAATGCAAGCTGCTGGCTAAGCACATATGTTCAATTAATACATTATGGGAGTGGGAACCATAAAAAACATCTGGTTATTTACAAAGCAAATGCAGCCCACAACCGAATTCTCCTTATGCTCTTGTTCATTCATAACATCACAAAGGTCTGCACCCTATTTCTCATTCCAAAAAACTGCAAATAACCCACAACAAACACATACCAATCCAGAAACTCCATGTACTGGATATTCATTGTTATTCCCAGCTGCTACCAATACTGAACTGAAGACTGTACCGAAAGAAATTGCTTCCTCTCCATTAATGTGGTTGAGTTGCTCACGTATGTATTAATAATGGATTCTACAACATATTGTATGCAGAACAAGCACCAAGGAAAAATGCTAGCCCCAGCCCAATTTGTATTTTCTCACTCTCGTTGGCAATCACAGAATCACATTTCAGGGTGAGTTGGTTAGTTAATCCTTCAGCAAGTTAGAGTTTGTTGCTGTCAAAACAGAGCAGTTAATTTATCTTTTTTTTTTTTTTTGGGATTATTGACATATTATCAGATTCAACCGGAAACGCAGTGATGAATCTGCCGGTGATGAATCAACTCTGATCACATTTTTATTAGAGAGAATTTATTCTCACAATTGTGGAAATGGAAGCCATGTCCCAATTTTATGACTTTAGAAAGAGAAAAACATCAGCCCTTGTCTTCCCTATTAATATTCTTTGTTACAGTGGTCGCACAGAACCATATGACTGTGGAGACATAGATATATTCCAGCATGGTGGCAGTACTGCAGATTTTGATATATTTTTCCTGTCTCTGTGTGTGTTAAATACGTGTTTAGCTTTATCATGAATTTTACGAAGTACATTACGTGAACAGTAAATGAAAATAGAAAAAAGGAGATGGCATTACAGAAAAGGGATTAATGCAAACTAACAAGCAGCTCAATTTATATAACCATTCAATATTAATGAGCAATGTCGACAGTCAGCCTACATGCATGAAAATCATGTCCTTGTTCTCTTGCTCGTCAAATGCATCAGAAAGAGTCACACCCTTTGTCTCTGAAATCATTACGTACTGGGGCCAAAGACAGCGCCAAAGTTGATTGCTTGTCTCACCATGTTAATCATAAAAATTTGACAACTCACCTACTGCTAAATGGGACGCCACTCCTTTAAAAAATTGGAAAAAGCAAGTTCCTTCTCAATTATAGAGATTAGAGATTCCAATTCAACTGACCAGAAGTACATCCAGTCAATGAGGTTAATAATTCCTTGCAAATCATACTGACAAGTTATTCCAACTTATATGCAGTATTAAATAATTCCTACTCAAGTAAATAAAGTGTGATAATATAATAAAGAAAAGTAAATTCGATCAAACATGTACAAAAATATAAATTGTGTCAAATTATTCTTAAAATTAGACAATAATATTCATGTTAAGAAAAAATTTTGGTGTTGAAAACAGAAGATATATTACAGCAAAAGGAGTGCGGCAAACTGACAACCAACTAAATATATCTACAAATTCAACATTATTGAGCAATATCTACAATCATCTCACATGGTTGATAATGCTATCCTTGCTCTCTTGCTTTTCAAATGTATCAGAATGAGTCACGCCCTCTGTTTCAGTCAGAAAAAGCACGAAGAAACCACAAGAAAACAACTAATCCAAACACTCCGAAAGACACAAGTTCATTTTCTCTACCTGCAGATATTAATATAGGCCTAAACCCCGCACCAAAATTGATTGCTTGCCTCACCATTGTTGTTGTCAAGTTCCTCACACATGTAGGAAACAATTCCGTCGCCAATATAACCAGCGCATTGGATGCTGCACATGCTCTAAAGAATGATGCCAGCTCAAGAACAACTAGTAGAACTTCTTGTCCATCACCAATTACAGCAAAAATTGCACTGATTATCCACTTATTATAGAAAATGTAATAATTGAACTTTTCCTCTTCCGTCTTCTAGTTAAGATAAAGGTTAGAATGTAGGCAGGAATATCCAACAAGGCATTAAACGTGAGACTCAAGTAGATGTTCATGTCTAAGTTTCCAACGGCCAATAACAAGCTATAGTCAACCAGTCCAATGCCAAAACCCAAAAGCAAGGGCCCTAACTGTTAATAAACTTCGAAAAGCCCATTTTTGTTGAACAAGTCCTTGATAAACGAGTAAACATCAATTTTAGAAACTTATTCGTTAGGTAGAATGTAGTACAGGCACAAGTTTAAGTTATCATGATTAACTGATGATAGTTCTTTTCAGTACGGCCACAGCATCAGCTTCATGCCCATTCATGAAAAGCCATCTAGGAGATGCGGTAACAAAATAATAGAGTACTATACAGCAGAGAATTCCTGGAAATGAAGTCCAAATACAAGAATTTTCCATGAAGATTCTCTATGCATGCAAGTTATTGGTGGCAAGGATACTAATCCTAGTGAATATCACTAGAGCAGACGTCATAAATGGTGAACGAAAAACCACGCTTCCAAAGCGTAAACTTGAGTATGCCCATATGATGTAGGAGAAGATGGTTATAAAGCAGATACACACATGGCAAAACACGAAAGAAACAGCAATTTCTGACGACCAAGAGATTAATCACCAAGTGTCACAAGTGCAAGTCCACCCAACAAACTTCCAATAAAGAAGCAAGAAGAAGGTAAGGCGGTGAGAATCGAACTAGCACATTCCAGGCTCCATTCTGATATGATCGTCTTGTCAGAACGACCATACCAAGCCCATTCAGTCTTAGAGAAACTACAGATATCGCAGCTTGAGCTACAATTAGTGCCTCTAGTTCAGCGCCATGTTGGTTCTTCATCAGTGTACACAACAATGAATTTTTGCTGCGCTTCACAGATCAACAAAAGTGATACAAGCACGGATTATATGAACTGGGCAGCCCAAAACGTCCGAAATTTTGTTCGACTTGCTCGACTGGTTCATATTGAGCGGAAAGGAGAGGATTTGAGTTTTCCACATTGGGCGTGGTTTTGCATAATCATTTTGAGATATTTTAGCCTCATAATTTAACAGATAATACATACTAATTTGATAGGTCATCATCATAAATGTAAGTCTTTGCCGCCACTCATTAATTTAGTGCGATCACTTTCACTCCAGCCATGCAATTACAGTCACATTGATCACACAGTTTGATTTTATTCTCGGACAATTTTATTTTTGAAGCTTAATTAACTAATACGAGTTTGGAGTTTCTGCCTTTTGATTTGACGACACACCCTTTAGAAATTTACAACCAAGTGTTTTCTCAATTACAGAAATGCCACATTTTTATGGACATAGCAAAATCAATCATTCCATGTTGATGGACTAGTCATAAGCAAGTTTCGAGCATGTGCTAAAACAATTTCATTTGAGAATGTGGCGTATATTTGTAAATTGAGTTCTCTCCAACAAACGAAAATCACATTTCAACCTTTACCAAATAACAGCTTGGCTTTGAAGATCACCAAGGTGTGGATTGCCTACCCTCCACTTATCTTCAATTACCACTTGCTGATCGATCGGCCCTATTGCTTGCCGACCCACCTCTTCGTGGTCCCAATCGATGATCACTATGAACATCAAATTAGAGTCCACGTGGCCACTATTTGATGACTTGATTATACTACCTTAATTTAACATTAACAATATGTTTTCTTTGTTCTATTCAACATAGAGAGACAAGACAATATTACATAAGTGGGGTCTACTTTGGGAATTTTTTTTACTTAAGAGCACGATAAGAATCAAGATCAAAGCTAGATACTCAGTCTCCAGATTCTTGTTAATTTGTGCTGTAGATATGTGTTCTTTAACGAAAAGGTAATAACATACGGTCCTTAATCTCTATTAAAATTTTGAATTACATTCACTTGCATTATGGAAATTAAAAAACCTGAATGTCATTATCTCAACAGAAAAAGGGAGAATAGGGTTTGCCATTCATGAACCAAGATGCACATCCCGATAGATTATTGTAATGAATCAAATCTTTCCTTGATCTAATCAATGGCGAAATGTAGGTGCTTTATTTTATCTTTGTTCTTAAAATTAATTAACTAATGTGGCATGGTATCATTTTCCAAGAAAGATGGCCCTAGGAACCTCAGTAAACGGAGAGCAAATGGAGGGGATTAGGGGAAGACTACAGTACAGGAACATGGAAAGAGACAGGCCAATTCTTGTGGGACCTCTCACTTGGAGTAGCTCGAGAGAACAGACTTGAAAATAAAATGACGAGATATGAGTCTAAAAAGAAAAAGAAGAATAAAGCAAAGCAATCGACAGCCCAACATGCGAGTCTGTATTATAATATCATCCTCTGCCGTTGGACAGATTACCTGTCCCTTTTGTCTCTCTTTCTCTCCTTTATCTTTCCACAATATGCTCATGAGTTCGCGAAATCTTACCCTATCCTTCATCTATCTATCACTTTTCTTCTACAAACTCAGAAATTGACTTGTAGTCTTTTATTTCTATATGCAATCTTGAACATCTTCAGTTATTGTCTTAAAACTTTTTCTTATTTCCTGTTTTTACAAAGTGCGGTAATGGGTTCAGGAGTGAGAAGGAAGCAAAGATGGTGCACACAAACCCTAACACCATTGCTGGAAGGTCCTGATCCTGAAATGCAAGAAGAAGGAAACAAGAAGGAGAGTTCCTGGGAAGTGATTCGAGAATGGTTTAGAATTCAAAAAGGAATTTCAGGGACGTCTAACTTTTCCATGTCTTTATATGGTAGCAATATTCCTGCTAAGAGGCAAGATTTAAGGCTTTTGCTTGGCGTTTTAGGTTGTCCTCTAGCTCCAATTCCTCTGGTTAACGACCCAATTCTTCGCATTCATGTCAAAGACATCCCCATTGTAAGTTGTCAGATGAATTTTTCTCAAATCTTTTTTGAATTTAGTTTGGTGGGTACTGTTTATGATCCATAACTTACGTTTTGGTAGGAAACTTCGAGCGCACATTACATCATACAACAATATTTGGCAGCCACGGGTTGCTTAAAACAACAAAAGTGTGCAAAAAACATGTACGCCACTGGATCAGTGAAGATGGTCTGTTGTGAAACCGAAATTTCTTCGGGAAAAAATGTGAAAAGTTTGGGAACAAGAAGTGGAGAAAGTGGTTGTTTCGTTCTCTGGCAAATGCTTCCCGGAATGTGGTCGCTTGAGTTAGTCGTCGGCGGCAACAAAGTCATCGCCGGCAGTGACGGAAAGACAGTTTGGCGACACACTCCTTGGCTTGGAACTCATGCAGCTAAAGGCCCTCAACGCCCTCTACGTCGCATAATCCAGGTACCATAAATTTTGCCAAATTTCAAATCATAAACCTGCGTTCGCTACACAAAACTACTATTAGCATATCTTAATTATATTGAGATTCTTGGGAAGTAAACATAAAACTAATGTCCCACTAAATATTATACACTAAGATCATGTATACCCGTTGTCTAATAAACTTTGTTTATTATGTGATTATATGAACATTTAATCTACTTAGCATTATTAGGATTTGAATAAAATTTGGTATACATTGGAAAGCTTTTATCAACTAAAGGTGTAATTTGCGTTATCTCAAGAAAGAAACAAACCCCAATATATTCAAATAACTTTAGTGCGAAACAAAGACAGCGATGGATAGGGGAACAACAAAGGGAGAATCCCAAGAAATTAAAATAGTGTAGACTGCAGGGAGAGAGCTGAGAAGGGTGGAGAAACTGTTCCATGCTTTACCGGACATACTTCTTTTTTGAACACTGTAACTCACTCAGTTAGAAGGGCACGTGATTATCTTTTGTGATGTCATATTTGATCATGGAATGTTCAAATAGCTATAGGGTTGTATTTTCTTGGGATTGCAACTTATATATTCACATATACATTGCTTGGCTAGTTCTAGCTTTTTCTTTTTAGTACTTTAGTGCGTAACATTAGCTATAGAGTTGGATTTATTGCATTATTGCCCCTACTTTTCTTGGCTTTTCTCTTCGATTGTTTGTTTTCTACTAGTACTAGTACCACACTTTTGTTTCTTTTGATTTTTGAATTCTTTTCCAATCTCTAACATGATCGCTGTAAAGTAAACCATCTCGGAGATTTGATCCTATCTTTGAACTTGAGTTAATCCCAAGGATCTGCTCTTCTTTTCATAATTAATTAATAGTTTAAATTTTTTCCATTTTTTTTTCTATTATGATCACCTCTATTGATAATAAACAACTTATAAAATTAAATATAATATAATATACGATACAGTATCATGATAAACTGTCAATATCATGAACATTTAGTATTTATTATGTCAATCAATAAATTGATGGGATTGAAAGTTCCCAAATTTTGCTGGAACTATTGTTCATTAATCAAATATATATTGGTCCGTCGCTGCAATTCCAGGGCCTAGATCCAAAGACCACAGCCAGCTTATTCGCAAAGGCACAATGCTTGGGAGAGAAAAGAATCGGAGATGATGAATGTTTTGTTCTAAAAGTAGCTGCAGATCGTGCGTCTGTGGTGGAAAGAAGTGAGGGTCCAGCAGAAGTGATTAGGCATGTATTATACGGCTATTTTTGCCAAAAGAGTGGCCTATTGATTTACCTTGAAGACTCACATCTCACCAGGGTACAAACTCCAGAAAACGACTCTGTTTACTGGGAAACAACTATAGGAAGCAGCATTGGAGACTACCGAGACGTCGACGGTGTTCTGATTGCGCATCAAGGGCGGTCTATAGCGACGGTTTTCCGGTTCGGAGAGCTTTCGATGCAGCATAGCAGGACGAGAATGGAAGAAATGTGGAGGATTGATGATGTTGTGTTCAATGTGCCAGGGCTTTCAATAGACTATTTTATTCCCCCTGCTGATATCGTTGATAGCGAAAATTCTCCATGATATTACTAACATTAACTTGTCTTCTTTTTTTTTTTAAAAAAAATTTCCTTTTTCATGTTTTGGCTATAATTCGATAAACATTGGTGGGTTGTATCTGGCTAGTTTAGTACGTACTAGTAGTGGGTTTATAGTTGTAATTAAAGAAAGACCAATTCAAGCTTGGGACTGAATAATTGTGGACTTCGTTTTACCTAATGAAAAAAAAAATGTACATTTATGTGTTGACAAGTGCTTTTTATTTTCTAAATAATTAGAAATTTCTCTTTAATTTTCAACGAAAAATGCACAACAGCGAAAGGATTGTCTCTGATCAATGGACTGGTTACGATCGAATTAAGTTCTGGAGACTAAACCTTAATTTCTAGTAACAGATCCTTAAACATATATCAACGAATTGCCATTTCCTTTAAGTCTATTTAGACTACTTCTTGTGCATGTGTTCAGTGGAAGAGTTGTCACTCATATTGATGGAGATTGTTGTAAAATGGAGAAGTAACAGCATCAACTGTTGAATCAATTTGTCCTTTATTTAATCTTGGCGTTTATAGCTTAATGGAGATTGTTGTCGAATGGATAAGAACAAGAAATGAAATACGAGTATGAAAACAAAAATTCTTCGAATAAGTTGATGCAATCTGGTCATTAACAAAATGTTTTCTCTGAATGGACCATAAGTTTGGCCCCTAATCGATGCCTTTAGTTCCAGCCCAAATCAAATCCTTAATCAACAGAGATTTTCCCCAACCCATGAGAGCCCATATCCATCTGCAATTCTTTTACGTGACAGGCATTTTAGTTTTATTAAAAGTAAAATTTAATATAGAAGTTATGATCGCATAGATGATAGATCGGTCTCATAGTTTGTTCAAATTTAGGTCTGCAATAATTTGAGACTTTATATCATAGAATGTTTAATCACGAGGATACGATGCTTCGACAATTGAATTTGAATAGTTCCTAGTTAATATTAATGCTTACAGATGTGGAAAGAGGGGTTAAAAATGTCTTTAATTGTTCAATTCAAAGGAGTGTAATCAGTTATCATCATACATTAATCAAAAGTTTTCCCATTACATTTCCTTTCTGCTTTTCCTAGATGACTAATATCGAAATCGTTTTTTATTGAACTCAAAAGTCTCTCTAAACACTATCATAGCAAGAGATTATTTGGAGACATGGAAGACAATCTACAGGGCACTAAAGAGTTTGTCCATTGCGAGCATATATTATGTATCGTTTCTTCTTTTCTTCTTTTTCTTTTTCCTTTTCTCTTTATAAAGAGAGCAAAGACAACAACCAAAAACAAAATCCATGCAAGTTATCGCAACAAATTTGACTCATTTTCTAGTAATCTAGCTACATAGAAAGAAAGAGAGAGTAAAAGGGCAAGAAGGAGGTGGGGTTAAGGGTAGTGTAGACAAAAGAAACTTCTTCATCTGTACTTTTGTTTATGAAGAAATGCATTACCCAACCCAAAAATAACTATATTATATATAAGTAAGCAAACAGAATCCAAGGCACTTGGAAAATATATTGTCTTCATTAATAATAGATTTAACTCTACGTGATACTATTGTATATATAACTCACAATATTATGCATGTAACTGAATGTGAAAAACATAAAACAAAGCCATGCATGATCGAGTTTGAATATTAATGGAAGGAGAGGTGCTTAACTTTATGGACATAAAGATAGAAGCTTCCTCGATATTTGCAAGCGTGAAAGTGCGTTGTATTCTTCCTCTGCTTTAGGCTTTATTAGCTTTTCTTTCTTTCTTTCTTTCTTTCTTTCTCTCTTAGTGTTGTGTGTGTGTCAAGAGAAGGAGCTTTCTTGCCAACTTGCAGTGCTCAAATTTTATCTCTGCAATGAATAAAGGTAGTGGCACCATCATCTTTTCTCCCAGCAGAAAGAAAACCCTGCATCCATCTAATCTTAGATTTACCAATCTGTAGCTTGAGAGATAAAAAGACAACGATCAATCTCGATTATGTATGTATTCTTTCCAAATGAACCTCAGCTAGCCGCTGGTGAATTGATCAAAATTTGGTATCAAATAGCAATCAACGATTGCATGTTGAGAAAAATTCTTCAATCGGCTATCTACCATTTCAATTGCTTTTGTGTAGTGGCTTTGAATAAGCTCAGGCTTCTCATTGGAGTTATGCTTTAAACTTTATAAATCTAGAGCTAAGTGATAAAAATCATAGTAAAGATCTTCTCGAATTCTATTGACTGAATTACTGCATATACATGTGGCAACAAATCAAGAATTAATCCTAATAAAATCTTCCATAATAAATCAAATCTCTTCATGAAAAGAATATCAACTCAAAATTATGACACAATTAATTTTCTTACTACAAGTGTTAGTATAAATCTAGAATGTACAAGCGGAAACAAATATTAATATTATATGGTTAATAAGTGAATTCTAGTATTGGCTCAACAGTTTTGAGGAAAAGGCTGATCGTTATTTCTCAAGTACAAAAATTACCCTAGCTAGTTGTCCTCTTCTTGTTATACCGGAGAATATGGAGTGCTAATGTTAAAGAAGGAAAAAAAGCATGAAAGATAGATACTCTTTGTCGGTTTCCCTCATGGGAAATAATTCTCTCTTCAATTTATTAAATTATAAGAGGAGCCTCTCTATCAATCTTCCTCCACAGTACTGCATACCAAATGACTTCCAAAGCCAATTTTGTGCTTTGTTTACTTCATCTTGTGTTCCCCAAAACCCTAAATTTTTTTCTTTGACCGGGAATTACGTGAAATTGTTTAATTTTTTTAACCTTATAATTTAAGTTTTCCAACAGTTTTGTCTGCGATGATTATGAGAATTATAACCAACTTAAAGCAACTAACCAAAAAGGGCAATCTGTTGGAAAAGGTTATTGCATTATTAGTAGGAGTAGCAACCTGGAAGCAAAGAAGACCCACATTATATTGACCATACGTACACATGGTCACTGAAGAACGTCCCTTCCAGAAGAAACTGAGATCTTGCTTGCTTACATTTTTCTGTCTATTCTTTTTCTTTAAAGACCAAAATAGTTTCTACCTACTTCATGTTTTTCCTGTTGCATCGATCATAAATCAAGCAGATTTTGATGCTTGCACTGTGTAATTTTCACATATAATATTTGATATTGTATTTCTTTTAATGAGAAAATCGAAATAACATGTAAAACACTCGAGTAAGAGTGACTATTACAGATGTGACTCATGTCATCCGAGGTGCTTCATGCATGCATGCATCCTATTGGCTTGAAACTAAAAAAACCTTAAAACAAAAGAACCATGATCATGACCAAAGCCATATAGCCTGTGATGTTATTCATAATCTCCACACATGATAATTCGATACAGCAAGGTCATCAAAATTATTTGATTTCTATATAGATAACGCGTTATTAAAAAATAAATAATTATTTTTTAAAATATTAATGTGAGCGAGATTCAAATTTTTGATTTATTATTTTTACGTAAAAAAATTTGATGTAAAAAATTTTACTAATTAAATCAATTAATTCCATAAATATTCATACAAATTACATTGCCATGGAAGGGTCTAATTAATAGAAAGGAGTGGAAGTAATATTAATAAAGTACACATTTACTGTTTATAAAGTTAATAGCAATTCAATACACAACGTTTGCCATGCATGCTTGGCATTATGTCATACTTGTGGGAGAGAAACCCGAAAGTAAATTGCTAACATTTAAGAACTAAAACCCTAAAATCTCATGCTTGGAAACTTAATTAATTAATTGTAATTAGTCACTTACATCTACGTCAGGATATTCATCCATATGATGAATTTCTTCCCTGTTGCATGCCACCAGAATTCATCATGGGGTTCATCCTCTCTGTTGAAATTGGTGTTCTTCGTGGTGATGGCCTTTCAAGCTTTGCCGATGCTTCAAATTTCTTCTCACCAACAGAATCTCCTGAGAGCACAGGCTTTGTTTCATAAATATCTGATATGGAATCCAGATCAGTTGACGATGGCGGTCCAATCTGAATCTGATCACCCTTGAAAGGATCATCTTGTGGTCCGAGACACGATGACGGCGCCGTTCCCAATTCATGCAGCCTGAGATCATCAGACCACATCAAAGGGTTCTTGCCGCTACCAGCGCCGTAAGGACTAGGCCTCTTCTTTCCTATACAAATATTGTCGTTATTCGACATGAATCCATCAAATGAAGTTCTGTCCATGTTCTGTTGAAGATCGAGCTGATCACCTCCATATATGTTAAGGTCTTGAAATGGTGGAAAATTGAGAGGAGAACAAAAATCTTTAATCGTTCCGACGTCCGGAACTCCCTGATTTCCGATACCCTTATAATTTCCGGGTGGCATATTATCACCAGATGTTAGGGTTTGACAAGCTTTCTCCAAGATAGATTGCATATATTTCCCTTGAGCTTCAATCCTTAATTGAAGGTGTCTTTGCACCTGCATATACGCCAAAGTTTATAAGGGATTTGTTCTGAATTTGAAGATCCAAAGATTATTTGAGCTTTTAGGCTTAATTAATTACCTCTAGCTGTTCATGCAGTCTTCTCTGCACCTCCATTTGCATCCTAATCGCATCAACCATGTGTGAATTACTGTTAAATACAGTGACACACACATTCCACAAGAAATATCCGAACCCCACATGCATCCCCCAAAAACAAAAATTAAAAACAGATTTAGGTGATTCGTGTTATTATTGTTTTCTGCAAGCATTTGTTTATATATACTTGTTGGTTACTAGAAAAAGAAGAGAAAGAGATGAATAGAAATTAAACATTGAAGGTATGATAGAACATACTCATTCATGCTGCGGCCTATCACGGATGAAGATGGAGTATTTCGTTGAAGATCTAAGCCTGGATTTTCCATAATGGCGAAATTACAAGAAGAAGATCGTTTAAAGAATAAAATAGCAATAACATAATATTATTCCGAAAGCAGCATGAAAACCCTAGAAACAAAAGCCACATATCTTACCATCCTTTATGGAGTGATCATTGAATTCCTTGTGAGGTTGCTTTCCAAGCCTGAATTTCTAAACAAACAGAGAAGAAAAACAATATTCAAAAGAAGAAAAGAGAAAAGAGAAAGAAAATCAAGCCAATTAGCCGATATCGAAAACATAACCAAAGTGTTGTTAGAAAAGCAAAAGACGGTGCATGAAATATTATTCATCTATTCAAACCTGAAGATGACTCTTTAGGTGGTATAGGGTAAGACCCTTCACGCCCATAACTCTCATGATAGTTTTTGGTGTGGCCTCTGCAAATTAATTAATAAAAACATAAGAAAATGAATGATTTCATGAAAAGTATAAGAAATTAAGAGTTTATAAAAAGATATGTTGAAGTAATACTATCTGGTCCTCCAAGCTGAGTAACAGCGTCAACAAATCGTTCATGGAGTTCAACTGTCCAACGGAGACGGGGCTTTGGGTCAGTGGTGAGGACAAGGCCAGAATCACCTTGAACACACATGGCTCTGTCATGGGAATTCATAGTAGAAGGCTTCTTGTGTTGGAACATTCTTTGTTTCTCTTTCTCTTTCTCTTTCTCTTTCTCTCTCTAAGAGCTAGGACTTGGAGAATACCGAAGAGATTCAAGAACAAATGCGATGCAAATAGGGAAGAATAGGGTGCGTTTTTGAAGAAGAGGGGGGATTGGCTTTGCTTTGTTTGCTCTCTCTATCTTTCAACTAGAAACCATAAGGTACAAGCCAGCCTTGCACAAAGATAAATGTGTTTGTTTGTCACATAATTTTGCATTAAAAATCAAATTAAAGTGCACCTATTCTAACTATGCAGACCTTCTTTTTGCCAAAAGATACTCTCGTTCTCTCTCTTTCTCTTGCATACACATCAAAATCGATCGTAACATGTACATTATACCGACATGCCTCTGAGAAATTACGAAAATGAAGTCTCCCTAATCGTATTTCCATAAAGAGATCAGATGGAGGGGATCTGTGGTGCGGTAATAACATTCAGGTCCCTATATTTTTTACATTCTCACTAATAAGGAATAGGTTTCATTTCTATCAAAGACATCCTTAACTGCCATTGAAATTATTAGAATACCCTTATCCATTAAGTGGCATATTTGTACATTTGTGATAGTCATAACTCAAAACTGCAAGCATAATTTGGTCATTCTACTAGGGATTAGGGGCTTATTTGACAAAACAAAATCTTTAATATAAAAAATATTGACTCTTATGTTATTGTCCCATTTGTAATAATAATGGTGTACATATCTCTGTTGTCTGCAGAGTTGTGTATCTTTTGCTTATCAGTCATGACCAAAAGAAGAGTATATCTTTATAGTTTTATTCTCCTACACCATGTGAAGCTTTTTAAGTATGGGATATGAGTATGACCCATCAAGTAATCATGATATGGTCATATGTTACTCTTTACCCTTCTTTCTTTGAACCATGTTTCTTTATATATGTATATATAAACATAGATATATAATCTATCATGATCTAGCCATTACATATGCATCATTCAAGAATAGTACAATCGCCTTTTTAGCTTATCATGAACTAATAACTCTCTGAACTAGATGGTTAGAAACACAAAGCCTTGCTTTATGTCATTACCAAGAAAAAGGTTTCATTGATACTTGACAGGAAAAGAAAAAAAAAATGAAAGAAAATGTATGATTGATTAACAGATTCTATAAGCAGACATTAGATTCATAGCCATTTTCTCCTTCTGGTTTTTGGCAAATTAGTGTTAATATTGTCATCTGAGAGAGGTCGAAAATGGTGACTCGCAGACAAATAGAATTCATGGGCAGAATTATGAAATATTTATGCATGCTTAGCAACTTAGTAATTTTATAATACAGGTGGGAAATTAAAAGCAGTAAAGAAATTATGAGGTGCAAGAACCTTTAGGGAGCCGTGGTAGTTATTATGTGAAGACGGGAACATCAATGCATAAAGGGGTATTGATATGTGGAGCTTTGATGATAGAAGTGAGGGGACCTGACCTCTTCTAAAGCTAGTTGGGTTGGGGCTCAGCTTCTTATCACTTTTGTCGAATTGAAGATTGTCTTCTCTTGCTCTTCTCGCCCAATACTAATACTAACAAAATTACTTGAACAGGAGTCAAACTCAACAAATTGACAATACGGTCCCACTTTTAGTAAAAAGAGAGGTGCATAAGGATGAGTAAGAACGATTCAAAGCTCTCTCTCTATATATATAAAATTCATGCAAGGATGTCAAATCTAGAGGGAGATTGATAAATAAATAAATAATCTAAAGAAAAAAGAAAACTGCTTACTGTTTACCCAACTCTAAATGGGAATAAATGCTTTCTTCTTTGACAATCAAACGAAGATTCCTCTCTCAAAACTCTAGAACTTCATGAGTTATATACATTCCTATTGGATCAATTAGGGTTTATAATTCTTAACCATGTAATTTAATTTTGCAAACAATGCACACCATTTTAGATACATCACACCTTGCCACTCATCTATCCTCATCAATCAAATGCACGCATGATATTATATGGATATTGTTAGTTCGAAATATATTTTCTAATCTCTTATATAATTTATATTGCCCACCCAATACCTGAATTTTTGTATGTGAAATGGGTTTATATTTTGGCAGCTCTGTGTCCATTTATAAGTACGAAAAAGCAACAAGGCCATTTCATTTAGATTTGGAGATTCTTCTTTAGACTACCATTGTCACACAGAGCTGTCCCCCTTAATAATATAATCAAGCAAAGTTAGAGTTTAACTTTTAGTTCAATATATGTGTTTAAAAACTATAATCGAGTAAAAAAATTAAAATAAATAAATAAATAGAAATAAAAAGAAAAAGTGGGTTGGCTTAATGTTAAGGCAATGTTTGCTTAAATTTCAAGCATCTTTATGTGCTGTAGAGAATTATTCTTTGAAATGAATATATTCCTTTGAAAGGCCAATTTGCGGGGCCCTTCAGTTGGAATACTTTACAAAGCTTCTCTCTTTTCTATCTAGTTTCTCACTTTGCTTCTGGGAAAATGTTTTTGTGCCACATTATCGATCGTGTTTCCCATGGAAATCAGATGATCTGCTTGAGAATCCTTACATGTTCTGGCTTATGGATGCTGCTACAGATTACGGATCTGAACGTGAAGGTTGTAAATAATGATTGAAATTAATTAATGCCATAAGATATTAGCCGGCTAGCTTGCTGTTAAAGGCATCGGGGCCGGCATTAGGCCTATAATATCATGCAAAGTTCTCTTCCATACAACTGCTTATGGGTTAACCGAGGAGAAAACCGTGAATATCGTTGTGTGTATATAAATATAAATCTTGATATTATTTTTATAAAAATAGGAAAAGAATTAATGGAACTTAGCATATTTGGTTTGGTCGTGTCTCCAGTCTCAACTCAAATGGGTCTGTTGGATTCCATTTTTTAAACCCAGCCCTATGTATTATGCTAATTATGGGCCAGCTCAGACCACAAGAATGAGGCTCAAGACTGTATGGTCATAGACCATAAGGAGCTGAACAGCTGTTGTTGCTTCCTGTCACCATTTTTATCGTTGAAAATACCATACAGCTTTCATCAAATAGACGTTAACCAATCCCCCCAGAAATATGGCATCAGTTCCTGATTCAAATCTGATCAATTAGAGAAAAATAACCGAGCAGACTGACAGAATTAAACATATCAAAAACAAACTTCTTTCCCATTATTTTTCAGGTCTCAACAGCAAATATTTAGACACCCCATATTTTGAGTGTTCTGTCGCATTACTTGCTGCACTTATTTAGATACACGGGGGCTACAACGAATCACCTTTGGCTCACTTCCAACTTTGCAACAAACGCTTGAGATTGCACACTTTACCTTCCAATCACAGTTCAACTGCGGCAAGGACTCACTATTTTCAGATAAAAGAAAATAGATTATTGTTATCATATACAAGTCAAATAAGAGGAGCTACAAGATTCAGACTTGCATCATAAGCTTTGCAATGGTGCACAAGTACAAACCCTGCTCACCATTTTCTGTTCATGTCTCCCAAGCACACATATTTCATCTGCATAATGAGGAAGGAATACTCAATAATGTAACAGCAGAAGAGTAAACCAAAACTCTTAGCAAGAAGGAAGATATGATACCTCAAAAAGAAGATTCAAGAACAAGTCTAGGAAGGACAACCCATGGAATACAGAGGCTCAACATACACAAGCAAGATCGATTTTGAGAAGATGAACAAAACAAGTCATGTCATTCCTAAAAGAGATAACTCTATACGATTCCAATAAAATTGCAAATCATCAAGATTTATGGGTGTTAGTGACTAATATTTGCAAATATCATTCTTCAAAATGTTCAAACAGCCTACCATTCTGTAAAGCACTAAAAAAATAAGGGCAAGTTAACTTCCATAAAAATGCAGTCAAAAGACAATTTTTGGTTTACTTACTTCCACCTATTCATCCATCCCATACTTAGAACCGTCACGTCCAAGACCAGACTGTTTAACACCACCAAATGGAGCAACCTGCAATAAAACAGACAAGTAATAAGCCAATCTGCAGTTTGTTTTACTGTTCATGGATTGGTGAAGAATTCTTCAACTTTTTATGCATTGGTGAAGAAACTAGAAGGCCAACTTCTGTTGAAATTAATCCTTCATTAACACCAAGAAGTCCATATTCCTGAGCTTCAGATACACACTATGCTCGTTTAACATTGTTTGTAAATATGTAAGCAGCTAAACCTGCATATTTACACATGAATAAATATACTGATAATCCTTATCTTCCTAAATGTGAATCAGTTAAGGTTACTTAACACCTGAGATTGCAAAATTAGGTACACAAGACGTAATGCTTACCTGAATAAATTTTATGAATCAAATCAAGAATCAAATTTGACAAAAGAATCTGCATTGGTGTAATTAACCATACGGATAGCTTCCTCCTCGGTTTTGAACCATAAAAGTGGGGCCACAGGTCCAAATACTTCCTCTCTGAGTAAGAAAAATATGTCACTAGAATATAAACTAAATTCCTAAAGATTACTAAAAGATTAAAAAATTAAAATTAATTAAAGTGAATGGCAACCAAAAATGTAATTTTAAAGATTACTGTTATTTATGATAGTATTCCCCACTCAATAAGGTCCAAGCTATGCAAATGCTTTCTGGTACTAATTCCCAAATATACATCTGTGTTCTAATGTACGGGAACGATTCAGCTTTCAAGGGCCAAACAAAAGAAAACTTCAAACATTCACTTAAGAGAAAATAATGTACTAGAAGAATTACTGGTGGGATTCCAGCTTGCAGAGCAAGTTCAGCTGCAGCTAAGGCCGTGAGAGGTGTAAGTTCAGAGGGTTTTACAACCACAGTACAGCCACGGGCAAGGGCAGGACCGAACTGTTACAATCAGGAATACAATATTTCATTTTCAACATTAAATTTATCCAATAGAAGGTTCAATACTTTTACAGACCATTTATACAAATTGCAAGCCAACAAACATAAAAACACTGGTACACAGTAACTTAAAACTGAACAAGTGGTAACACCTTCTGTGTAATCATAGCCAAAGGTAAGTTCCATGGAGTAATTGCACACCTACAGACTGCAAATGAAGAGTAGATTACGTAAGAAGATCACACAAAATCACCAAATTGGCACCAAGAGATTTAATAAAAAACCATACTGAAGAATTGTCCATCTGAAACAAAGTTAAAAATTAAAGAAATTAGCAAAACCATAAGAAATCAAAGATCAGTTTTCCGGTCTGCAGACCACAAGCAAGCAGAACAAAGCAGCTCAAATATTGCAATACATATTTGGAAAGGGGACTAAAATAACAGCAAGAAATTATTCTTTACAGGCTTCCGCCCCCTACCATTCACTTCAAGATTGTTGCCAATAATTTCTTTATTAAATCCAAGGCAGTTGTCTATTGAGGGATTCATAGTTATATGATGACAAACTTCCCTAACCTCGTGATATGTTAGAACGTAGAAGGTTTCAGATACATGATTTCCTCAAATAATTTTTGAGGGAGGCTGAATTGAAAAAGAAAGTTGGTTCAATAGCTGTTCAATACAGCTTTTCTGTTATCAACTTTTTCTATCAGATTTGCAAATCATGGAACTGGGAAAAATATTTTCAAAATAAAAGGTGTGATCAACTTGACATTCCACATGACACCATTTTTCCACGGAGGATTTGACATTCATCTCAAACAAAAAATTATTGGAAAAACTGATTCATTCATTCATATATGGTACCCACCTGCTATAGAAGAAATATCTGGCAATTAGGTAGAGTTGCTGGAATTATATCACCATATACACGTTTTACCTCGTTTGCAACGAACTCAATAAAACTGGCCCCATAGCCAACCTGTATGTTTAGTCCAAAAACTTAATACATTGCAAATAATACGGAATCAACAAGAAGAATATCAGGGCTAAAGTATTATTGCTTAAATTCCTTAAGGCAAACTCTCAATGGTCCCACAGCTTCTTTTAGAGGTTTCCCTTGCTCCAATGCTATTAGGTGTCCAAGCTCTTCTTTGTGGGCCATCAGTAAATCATACCTTAGAATCGATGTAGAGAAAAATTAAAACTCAGATCTATGTAAGAGAACAAAATCCTTTCCACACCACGACACAGCATTTCAGAAGGAGTAATCAACAGCAAGAGCTCCAAGAGAGAATTTAATCATGTTATATTTTAGCACATAATTAAACTTCAAAGGACACTTTAATCAAACCAAGTCAACGGTGCTTTTGGCTTGAACAAGGGATAATATTATGCATATAAAGCAGAAAAACCAGATTTCAGGAGAAATTGCAAAACAGCATCAACATCAACAAAAGGAGACAAGTTAAAAACATTAAAATGATTTTTCTACAAGTTGTAGAACAAAAATACAAAACAGAATATTTCGAATCTAGAAAATCCCTCTGTCTAGAGCAAACAAAACAAAATCCTAACTGAAACGAATGTTCTAGAAAGTGCATATAGATGAAGGAAAAATCTAGAATTTAATTGTCCATTTCACACATGTACAGGAAACTTTATACACACTATGCATGTGCTGCTTGACACCTAGTTATTCAACTTTAAGATCATTCCAGAAATTCTATAAAAAGCAGATAGGCAAGAGATAGACCCTACCATTTATGCAGATACTTGCTCCTCTCAGCAGCAGTGAGCTTGCTCCAAGCTACACAGATATGAGCCAAAATTAAGCCACCTAGAAATTGCTGATCACATAAAAGTTCCGGATTCCAAACTCTACAAACCAAAAACAAACCCCCCAGGTAATTTGGTTATGAACACCCATCAGCACCAAGGTTAAAAGTCAAAAACTACAGCATGCTAAGCAAGGCTAATAGGGCATGAAGTGAATTAAAAATGAATCTGGATTAACTCTCCATCAAATGATCTTAAATATTTGCTTCTAATGAGTATCATATAGTTAACATGAGTAGTATGCTCCAAGTTGAAATACTAGTGGCCTGGATGTCAAAAACACACTTCATTTTACATGTGTCTTGTCATTTAGAATTTAAGGAATCTCAGCTTTACATTTGTCTCCAAAAAAGAAGTATCATACAATAGATATGGAACAAGAAAGAAATTGCTTCAAGAGTCATCAATTTACCACATGTACCAATATCAACATGCAGTCATCTTGTAAAATTTCAAAAACTTCAAAGTGCATTTCATAGAGACATGAAAGCATAATCAGCACTGACAGTCTAATTCATCAAAATAGGCTAAATATGGTAGAAGATGTTTTCTCTGGAATGTATCATAATCACAGAAAAGTCCAGTCTTAAGTCCATACAATTAAATGCATCATAAGCTGAAGATACAGCATCATTTGTCTCCTTTCCACCCATACATGACACATTTGCTAGAACTTCACCAGTTGCTGGATTGTAGACCTGTCATGACATAGAAAAACATCTGGGGTTTTACAAACAAAATGTGAGGTAACAGAAAAAGAAAAAATTTGTAGTCTAGTATGCCAGTATTTCCAAAAGTAAAGAGGGGAGATGGGGAGGAGACAATATAACTCATATTTGCACCGAAATAACAGCATTTGGAGTTTTTCATATGTCTTTTTTTCCTTCTCCTTTTTCTGGTTAGAGAACTATCAATTTTGATGTAGTGAAAACTCAAACCACAATCGTACATTGCAACCAACAGGTATTACAAAATATGGCTTCTGCCCAATTGTTTTTGCAAAAGGGTTTTGCAGGGAGAACTCCAAGTAGTCAAAGATTCAACCCGCATATAGTTACAGCATCAATTCTTATCATCAAAAACTGGAAAACAATAAAAACAGATTTATAAAGAAATTTGTAAGAAATTATAAGTTATGATAAGTTTTCTTCCAAACCTCCAGAGTCTTGCCTTCCTATGCATCAATCCATTTCCCTCCAATAAGGCCCTGAGTCCGTAACAGGCCAGAATAACGAAGCTGAGCAGCAAAACTCTGCATATTTGTACTCATCTGAAATCCAATTCCCCTATTAAGAAATTCTGTAAGCGTTACAAACATACTAGGAAGAAAAGAATTGGTTCACTAAGAAAAAAAGCAACAAAATAATAATAAAGGAAGGAAACCTAGAAGTTGACACCGCTAGGCATTACAAATTAAACAGCATTTGGCAAAAGAACTTCAATTGCAAGGGATCCTGCTCGAGCCAACAAGTGCCATGCGTGCCACTCCAGCTAACGTCAAACACTCTCTCTCGATCTCTCTCAACCTGTATCTGACTGACTCTGTTCCATCTCATGTGACTGAAGCTCACTTCAAAAACCCAGATTGGATTATCAATCAGAACGAAGTGGGTTAAGTTTGCATACCATAAATTTGACTAAAAAAAATGCTGGAATGAGCTCTGCAAAGATAACGTAATAACCTGTAATGTTCTTAATATGATTATAGTTGAATTATTGTATCATTAATCAAAAAAATTATATATAATTAATTCCCTTTATTGATAAATCACGTGTAAGCCTACTCGAATTGGACATTCGGCCCCGTATAATTGGATCTACAGCCCAATAGTTTAGTCTCTGTGTTGCTAAAACCACCTTACTAAATGCTAATTACACCCCCTTAACCTTAATTACTCTCTTATTTATTTATATAATATAATATAATATAATATTAAATATTTAAAAAGAAAATTCCATAATAAGTTCAAGGAAACGTGTGTATATTATTTTAATATTCAAACATGTAAATGTAACGCGTACATAATTGCAAATTCCATATACGCCCCCCCTATAACTCTCTTAATTACAAATTTAACTATAAAAAAGACTAATAAATAAATAAATAAAATTTTAAAATTTTACATAAATTTTTATACTAATATTTATATATATTAAATTTAATTTTAATTATTAAAAATATATTAATTTATCAATAAAAAAAATTAGTGTAAAATTTGGGTAGTCTCTGTTCTTATCAATAAATAAAGAATGTACATCGTTGACCAGGTTTAGTAGAATTCTCAATGGCAGATTTTTGACAGTGGAACTAGTCTTTTAAAGACTCCATTTTTTCCCTCTTCTAGATAGATGGATTTATAAGTTTTAAGCCGTCCTAGAGTGGAGAGGAGAAACTTCCTTTTTATCGTTTTCAAAGTCTGACCCAAACCAAACCAAACGAGAGCATAAGAAAACTCATACGCCAACTTTCTTGTTTTTGCTGTCAAATCCTCGAACTCTTTTTGGGGTGTTTCTCTCTTATTCTTATTGTTATTTTTTAAAAAAATTGGAAAAGGCAAACTTCGAAGTTTTGTATTTTGTCAATCTGGGATGAACTCGAATACGGCATCTTCTAGCACGGCAAACGCTGGATCGGCTGATTCTTCGGCTACCAGGAGGAATTCTAAGCGACCCAAGTGTATATTTCTCTTCTATGTTTGTTTTTCTTCCCTTTTTTGGGGTTTTAAGAAATATTTCTGAGTACCCACTTGTGATTTTGAGCTTAGTGTTTGATGATGGGTTTCCTTGTTAGGAAACCAGATTGTGATTTTTTGTGTATTGATCATGGGATGTTTGAGCCTGATTTCTTCCGTTGACTAATTTTCTGTTGTTATATTTTGGCTTTTTACTCTATATATGATTTTCTGCTATGTCGTATAATTGCTGAGCCCTTTCTTTGATCTCTTTTTTGAGTTGCTTTCTTGCATTTACTACATGATTCGAAATTTTATTTCCTAGGGTTTGAATCATGGTTCCATTAGATGCATCAACTTATGCAGCAAACAAGCATAGATGTGGAAGAATTAAGGAAAAGTAAATAATTGTTTCCGGTCATAGTTTTGGGGGAGGTGGGTTATAATCTATTAGAAGTTTTTTTTTTTTTTTTAAATGGTTTTGTGTGGATGAAGAACTTGATGTAATTCAGGCTTTGGACCATGCATTTAGCTGAAGCAAATTTTATGGCTTGGCATTTCATACCATGGATGCTGATCATAGGAACGCTTGCCTTCTGCAATATCCTTGAAACTTTATATGATATTAGTACACTAATTAATTACTTTATAATTTATTCCCCTTCCAGATTCAAAGTTTACTCAACAAGAACTTCCAGCTTGCAAGCCAATTCTTACACCAAAATGGGTAAGTTGCACTCGCATCTCTTATGCTTCTAATTTTCCCTACATAGATGAATGTTAGTTGCGTGTAAAGGAAAAGTTATAATCTAATAAAATATCTTTCTTCCTGCAGGTGATTACAGCATTTTTGCTTGTTGGCATCGTGTTTGTCCCCATTGGAGTTGCTTCCCTCTTTGCTTCCCGAGATGTATGTTTAACACCAGCCTAGTACTTTGCGATTCTGCTTTTAGTTTCATAGTTAGCTGATTACAGACTCTCTTCCTCTATACCAGGTTGTTGAAATTGTCAATCGGTATGATACTGATTGCATACCACCAGCTAATAGAACTAATAAGGTGGCATTTATACAAAGCTCTGCTGTTAAAACATGCAACAGAACAATTAGAGTAAGTTCCGTGCAAAATGAAATTGTGCTTGTTATCATTTTTTATCTCTGTTGTAATTCTTATGATTATTTCTTTTTGGTTGTTATCATTTTTTATCTCTATTGTAATTTTTATGATTATTTCTTTTTGGTTGTAATCATTTTTTGTCTCTATTGTAATTCTTAAGATTATGCTTGTAACACAACCAGATTCAAGGTTCAATTATAGAGAAATAGATTAAGCTTAATTTCTGAGATGAAATGAATAAAGTTATATTTCTTTTGGCTTGCTTCCTTTTAGGTGACAAAGCATATGAAGCAGCCTGTCTATGTGTATTATCAACTTGACAATTTCTACCAGAATCATCGCAGGTATGTTTTAACTTCCATTGCCATATTTTCTACATACATGTATCAATTTTATATCTACAAATTCTCAAAGTGTTCTTTTTTCTATTTTTTTTTGGGGGGTGGTGTGTGGGGGAGGAGAGAGGAGAATGGGGTGTCGTGAGGGGGAGGGGTGAGTCTTTCAATCTATGCCTATTTGAGTTAAGCACCATTGGTGTAGTAGGCAAAAGTAGATTAGGGACAATGGCCACTGTGTTGAAATATTGGGAAATGAACTACTATATTTTCCTGAAATGACAGACTGTGACCATTATCATTGCTCGAGGTATTGTCCCAGATCACGAGGGTAGTTACTGTGCCACATATTATAATAGTTGTAATCTCTTACAGCTTTTGCTAATAATTTTTAATACTAATTTTCACTTCATTTTTCTTTGCTTGAATAATTGAGGACATGGGTGAAATATTAACATGTATTCATATGTGGTGAGTTTTTGGCTTCAATTTTGACTATGCCTTTGTTTTCAGATATGTTAAGAGTCGAAGTGATGAACAGTTAAAATATGCGAATAGTGCAAGTGAAACAAGTGACTGCAAGCCCGAAGATTCTGCAAATGGGATGCCCATTGTGCCCTGTGGCCTTATTGCTTGGAGTTTGTTTAATGATACTTACGATTTTACCCGCAACAATCAACAGTTGGCAGTGAACAAGAAGGATATCTCATGGAAGAGTGATAGGGAGCACAAGTTTGGCAAAAATGTTTTTCCTAAAAACTTCCAGAATTCAACTCTCATAGGTGGTGCAACGCTCAACGAATCCATACCGGTAAGCCTTTTACACATTTTATCTGATAGAATGGAGGTATATGATTAATTTATCATTTTCCTTCAAATAGTAGATATTGGCTACCAAGCTGAGCATTTATTTATGGTCTCAAGAATAATGAAAAACATTTCTCTATAATAAGTTGGTTTGATCAAATCTATTGGCCTTTTAGAGCTTGGAAATCTTGATAGTTAATAGTTATTTAATTGTCTGTTTTAAAGATATTCATAAGTTACATGCAAACTTTAGTTGGACAAACAATGTTTTATGCTACTGTTGATTATTGTAGTTTAACATCACAGTTTTTCTCCCCCTTATTCTTCTAAGAGCATGAGCTGCCTCTCTCTTAGGATTGCATCTGCAACTTTTGCATCCAGTTTTTGTAATTTACCTCTCTTGTTATCGGCAAACCCTTGTCTTCCCACCCCTTTCCCCCTTTGGAAGCTCTAATTAAGTCATTATCAATTGCTAAATGGTTCTTTTTGAGTCACTTTTCAAAGCTGTTTAGAGCATTGAGACAGTTGGCTAACATGGTTGAGTATGTTTTGCTGCAACAGTTGAGTAAGCAGGAGAACCTTATAGTTTGGATGAGGACTGCAGCTTTGCCCACTTTTAGGAAGTTGTACGGGAAAATAGAGGTGGATCTCCAAGAGGGTGATCAAATACATGTGACATTGGAGAACAACTACAACACATACAGTTTCAGTGGCAAGAAGAAACTTGTTCTATCAACCACTAGCTGGCTTGGTGGAAAGAATGACTTTCTCGGCATTGCTTATCTCACTGTTGGCGGCTTGTGCTTCTTTCTGGCTCTGTCATTCACTGTAGTATATCTTGTCAAGCCAAGGTAAATTTCTTGACCACCTATGCTTATTTCCTCGAGTTCTTGAAGAGTGAGGCTGGGAAGAGGGTGCCTTAGCTGGGCTCTCTAATTTTATATCAAATTTCCTTGTATATGGGTCTGATCAGTAGTGGGGAGACATAATTGGGTCAATTATAATTTTATGGCCTGCTGCCTTAGAAACCAGATACATGAACAGGTTTGTATGCGATTCTTCTAGAAAGAAAATAGTTATCACCCTCATTTTCTGCACAACAGTGAAACCATTTAGTGAGTAGCCTAAACCCTAATTGTTTATGGCAGATCCAGTGCTCTGTAGCCTATCCTTGTCATCTTTTTTATTTCTATTTATTTCACATTAGTAAATACTTCACCTTTCACTTTTTGTGCATCTCATTTTGATGGGACCAAACCAAACTGAACACGATGCCCGAATCAACCATGTAGGTGAATTGACCTAGGCGCAAGTGAAAATTATAGCTCATGAATTGAAATATTTCGATGTCAGAATGATATGTTTTGGTGCTGATAACCAAGGTTCAACAGGTTCATGTGCTCTTTTGTGATGTTTTAACTTCTTCTATTGGAAAACAGAACTCAAATCTTTTTAGGCTTTGGTTGCCAATTTTTCAGCATCATGTGTTTTCCTGTATTTTATAGAAAAAAGGGTTAATGCAAACTTTAGTTAAACATCTGGTTATATGTTGTAACTAATGCCTGGCTCTTACTTTTTCAGGCGACTTGGAGATCCTTCTTATTTGTCATGGAACAGAAATCCAGGAGGGCATTAAGCAAATTTCGGGAATCTCATTAGATTGGTTGGTTATGTCAAAGGTGGTGAATGTAATTTTTTGTATCGATATTTAATGACTAAATATATCCACTGTTTGAAAAGCATTTTGGTTGTTTAATTGAATTTTTAGACGATACCAACATACCATTCAATCTTATGTATAATTTGTGAAATAGCTCAATACAATAACTAGTTTCTGTTGACTGATTGCTCTCTGCTCAAGATAGAGTACAAATTGGTATCTTGCATTCATAGAATATATGCAATTATGGCACTCCAGGCAAGATTTTGGACAGATATGTGCCTTCTGGTTAGGATGGGTTAAGAGGATGATCACAAGCTGCTCCAGCTTGTCGGATGACTGAGATCTTCCTCCCTGCTGTTGATGCAGCACCCTGATCAACAGAATATGAGATTTACATCTCATGAGATTGCAAAGTATCAGCAGAATGTGTATTCCATCTCCAGCAAAGATAAGTAGATGAGAAGGAAAGAATTACCAAGAAATTGTTTTACAACTCTAAAATATTGAAAATGACTTGCCTGATGAATTTCGAGTCATAGCTCCCTAACATGAGCATGTCATTAGAAGACAACATCTCTTCTTTAGTCGCATTGCCGATGAGTTTAAATTTCTGTACATGCTTGATGCACTTTGTAGGTCCTGGGATTAAGAGTCGTACTTAGCAACAGTAGGAAGGATCCATAAGATTCTTGACGAAGCTCACATAAGCAACTCTTATGAATCCAACGAAATACAATGAGAATTTAACCCTACCAGGAACAAAAACCGTTTTGACTTCACTGTCTGCCCTCTGGGGCTTTATTGGAAACGTCCTAAATTTCACACAAATTTGTGTGGAATATTATAGTGAAACTACACCTTTCTTCTAGGCTCTAGTTTTTGGAGGGTCCAAAATAACTAAATCCCATACTTCATTTCTGGCAAGAGCACTCCTCATCAAGTCATTACATCTTCTCTCAAAAATGGTATCCTTTCAGGATCCAGGTTGTTCAAAACAATATTTTCTCTAGCAAGCTTCACAGCAGGCAGTGGCAGTGATGAATCGACTTTTACAATGTAAACATGTGGTGTTTTCTGACAAGCGAGTAAACTTGGGAAACAAAGTCCCGGATATGTTGTAGCGGGACAGTGAGAGAGGGCTTCTGGAAGATACAAGTTTTTAGTAAAGGAAAAAAATACGTTGGGAAAACATACCAGTTACATGTACAGCGCCTCCTCTCACTGCATTAAGAGAAAAACCACCACTGTAGAAGCAAACGTCAAAAACTTTCTGTCCATTTGAGATCGTTGATATGAACTGCCGGTTTTTGACGCTGATCAGTAGAAAAACCTGTGTTTCTTGGCTTGCATTGAAATTGCATAAGATAATCCATTTTCTAAAACCTGGGAGATATTACAAGATGGCGTAAATCACTCGTGCTTGACAGATCTTACAACGTAGTAGAATCAGCCTCTTATTTAAATATGAGGGATGGAGATAAACAATTAAAAGAACACGGACGGAACCTCAGCATGTCACCATCTGAGAAGCACTTGCTGCTTAAGAATAGCATATATTTTCATAATAACAACCATTGAGACCTGTACTTGGAGGAAAATTCTTCACTGATATAGTGCTTACGAGGTTAAAACACCCCAATTTATAGGAGTAAATGGCAATATATAATGGCAGTTGGAGCAGGAGCTGATTCATTACTGAAAGTTTCATGGAGTTGCATAAATCATGAAGAATAAATAAGTTAAAACACCTGCTAATTTGAGTGGTAGTTAGACTTATGCAACATATTTTTCTGCAATTGTTGAGAATGACAGGGATCATATTCCTAGAAGTTCGTCGTTTCACCAATATATTCTTCTCTGGATATCCTTGGTTACTACGTACCATAATATGTCTTGCGTCAAATACACACTGCGTACATGATACATAAATCAGTTTCATGAACAACGGGCTCATTATGTTGGGCCTTTAACAGTAGGCAAACCTCTTTCAAAAACCCAAGCAAAACGGTTTGAGCGCGATGAACCAGATCCATTACCGAAACCAACTTCTACCATTTCAGTTTCAGATAAACCTCCCAAACCCCGGAAGCTACTGTGTTGCTGCTGCGTTAAGCTAAGCAGCTACCGTTGAGAAGCATTTCTTCTCTTTTTACTCCTCAAATTTCCTCATGTTTTAACAAAAAATGGACCTTGCTATCCCATACAAACCAAACCCACTTCTCTTCTCATCAAAACCACTCGCTAAAACAACTCTCTTGCAAACAGCTACAAAGCATAGACAAAGAATTTCCCGCCGAAAACCCATTTTTAGAGTTTATTCCTCCTCAAATTTCGATGGGTCTGATGGGTTTTCTTGGCTGAATCTAGCCCGGTCGGCTCGGGTCGGGTCGGAGCGGTTCTTGTCCAAACTGGGGGATTCTGTCAAGAAGGAAACAGGGTTTGACTTGAATGAGGCGAATGTGAAGGTGGGTGAGTTCGCTGGGCGAGTGAAGGATGTGGTGAAGAAGGGTGAGGATGAGTTCAATAGGTTTAGGAGTGAGCTGGTTCCCGAATTTATCGCTTGGAATCGGTGGGATCGTTGGAAGGTAATGCTGTTGGCTACTTATCTTGAGGGTTCATGCCCTTTTGTTTAAATTTGCCCCTGGTTGCTAAGAAAGTGTGGGGAAATTAAAGAAGAAAAAAATGTTTTTAAGTACATGTAAAACTCAACTCAACCATTACTTTGAAAACGTTGTTGTTGAAATTTTGTAAGGAAATGAATGGTACTTTGAAGATCAAAACAACAAGAGAAAAAGAGAAATAAAAAAAACTTAATTTGGTTGTACTTTAAAGATCGAAGCGAAGTATATTTTATTTTATTTTTCTGTAGTTTCTTATTTTATCAGTGATTCCATGTGCAACTTCTATTGATGAGAGAAACATTGTTATATTTATTTCTTATTTTCAGGATTATAAGAATTGGAAGCCTAAACGTATTGGCGCCTTGGTACTTTATGTTTTGGTTGTGATTATTTCTTGTCAACGAATGTATGTGGCAATTCGAGCCCCATTTCTCTATCGTCAACAAAAAGAATTAACTGAGGCTTACATGGAAGCATTGATTCCTGAGCCAACCCCTACAAATATCATAAAGTACGTGCATTTCTCATATTTTATGGCCTCAAACGGAAATTTTAAATGAATGTTTCTATCCTGTTGTCACATATTTGCAATTGACGTAATTTTGTACATCCTTTGTCACTCTTTCTCTCCCTTCCTTTTGGTTTAAGCTTTGGACACCAATAATTTCCAATTAATTTTATGTAAAGAAAAAGAAAAGAGTGCCATTGCCAATAATGCTCTGCTGCTGTTTTTCGTTTTTTGGTGTGTGTGTTTTTGTTATACACATGTATGATTTTTTGTTTTTATGTGTCCGTAAGAATTTGATAAATAGATATAACAAAGTTTTCACTACTGTTGCACACAATTGAGGCGACCAATGAATCATGAAATAGATGTTGTTCAGGACTTGATTTCGGTCTTCAAGTACTAAATTCTGCTCTATGCTTGCAGGTTTAAGAAGAGTATTTGGAGGAAGACAACACCTAAAGGCCTGAAATTGAAGAAGTTTATTGAGAGACCTGATGGAACACTTGTTCATGATAGTTCTTATGTTGGAGAAGATGCATGGGTTGATGATCCTGAGCTTCCACCTGAACATGTGAAGCAAGTTATTGACAACAATTCCAGATTAAATGCAGAAGAAAAAGAAAAACTGAAAAAAGACTTTGGCATTTCAGGTTAATATTTTGTGAACGCATGTGAATAAAATTGGTGCAAGCTTTGTCATGATGTTGAATTATAATAATCTGGACTCACTGTTTTTTTTTTTAATCTGCATTCAATTTAGCTCATTTCAAATTGAGCGTTGGAAATTCTGTGGTTGAAAGAATCTTCTGGTTGACTTGGAAGTTTTATGCTTGCTAGCAGGTCAAGTTCAAGCAAATACAGGAACTTGGCGTGAAAGACTTCGCATGTGGAAGGAGATTATTGAAAAAGAAAAGTTATCTGAGGAAATAGATTCCTCAAATGCTAAATATGTAGTTGAATTTGACATGAAAGAGGTTGAAAACAGTCTTCGCAAGCATGTGGTGGAGAAAGTAGCGGAAGCACAGGGAACTAGGGCTCTATGGATAGCTAAGAGATGGTGGCGATATCGTCCTAAACTTCCTTACACTTATTTACTTGACAAACTAGATAGCTCTGAGGTAAACTGTTGTCTTTTTCTCTCTCCTTGTGTCTAACATTATAAATGTTACATTGCACTACATGGCATGAATTTCAGGTCATGTTAATCTTTTGTTGATCTTCAAATAAAAAATGTGATTTCTCCTAAAATTCATTAAGGTGCATTTAGTGAATACCTGGCAATTGTGCAGAACCATCCTTCCATTTTGCAGTCCATTGTATACTAAGCTTAAATGATCTATAAAAGTGGAATTGGTAGTCAGAGAAATGGAATTAGATAATTATCAACCAGATCCTTTATGTTTAATTATTTGCTTTGTCGAGAAAGTTTCAATAACTATGTCACATATGTAGTCCAATTGAAAATTTTATGCTTGTTGGCATCCTAAAGAATTAGATAGCATTTTCTAATTTGGTGGTTTCTTTCAACAGGTTGCAGCTGTCGTATTTACAGAGGACCTGAAAAGATTGTATGTAACAATGAAAGAAGGTTTTCCATTAGAATATGTTGTACGTTCAACATCTCCTTGTTGCTTCAACAGTTTGGCACGTATCCTTCCTGTAAAGTTTCTTGATTTTTTTTTTTTTTTTTGTTAGGTTGATATTCCCCTTGATCCTTATTTGTTTGAGATTATTTCAAGTTCGGGAGTTGAAGTAGATCTCCTTCAGAAACGACAGATCCATTACTTCCTAAAAGTTGTGATTGCATTGCTGCCTGGACTATTGATTCTGTGGCTTATAAGAGAATCTGTGATGCTTCTGCACATCACATCTAGTCGTTTCCTTTACAAAAAGTACAATCAACTTTTTGATATGGCTTATGCGGAGAACTTTATTCTGGTAAGCCTCAAGTATGCAACTTCCTTGTATGTTTGTTAATTAACATTCTCATATTCTCATAACACGATGTACTCATCCAGCCGGTTGGAGATGTTGGCAAAACAAAATCGATGCATAAAGAAGTGGTATTAGGGGGTGATGTTTGGGATCTGCTTGATGAGCTGATGATATATATGGGAAACCCCATGCAGTATTATGAAAGATGTGTGCAGTTTGTTCGGGTAATCTTTTCTACCTCTGTTACCGATGAAATAGCTCTGTTGGGGTTCCACAACTTGAAGAGATGTCATATAGAAATATACTCAATAATTTTTTTCTGGTTTAATGACAGGGCGTTCTTCTTTCCGGACCTCCTGGAACAGGAAAAACACTTTTTGCACGGACACTTGCGAAAGAAAGTGGGCTGCCTTTTGTTTTTGCTTCTGGTGCAGAGTTCACAGATAGCGAAAAAAGTGGTGCAGCAAGGATTAATGAGATGTTTTCCACTGCAAGGAGAAATGTTAGATGTCTTGTCTGTTCAATTTTCTAAAGTGGGTTGCACATATTGATGTTTTCAAGATGTGTTTGAGCTCTTTTGGGAAGCTTTAGTAAATTGCAAGCAGTTGAACAACAATCATTTTTTATTTCTCTTTATAAATGCTACAAGCCTATAACTATTTCCCTCTGAACTATAAATGTATTAATGCAGTTTTACTATAACTTTGCAAACTGGATCACAGTAGCATATGCATCTTATGCAGGCACCTGCTTTTATATTTGTGGATGAAATTGATGCTATTGCTGGAAGGCATGCAAGAAAGGATCCACGAAGAAGGGCGACATTTGAGGCTCTAATTGCTCAGCTTGATGGAGAGTAAGTGTACCAGTGTGATCTGATATGAATAAAAGTAAATTTCCTTGTGTTGTTGGTTTTGCATTTTATATGAAGTTACTTTCCAGGATTTTTGTTTGTGTAATAATTTTTCATGTTCTTACTATTTTATCATTCTTATTATCACATGTAGGAAGGAAAAAACTGGTGTTGATAGGTTTTCACTCAGGCAAGCTGTGATATTCATTTGTGCCACCAATAGACCAGATGAATTGGACCTTGAGTTTGTCCGCCCTGGACGTATTGACCGCTGTTTATACATTGGTTTGCCTGATGCAAAACAGCGGGTGCAAATATTTGGTGTGCATAGTGCTGGAAGGCAACTTGCCGGAGATGTTAACTTTGAAGAGGTACGTGGCTTTACATGCATGTATGTTATTTACATAAGTGGTTGGTTTTTCTGAGTTAAAGGCTCGATAATTTTAATATCACTATTATCACCTTTGACATCATCATCATTGTCATCATCTTCAATGTCACCATTGATACAATATATACATTTCTATGCCTGGAATTTGGATTTAATATTTTTACACATAACTATATGTCTGAAATTTGGCTTAGCATTGTCTTTTTTCTTCACTCTACAGCTTGTCTTCCGTACTGTTGGTTTTTCTGGGGCAGATATTAGAAATCTTGTGAACGAAGCAGCAATAATGTCGGTGAGTTGAATCATCATATCTTGTAATTTACATTACATAACTTTTACAACTATAGTCAAATCTTTCAATAAGTTTCATGCTCTTCATTCCAATTTTCTTCAATGGGTAAAATGTTTCCTAGAAGTTGCCTCCCTTTCAACTGATTCCCTTATTAATTAAATATGTGAGATGGTGCTCTCAGTAATGTGTCTGTGTATATGGTGACCTCTCATGCATTTTAGCCACTATCATTTGAAGAGTTTCTAGGTTCTCTTGGATTTCTGCAATGTGCAATTTCATTTGTGGTTGCAGGTGAGAAAAGGACATTCCAAGATCTATCAGCAAGACATTGTTGATGTACTAGATAAGCAATTGCTTGAGGGTATGGGTGTACTTCTTACGGAGGAAGAGCAACAGAAATGCGAACAAAGTGTATGTACCTGCCTATAATGTGTTTTAGTGTTTTTTATCTAACTTACAAAAGAATGCTATCAAATATTGTTTTGATCATTGGGCTTATATATTCATACAATAGGTGTCTTTTGAAAAGAAGCAACTGCTGGCTGTACATGAAGCTGGTCATATAGTATTAGCTCACTTGTTTCCTCGATTTGATTGGCATGCATTTTCTCAGCTCCTGCCTGGTGGCAAGGTACATTTTGTGTTTATAGCAATATCCTTTTGTTAAACACTTTCTAATAGTTTTCGTTTCCTTATTTTCCCAACATTTATAGGAAACTGCAATATCTGTGTTCTATCCCCGTGAAGACATGATAGACCAAGGTTATACAACCTTTGGCTACATGAAAATGCAAATGGTGGTGGCTCATGGTGGGCGGTGTGCAGAGCGTGTTGTGTTTGGCGATGATATAACTGATGGAGGGAAGGATGATCTTGAAAAGATAACTAAGGTATCTGATCATAATTGTATCAAATATACTTTTGTTTTTTTTTTCTAAGAGTGAGCCTAATAACTAAGACTATGCCAAAAGATCTCTTTCCTATGTTTAACTTTATTGATCAATCACAATTCTTCATTCAATTTCTGATTGTTGAATAATTCTTCAATAATTCACAATCAATTTGCAATTTTTGGTATAATTCCTGTCCATTCTTTTGCTTGGGTTGTCTTTTCAGATTGCGAGAGAGATGGTGATCAGTCCACAAAATGCTAGGTTGGGGCTTGCTGCTTTAACAAAAAGAGTTGGACTTTTGGATCGACCAGATAGTTCAGATGGTGAATTAATAAAATATAGGGTATATTTTGCTATTCAAAGTTTCAAATCACAAAGAAATTTGCTTGATAATCATTCATATTATCACTTTTTTCCCAACTCCATGCGCCTCTTCAAAACTTTATACATCTGTTTAACTGATTCATCTTATACTTTCCTATGTTGCTAGTGGGATGATCCTAATGTCGTTCCTGCCAATATGACCCTTGAATTATCCGAGCTATTCACTCGAGAATTGACAAGGGTAAATCTGCTTCCTTTGGTCTCAGGGTTGTATTTTGCCTACTTCATATTAGATAGATGCATTTTTTCTTTGCTGAAAGGGATACGTCCTTGTTAATTCAATGTGTAATCTGGTTTGCCTTATAGTTTATATTCAAATCTATCTCCGGAAGTTATGGGAACTGATGTTTGTTGCAGTATATTGAAGAGACGGAAGAACTTGCAATGAATGCTTTAAGGGACAACAGGCATATACTGGACATAATTGCAAAGGATCTCCTAGAAAATTCAAGGATAACTGGATTGGTATGCTAAAATACACCCATTTCTTATTTTACTGTGTAATTGAATTTAGAATGAACATTGCTTCTTTCAGTATACTCTGGAGGAACTCTCTCATTTGAAACCGAACATTGTATTGTATGCCTTCTTTTATTTGCTTAACTGTATGTCAGATTGGGTTATTCGAATATATGTTTCTTCTTTAAATCACTTTTCAAAACACATTAGAATATTAGTCAGTTGCTCAAAGAGCTTGTTACAGAGTATGATAACATGAAACTACCTTTAGAAATAGAATATTGAAGAACAAGGTCCCAAGGAGTGAGTGAAAAGAAGTCGTAGTGTTATAATTTTACCATTAAACTAGTAAATGGGCCTTTTTTTTTTCCTTATTCCGTTCATTTATGAAGGATTGAAGTTTGTGAGTTTGGAAGATGATAGATTTCTTTCTTTTCCCTCATCATTTCTATCAAACAAAACCAGGCAAGCAATCTCCCCAGTGTCCTTCCTCTTCTCTCCCAACTTCTTCAATCCTCTTCATGTCCCATCTAACAAAGTAGATGTACAATTCTTGTGACTTTGGGCTTGGTTATGGCCTCACATTTAATTTGTGTTATGATAATTATAGGTATTTCCCCCTATACTTCAGTCATCAACCATTGGCATCATCTTGGGGTTTCTTGTTACCTAAGGCGATGTCTAGCGTGAACTCATATTTACATTATGCACTGCTCTAATCTTTCTGTGCTGTTCGGTTCTTTAGGAAGTGGAAGAGAAAATGAAGGGACTATCTTCAGTCATGTTTGAAGATTTTGTGAAGCCATTCCAGATTAATTTGCAAGAGGTATTTTCTTTCTTTTATTTTTTCGTTCAGTGTGTTCTGGCTACTAGTAAAATAATATCCAACCGAAGAGATGAAAAATTAAAGTCAAAATAATTTCTGCTAATTCACCTTTAAAGAGTCTTAAACCTTGAGGCGTATATGCATGTGTGTGTATGTGTTGCCAGTTATAGTCTTATTTGCCTTGAATTGAATTTAACATTCCGTTCTCTAAAATTCTTAAGGAGGGACCACTTCCCCACAATGATCGATTGCGGTATCAACCGTTGGACATATATCCTGCACCACTTCACAGATGTTAAATTTTCCCAAATTCCTGTGTTTGGCATGATATTAGAAATGATTAGCTCTGGTTCCTGCAAGAGTTTGGAAAAGATGTGTACACATGGTGAAAGCCAATACAGTCACATTGGAGATACGAGATTGGACTTATTGGAATCCATTAGTAAGCAAGTCTTCGGCATTGACTACTGCTTGTTGGAAGTTTGCAACCGATGAACTATAGAGGGATGTCCAGCAGCTTTCTGATATTCTTTGTTAGAGCTTCCGAAAATTGTCGGAGATTAAGTCCTTCAAAAAGCATGTTTTTGTTTTTGACATTAGGCTCAACGACCTGCAACTATGATTTAACTTCTTCTTCTTTTTTTTTTTTTTTTTTCTGATGTAATTAGCCTGAAGATAACCAAGTGACCAAATGAATAAGTTGTCAATCTATCAACAGAAACCAATTCATGTTGTATGCTAGTTACATGATATGATATGCAATGAAAAATAATTACCCTCCATATCCTTCAGAATATTAGCATTTTAATGAAATTTATCTACTTCTAATCATAAGGAAAGAAAAAAAGGAAAAGAAAAATGTTGAAATCATAAAGCAGCTACATATTTCAATTAATAATATAGTGATATAATAATATATAAAGCGCCGACTCTTTCAGAGGAACTAAGGTAAATTATAGGATCTGGAGAATCATAACTCCACAATTATTGCATCTTTGCTTAAGTGGTCTAAGCTTGCTAGTAAAAACCCAACTGCAAAATGTCTAGATGGCCTATTTT
This sequence comes from Khaya senegalensis, assembly GCA_032402905.1. NCBI lineage: Eukaryota > Viridiplantae > Streptophyta > Magnoliopsida > Sapindales > Meliaceae > Khaya > Khaya senegalensis. The sequence continues at coordinate 6,261,515 of CP135558.1, read as the reverse complement.
TGGATTGAAAGGGCGATAAACGATTGCATCTTCATAGGACTGGTTCAAAGTTTACTTCTTGGAACCCCAACTGGTTTATCCCTTGACCTCTTTTCCACAGTTCGTGAAAGCTGGTTGACTGCCTTCTTTGGCAGATGGCGAGGGCGGCTCAGCCAAAGTCCTCCATCAACTATAAGAGTTGTTCCGTTGACATATTTCCCTTCAATATGTATAAACACAGATCAGTTTTTCTCCAGGGTTGAAGGAAAAAAAAATGCACAGCCCATGACTGGTACACAATGAATGAAAAATATTTCTCAATAATTAGATAATTGTAGAGTCACTTGACAATAATTCCAGTTGAAAACAATTTAACAGATTAGTGCATGAAGGTTTAATTCTAAATTCTCTGTTGCAATTAAATGTTAAGAAAGACACAATGACAAAGTCAAGCAAATTATATACGGATGACAGCTCAGGCAAGTACGGTTACTAACCAGCATCACAAGCAAGGTACAGAGCAGCCATAGCAATATCCCATTTCTCCCCAAGCTTATACAATGGCATATAGTCTCTAGCTTTAGTATTAATCTCCTCAGGCGCAAGTTTACTCATGCCTGGTGTGTCACCAATGGGTCCGGGGGCAATCCCATTGACTTGAATATCATAGTCAGTTCCCCACTCCAGAGCCAAGTTTCTAGTAATGGCATCAACAGCTGCCTGTTGGGAGAAACATAGTTAAGACGCTTAATAAGAACTCATCTATTTTTTACTATTAGCAGGTAAAAACATATGTAACAAACCTTGGCTGCAGCTACATGTATTTGATACCAAGCAGCTGTATAATGTAAAGTGGCACTAATGTTCAAAATGGATCCGCCAGCAGATGAGTTTCTTCCCAGTCCTCCTTTTTTGAGATATTTAAATGCTTCGTGGCACATTGTGAATGTGCCGACAGAATCAATATCCATAACTGTAGGGATTATTAAAAATATTGCATTTAGCTAAGGACTTAGTAGAGCGAATAGTTCACTTGGTTCATAGTTCCCTTGAGTATTCATCATCAGGTGGATTTATATGCACCACAGGAAAACCAAGCCAATATATATATTTTGATAAATAAGTAATTTCTTGAGAGAGTGGAATTTGGTACAAGGAAGATATAGATTTGCAGTTACCCAAAACATTAATCACATCCAACTTCTCAAGTAATTAACAAACATCTTTCAATTACTTCAGAATCAAATAAACCCTACCAGAGTGAATAAAACTGTGACCTAGCAGAAATGGGAAAAGAGGCGTAGGGGTGCTCAACAGATTGCTTAGTATTATAATATCCTATTTAAAAACTGAACCTGTTCGAAATCCATTAGGGGACAAATCCTCGGCTCATACAAGAAAGTTGCCAGCAGCAGCATTCACAAGAATGTCAAGCCGCCCAAAATGCTTAAAAGCTGATTCCACAACTCTTTTTGCATCGTCCTGCTTACGAACATCCCCCTCAAAGCCAACAGCCTTCACAACAACAAAAAGAAATAGAATAGTGAGCTCTTGTTATCAATTGAAAACCACAAACATTATGTAAAATTGCAGCACATCAAATAATCAACCAAGCAAGAGGGAGTAGCAATGCCATGAGGTTTTACAAATTATACATTGCTGAACCATGTGAAAAGGATATTACATGTTTAAACAATCAGAAAGCCTTTACTTCTTTATTTTTTAGGCAAAGCCTTTACTTCTTTATTTTTTAGGCAACTAATGATATAGCAAATGAAACATGGGATCAAATGAAGCATATGGGAAAACACCTTCCAAAGAAAATCGAAAGCAAAAAAATTACGTGAAATTTAAACAAACAGACATGTAAGCACATAATTAACGATAATCACAGGAACAAAACAAACCAGATAAAAAGAAATGATCTCTGCAAATGAAAAAAACACACACCCAGATAAGAAAACAGAAGAAAATTTGAGAACATGACAACAATCTAACTATACCTTGATCCCAAGAGTTTGAAGAGCAGAAACAGCAGAATCAAGAACTTGCTTGCGTCGACCCATGATTGCAACTGAAGCTCCATGTTTGCCGAATTGAGTAGATATCTCAAACCCAATCCCCGAACCACCGCCTGTAACCAAAGCAACTTTTCCTTTCAATACATCTGCCTTGAATGGCGATTCCATCGTCATGACTTCACGCTGTTTCAGCCCAACTTCTCTTGTTCTTTTTCTTATTTATGGTTTGTTGAATTTATGCACCATCTTCGTTTCAACCACCACCACACAAGACAAATTCACTTCCTTGTCACTGCAAAATTGTTTTTTCCTTCTTACACAACCGGCAATCTTTCTGGGCCAACAGGCCTACGATTACTGTTTAGACCTTTTGAAATTTCAGTCATGACGGAAAGTGTTACGGAAGCAGGTGTAACAAGAAAATAAATGAGGCTTCATTAGTAATGATTAACCAAACTTCGCTTTCGTGGGTTTGTCCCAATTATCAAGCCCAGTTATCTATGCCATGCGCCAGATGAGCAGACCCGAAAAGCGATGCTTGAGTTCGTTACGCATGAGCGACTAGACCAAATATTTTTCAGTTAGCCGCTGGTAACAACTGCAACAACAGAAAGGAAAAAATCTCAGTCCCTCAACTCAGTTTCACTCTCGTCCTCTCTCCCAATGAATATCATAGCGAAGCAAAGAAGATGGATTCATCCACAGCTTTGTATAACCAACTCAAGGTTTGAATATTTTCCTTTTTTTAACCCAGTTAATTTTGGAATGGAATTGTTTGTGATAGATAATGAGTGTGATAGAATTTATGTTGACAGGCAGCAGAACCGTTTTTCCTGTTAGCGGGTCCAAATGTGATTGAATCAGAGGAACACGTTATGCGCATGGCCAAGCACATTAAGAGTATATCCACCAAGTGGGTTCATTCTGTTTTCAATCGCTATGTTTTCTTACTTCATGAAATGATGATGAAGAATTGTAGGTTTCTTTTAGATAGAAAGTTAAGTCTTTTTCATCCGTGAGCTTTTTTGTTGAAGAGATGGGATAGTTTGTCAGCTTATCTTGTAGCACTTGACTGTGAAAGAGGTTTTTCATTTTATCATGAAGAGTTGGATTGCCGCTGGTTTTTAAGTCAAGCTTTGACAAAGCTAATAGAACATCCTCAAAATCATTTCGGGGTCCTGGCATGAGTGAAGGCTTGAAGGTGTTTATTGGTTGCTATAACATTTTTTTCTGCATTATTCTCTACAGGATTTTGGATCTTGGTAATGTTGGCAGTCATACTGAAGTGAAGTTTTCCATTTGTCTCCAATTTGGTGGCAGATCTTAGAGAAGGTTAAAATAGCATACGATATTCCTATTATAACTGATGTCCACGAAACTGTTCAGGTAGCTTGTCTCTTCTCTTTCTAATAACACCTGTTCTATGCTTATATTATTCATTTCCTGTTCAGGGCCTCCTCCTTTTTTTTATAGTTTTTGGCTTCTTCTCTTTGGTTAAGAAATAAGATATATCTTTTCTAACGTGTTGAAGAATTATTTACTAAAGCTCATTCTATCGTCGTCATCCTCACCGGAAAGCATCGATAATATATGAAATTAGATTTTTTGTCATTAATTGGCCAGTTTTGCGGATGGTATCTTGCTTTTGATCTCCTAATTAATTGTTACTCTTTGAAGGGAGATCATAATTTTCTTTTTTTCTGTTTGCTGCAATTATGCTAATGTGAAAAAGCATTTTGTAACATTCAGTGCATAGTGGTCATGACCGAAATCATTGTGTATGTAACTAGGTATGGAATTTTGATAAGTTGGAGAAAAGGAATGAAGAATAATGGATCTTTGCTGAATATTTTTTCTGATTCGTAGCACTGTTGCATGTGCAAGATGTGAACTATATAATTACTTGGGCAATGATAATAAAGTCAAAGACTATCTCCTTTCAATAGTTTACTCAGTTAGTCGGAAATCTCTGTTTCATATACAATCAGTGAGTCCCTATATGTTTAGCTGTGATGAACAACTTTTATCTAGATGTTTGAGGAAATCACAATGGCCTGCTATAGTCATGTATATTTTTACATCCTGATTTACCTCTTTGGAGCTTATTGTTGTTGTCATTGTTGTTGTTTTTTTTTTTTATTTATTTATATTATTTCTACTTTATGCCAATGTCTTCCCATTTAGTCACAAATGAAATTTAGTTATTAAGTTAAAATGTCACAATTTAACATATAATGGGCTTTTTCACCTTGCTTTGGCCAGTGTGAAGCAGTTGGTAGAGTTGCAGATATTATACAGATTCCAGCATTTTTATGCCGTCAGGTTTAATTATTTTCTCTAGTAGAATGAAATGCTCCCAGAATTCAATGCTTTGACTTTGAAGGGTTCGTTTCATCAAATTAATTCATCTCATTGTTGAACTCTTAATAGCAGACAGATCTTCTAGTTGCAGCAGCCAAGACTGGGAAAATTATAAATATTAAGAAAGGATAATTCTGTGCTCCTTCTGTGAGCGTACCTCAGTTTAATTTTTATTAAAATGTTTGGATTGCAAACTTTTGACAAATTCATAAGGTTATTTATCTGATATTTGACAATTAATCACAATACAAATTTGCAGGTAATGGTAAATTCTGTCGAGAAGATAAGATTGGCTGGAAATCTGAATGTGATGGTATGTGAGAGGGGAACCATGTTTGGTTATAGTAAGTTACAACAGAATTTATATTTGAATGTTGTATGCCTCAGTTTCTCAATGTTATTCTCGTTTCTATGCTATAGGTAAGTGGCATTATAGCTGATTACTATGGAAGTTCTCTAATATTACAAAATGAATTTGGTACTTACATTGGCTGTCTGACTAGGCAGCCTAAAGTGAAATTTAGTTTTTGTTATGCCATGCTTCTTTTATTTATTGGCTTAAAGTTTATTGAGTTAAATCATGACCTTGATTACATGAGGTTTAACTGAAATACAAAGTTAAAGTTTTTTTGTTGGCATACATATTATGATTGAAGTTATTGATACATCTTTAGCACATTTCCTTGTCAAGTTGGACTGACCATACATGTACACTTGGAGTGGATGAGGGAAGCAAAATGTCCCGTTGTAAGTGATTGCTTATTTGTATTCTGCATCTAAATATTCTCATTTTCTTGTTTTATGTTTTGAAGTGAGAAGAATCAATCGTAGTTCAAAATATGCTACCCACACCAATCTGCAGTAATAACCAAAAGCATTGAATAGAAGACTTAATTATGTGAAGCAAGTTGCTCATTTACTCCATGAACTTGATACTTGAGAGGAGACTCTGCAAACTAAACTAATGTAGAAGACAATGACATGATATTAAAAACTCTCTTGAACATGCACCTTCAAATTTCAGCAGCTCTCAACGTTTGAGTCAGCTAAAACTTGGAGCATTAATTTTTTATGCCTCTTAGAACTTTCATTCATTCATTCTCAAGCTTAACTAAGTGTTTCTCTCTATGGTTACTTAATTTACATATCTTATCTACAAAATGTAATTAGTGATGTATTTCACTGCAGGAGGCAGATGTCACACACTCATTGCTACAGCCTGCAGAGAAGAAGGTGTGGCTTGTACATTTCATATCTCATAACTAAGAGTTTGCAGATTTTAGTTTTACGAATGATTTGTTAACCACAATTGTAGTCGATTTAACTTTCACAGTAGTTCTTTAGTCTGGTAAAGAAACTATCATTTGCTTTATAAGTTTGGAGAGATTCCCTCTGGTATATCTGCATGATTTTCTGATTGTTCAGCCTCTAAGCCTTTTCTTGCATAACATGCTATATTTGCTATGTGTCTAAGCTGTTCCTCTGTGACTTGATTTTCTCAATCTCCCAAATTATTGCCATTGAGTTTTTTTTTTTTTTCCCTACAGAATCATAAACTCATGCTTTATTTTGTAGTTGGATAGAGGAGGTGTTGCCAGTGGAGGTCTTCGTGAATTGATACCATGCATTGCAAAGACAGCTGTTGCTGTTGGTGTGAACGGAATTTTTATGGAGGTATGCAGAATCTCAGAAAGTGATTTTCTTATATTATTTTCTCCAATAATTATGATACCTGGTGTTAAACTGAGGAAATTGAGCAATTGTGAAACAAGATAGTTGTAGATATAAAATTGAAGTTCCTGCTAGTGCCTCTTTATCCAATTACTAAATTTCTTTGGTCTTCACCGGCAAGGACTGTTTGTCATTAAATTTTATGGTTACTGCTATTTCAGCCAAAGTTGCATATGTGCGCGTGTGCGCACGTTTGTGTGGCATTTTTCTTTGCTTTTGATGAGTGCTATACAAAAACACTCTGACTGCATTGATATCTCACAGCTGTTTCCTTTTTTTTCTTCTTTTTGCCCTTTTCTATCTTAATATGCACATTGACAGACTTGTAAGAGTTTTTTTTTTTTTTTTTGTGCGTAGGTACATGATGATACTCTGAATGCACCAGTTGATGGCCCAACCCAATGGGTGAGGTTTTTGTATGCCTATGTTGAAATTGTATCTTTTTTACTTTTCCACTAGTCGTACTAAAGCTTTCTGCATTTTTATGGCCATAGCCTCTGTGCAATTCGGAGGAACTGCTGGAAGAACTCATGGCCATAGCTGTTAAGTTCTTTACCCAATCTTTGAATGGGATTGTTTCATTGGTTTCGGAAAATAAATGGGCTCAAATTATATTCTATGTAAATTGAATCAAATAATTTGTTTTTTCCTTGGCTGGGATGCCTAATAGTATAACTCTCGGGGTTTGGTTGGGGAAATTCAACAGCAGGGACAGCATTTCATTTTCTTCTCGTGCGTGACATTCTTATTTAATATTAAAACTTGTTTTGCTTATATTAAATATTGACCCGGATGTCTTCTTTGTTGGTGTGTAAAGAGGGTAAGCAAGGGGAAGCAACGCATGAACATGGATCTTACACCATTTCGTGAATAACAAAAACTTGGGAGGTTTCACTTTAGTGGTAAGCAATTGATAACTTTTCATTTCTGTTATCCCGCCGACATGATCAGATGCAAAATATCAGTAGTTTGTGATTTCTTAATTCCTGTAAATCCTTTCTCTTCAAGAGAATGTAAGGTTCTTTTGAGTTTCAACCGCTTGGTGTGTTTTGAGATAATCACCCAAATTCTTAGACCACCTTTCACACTATGGCACTCTTAATCACATTGCAAGTTCATTTATCATCTTCCGGATGTTTTATTGCAGATTCAAGAATGCTGTTGTAGCCAAGATGACAAGCGTTTTCCGGCATCAATGTACCAGTTTTAAAATCGTATATTTGCATGCAGACGAGAATTAGAAATTCTGCAGAGAACGAAGTTGGAACTAGTTGTGATGGAGCCTGCTTTCGGATTGACTAAGAAAAATGAGTTATTGGTTTTGGATCATTATGCAAGTATTTTTGTACTAATTTGTGTATGCATTTACCCTTTTTTTTTATATAACCAAAAGTTGAGATTTTATTTTCATTTTTTAAATTTTTTAATAAAAAAATTAATCAAAAATACAAAATACTAGTATAAATACGGGAGTGCTCAACAGAAAAATAAAATACGTACATAACTTGAGGACGTCCACGTGCAATGGAGGGTATAAAGGTAAACTCGCGAAAATTTGAAAAACCAAAACTGAAGGTGGGGGCTTAGGCGGACTTGAAAAGGTTTCGAATATCGTACAATACAACAAAATACAAGCAACGGGAAACTCAAACCCAAGATCTTCTCCTCTCCTCTCCACAGGAATGGCTTCAGTTAAGGTACTCACTAAAATAAATCCTTTGTTTCTTTTATTTCTCTTTTGATCTTTGCATCAATACATGAAATACTAAAGTTATCAATTGAAGAAATTTGCTGATTTAATCACGTTTTTCGTTCGTTTGCTTGCTCTCTTGCATAAAGATTTGAAGAACGAAAAAAATTAGGGTTTTTAGAAATTATTTAGTTTTTAAAGAGCATCTGTATTTTCGCGTTTTATTTCCCTTTTATGATTGAAGAAGAATTAAGGTTTGAAGTAAAGAAAGAACTTTTCAAAATGTTATATATTGAATTTCGTTATGGCCTCCCGTAATTTTAGGTAAAATGACTTGAGTGATGTGAGGATTTGTCAAAGTATAGGGCAAATAAAAGATAAAAAGGAAACAATATTCAAATAAGAAGTAGTTGCTCAGGTTTCTCTCTTATTGAATTCTCTCGCTCTAGATGTTGGATCAGCAACAGAACTCTGACATGACTCAAGAAAGAAACAAAATGGTGGCTTCTAAAGTTTGCTAAATGCCTTCAACTTTGTGATCATTATTCATGTTTTCTGTTATTATTGCCTTTGTTGACTTTGTGTTTCTTCTAAATATTAGGGAAAATTGAACATGGGCCTTAATCGTGTTACTGAAGATAGCCGTGCGCGTAGGACTGGTACAGGCTTCTTTTGTTTCTATAAGTTGATTATTTTGGAATTTTAAATTTGCATTATGATTCATTTTACTTCTTTGGTTTCCAGCAGCTAGTGTCAGAAATTTTAAGATCTATACAGAAACTGAAAAGGTTATAGGAGGTACCAATGCCATGTAAGTTTAGATTTGTTAGCTCTTACTGCTGTTGTACGATTAATAAAACTTGAGTGGTAATTTGCAAACCTGCATTTATTTGGCTATGTATGAATGTCTGGCTTACTTGAGGTGTTTTTATTTTATAAACCAAAACACGTTTTAATATTTTTTCCCAGGTTTTCTCATAACCAAACAGAGGGTTAGGTTAAAAATTTTGAGTGCCTTTCTTTAATATCCTAGCATTTTTAATATCACTTTGCATTTTCAAAATTACAGAAAGAATCCTGTACCAGTTAAAAAAGGAGGTGCTTCAGCTAGTGCAAGTGATACAAAGGTTATTACCTTTACAGTCCTTTATTTAGTACTCTGTAAACTGTATGCGGTTGGGAGTGAGATTGTATGTAAATTTCTTCAGTATTTACTATCATTTTAAATCTATGGCTGTATTTCATTGTATGTTTTCTTAAGAAGGGGAATTTGAACAAGATGGATTACAACAAAGGCAAGGCCGCCAGTACCGGTGAGGTTTAACTGTTCTTTATTTGTGATGCAAACTTAAGTTGTACATTTTCAGAACTCTCTTTACAGTTAATTGGTCTTTTCAGCGAAGACAAAAGTTGGAAGAAAGGCACTGGTTGACGTCAGCAATATGGAGAGCAACTTTCCAAGGAATGTATTGCATGATGGCTCCAAATCATTGTGGGTGACTTTCCTTTTTTGATGGCTTGCCTTTTGTTTCAATTTGGCTTTTAAGATGCTGCCTGTTCACCAATGAATTATCTAAGGCAGTTGTGATACTAAAAATTTTTTATTTATGGATATGTGGGTTCCTGGTATTATTAAAACCTGTGGCTTTAGTTCTGAAGTTTCTTGTTGTGTTTATGCAGGAAGGGTGAGAGAACTTCATTCTTGCAACGGTATGCACATTGTATCTTCATTGTTATTACAAATGTAATGTTTATTTCTCTGTAGATTTGTCAAAATAATGTAGATAAGTCTTTGAAAATTTTGTATCCTAGATTGTTGATGACTTGATAGAAGATGGGCTTTGACTCTCAAGATAAATTTTGGGGAAAAAGAACTGTCTAACAAAACATGTATACATTCCTGGTGTCCATTTTGTATGTTTTGAACCATTAATGAAATCCTCTTGTTGAACTTCATGTTTGATAATTATTCAAAGGAAATCAGTTTGTTTATTGGTGGAAATTTTTATATGCTCTCCCTGTATGCATGATTGTATTTGTTATTTTGTGTACGTGTTTGTGGATGTGTCATTTAATGGGATACTGTTTGCCTTCTGTGTCCGATGCAATATCACAAGATTTCTTGATAATTAAACCTTACAAAAGGGTAGAAACTTTAAAAGATCAATATATCATTAATTTAACCAGGATAACAACTTTACAACATAATGTGTACCATATAGTTATAGTTTGATGGAGGTGGCTTGCCTCCACTCTCTCTCTCTCTCAAGTTTTTGGATGAAAAGAAATTTTCCATCATCCGAAGTAATTAGGTATTAAAACTGCAATTTGCTGATGAACAAGTTCCTCTCTTCTTTCTTCTCTTCCTTATATTTTTGGTTTTTGCCTTTTGGATAACAAGTTCTTGCACATTAATCATGTCAGTTCACTATTATTTACATCTTTTTTAAAATTGTTATTTATCTTTCTAGGGTTTCAGTGGGTTCAGGTGCAAGGAATGTGACTGTTTCGTCAAGAAAATCTTTCATGGTATGGAATTAGAGACAAGTAAAATATAATTTTGTGGCCTTTCAGCTTTGTTCTAAAATCTGTTGGTTTCTTCTACTGCTTTCTTTTAGTTAGATGGCCAAAAATCACTTAATGCACTCCTAATTTTGTAGTTGAATGTACATCTCACTTGCAAAATCCCAAGAGCTCAACACTGTTTAATGAGTCAAGCATGGATCAATGACCAACTCCATACTTTGAAGTCCTTTGTTGTACAATCAACCCCACCCTCTAACGCACAAAAGAAAATAAAGAAAAGGATTAAAGCATTAAATTTTTTTCTCATAATGTTCAATATCTAACATGTGGGAGTAATGGTTTTAAACCACTAAAAGTTCTGGTTTTTCAAGGTGTAAAGCAATGATTGCCTATAACCTCAATGCTGGAAAACAACCTTTAAACTACCCATGGGAGGATTCTGCTCTTTAGTTCTTTTTTTTTTTTTAATGTAATAACCGGCCTTTTTTCTGTTTTTTTTTTTTCCTATCAATGGACCAAGACCAAGGATAGTGTGCGTGAATCTCTTGTCACAGCCAGGAGGTATGAAATTTGTCATGTTTGTCAAGTTTATTTTGCTTTTGCAACTCTTTTGTATCTTTGTCTTCGTCCTAGTTCTGAAGATATTCCTGATTATATTTGCTTTTATATTCCAGGAATTCAAGGAATCCTCCTATACCATCAAGGTTTGTCCTATAAAATACTCACAGGATTTACTTGTTGGAAAATATATATCAGCTGATGAATTTCCTTTTGTTAACATTGAAGGAAGTCATTAACAGTGTTGAAAAGGGTTAACCAGTCAAATTCAAGTACTTCTAAGGTGTTTCTCACTCTCTCTCTTCAATTACATGGGATGATTGCATTTGTCTGTCCTAATTTCGAACTATGTCTTCTCTGCTTGAGGGCTCTTCAATTTTTACGTCTTTTTCTATTTCTACCATATCTTCTATTTTTGAAAGTTGTATTTTGTATAATTTATTTGGCTGCAATACATTATATTTTTATAAAGTAAACTCATAAAGAATGCCAACTAACCTGGGATGCAAGAACCATAGAGAGAAAACCATCTTGAAAAAGTCAGTATACACCTTTATTGTTTTATCAGCTTCAGTAATACAAGTTCCTTGTGCCTTTCGTGATCCAGCCAATTGTGAAAAGTACATTACAGGCTGCCAGTGAGCGAGGCACTTTAAAATCCAAGTGTTTGACAAGTCTGAAGAAACCAATATCTGTTGCTGCAGTATCATCTAAGAAGAAAAAGGAAATTGTGAGATCTTCTCTTCCAGGGAATATTGCATCAGTAGTTTCACATGAAGTCATTCAAGGAAAACCTTCAACTGATGGCAGCACCAGTCCAAGAACAAATTCATCTGATGTTATTGCCAGGAGAAAATCTAATCGCAGGAGATCTTATACATCCTTACTGATGGCAAGTTCAAAGGTTGGGTAGTTCTCTACTGTATAATTGCTGTCCTTTCCATCTCAATGAGTTTAATATGATTGGCATCATTTTGCAGTTGATAGATGAGAATGGTGTCAAGTGGGAAAATCTACCCAGTATTGATGATGACTGCAACCAACTGGAAGTTGCTGAATATGTTGATGAAATCTATCAGTATTATTGGGTTATGGAGGTGATCATTCTCTTAGATTCACTTGGTTTTTTTTATGGTTTATGTGCCCTTACATGCCTACTCAATCATTGTTGAAACAATTTCCACCTGTAGTTATGATCAGAATCTAATGAGAAGCATGAGATTTAAATCATGAGCTCTATGAAGATTCTTGAGCTTTTTGAAAAAGAGAAATTGATCACCTTGACTTTTTCTATTTTGTGGGCTTCTGCAACATCTAGCTGTCATTATTGAAACTTGATTTTGTTCCGTTCACTTGTTTCGATATTGTTTAATTCAATTTCTTCTTATATCATTGCTGCATATAGTACTTAGCTTGATTATCAGCTTATCTAAACTTTTTTTGTCTGCAGGCACAGAATCCACCTTTGGAAAATTACATGTCAATTCAGATGGATGTTACACCTCAGATGCGAGGCATTTTGATCAACTGGTTACTTGAAGTATATATTCATCTATCTCGATGCATTTCATTGGATCCCTTTTTTTATTTTTCCTCCTATTTTCTCTCCCTTTGTTTCCTATCAGGTTGCCACTTTGCACATTTTTAAGACTTCAGTCTTCGCCTCTATGATACAGGTACACTTAAGATTTGATCTAATGCCAGAGACACTTTACCTGATGGTCACGTTGTTAGACAGATATCTGTCTGAAGCAAAAATTAAGAAGAATGAAATGCAGTTAGTTGGTCTTACTGCACTTTTGCTGGCATCTAAATACGAGGACTTCTGGCATCCTAGGGTAAGTATATCAACCCATCAAATTCACATGATGTCTTGTATATTCTCTTCTCTTCTTGCTTCTTGCATTTCAATCAGTTATTGCTAAACTTGCCAGTCTGATTCTTTGTGCTCCTCTAAATGCAGGTCAAAGATTTAATAAGCATCTCAGCAGAGACGTACACAAGAGACCAAATGCTGGGAATGGTATTAATTTTCAGTTAGTAGAATATTGTTAATGGATTGTGTTTCTTCTACTAGACATGAAATTTATTGGTTCAAGGGTTACCATTTATAAACCTGGCACAAGATACAGATGGTAGCTGTAGTCTAATCTTGTGTCTTGATTCTGGTAGTATTGGGATGCGAAAGCACAACTGGACGGACACCATCCGATAGGCCTAAAATTTTGAAATTATTATTATTAATTTGTAATAAAAATTAAATGTTAAGATAAATTAGTGTTGAACTTTTTCTTTTTGAAGCCTTTGAAATCAGACTTTTAAATTAGTATTTAATTCTTCCTTTGATTCAAATAAATTGTTATTTAGTTCTTTGGATCAAACCCCACTCAAAATTTTTTTTTTGTTTAATATGATGCACTCAAAAGTTAAAATTTATTTATTAGAATTGTAGTTTGCTTTTTTTGGTAGCTGTGCCAGGCACAGGCCATTTGTACATGAATTTAAGGCCCAGCACGGAACTTGTGCTGGACTGCAACAATAATCAGACTCTGCCACGCTCGGGCTGTACAGAATCAGGCTGGGCCCAATTTACACCACTGATCTTGAATGTTTTCACTGAATTTGTCTTTCAGGAGAAGCTTATGCTCAAGAAGTTGAAGTTCCGTCTGAATGTGCCTACTCCATATGTTTTCATGTTAAGATTTCTCAAGGCTGCTCAATCAGACACAAAGGTATGTGGTAGATTTCAGAAAGTCATGCCACTAGAACTAAGCTATTTATTGAATTTTCAAGTTGTAAATGATAAATAAGAAGGATAGAGAAACTGCTCAAGGTTTGTGTGAAAATATCAAAAAAAATATATATATCTTTCTGCATACACTAAGTACTTTTCACCTTTGCAGCTTGAACATCTGGCCTTCTACCTGATCGAGTTGAGTTTGGTTGAATATGAAGCTTTAAAGTTCAAGCCTTCATTGTTATGTGCATCAGCAATCTATGTTGCACGGTGTACCCTGCAAAAGACTCCCGTCTGGACTCCACTGCTAGGCAAACATGCACGTTATGAAATGTCCCAAATCAGGCATGTTTCTTTTATTTTCAAAAAAGGAAAAAATCTACTGCATTTGTTACCTAATGGTGCCATTGGTCATAATTATTTGCTGATTGCAGAGATTGTGCTGATATGATTCTAAAATTCCATATTGCTGCTAAAAAGGGGCAGTTGAAGGTCACATATGAGAAGTACATGAGGCCTGATCTCAGTGGTGTTGCTGCTATCAAACCTTTGGATAGACTTCCTCTTTAATCTTTCTTAAATGGATATATTTTCCCTCTGTAATTAGGTCTATATACAGGTTTTAGCATTAGAATAAACTGACCTAGCGACAGGTAATGTTTTCTGTACCGTTTAGAATGAAATCTTGAAATCACTTGCTTGCTTCCAGCCATCTCTGAACCATTTGTTCTTGAAACCTTGCAGGAAAGATTTCCTGGATGTACCATCACTGGTCATACCTCAAATTTGATTTTAGTGTTGAGAGATGTCCACCATTGCAGGATTAAGCTAAAGAATCCTGCCTTCCTGCTCTTGCCATTGTCTGGGCCCTTTTTGTAGCAGCTATGTTTCAAGAAATATTTTCTTCGTGTGGATTTATATATGGTGTGGGTATGTATGTTCCATTCGAGCACCATTTGCTGATGGTGCTGTTACTAACCGCTAGAAATTTGATGTACGGGTGTTGAGTTTGTCTCATCTTCTCTATTTGTGCAAGAGATCTTTAGGTGTTCTGGTATCCATTTGAGTGTGTTCTTGTGATTGTTGGATCACTCTCTTTTGTGCCCAAGTGCTTGAGTGTAGAACCCGTAAAGACTTTCATTACGCAGAATCTGTACTTACCAATGAACAATTTGCCGGAAAATTACCGCAACAGGCTAATGGGGCCTTTCTCTGTCTAAATACACAACTCTCCAGCATCCCAGCTTATACTCATATCGGTTCTTTAACAAAATTCATTATTAGATAGGGAAAACTATGTTGAACATTTACTGAATCACTATATGTATATGATGAAATTCTTGCATACACGATGAATCAAGAAACTCATAAGTATGAACATGTAACCAAACTATCTTGTACAGGCAAGTAATTATCTTGGTTCATCGTCAACGTCTCCCTTACTGCTCGATAGAACTCCACCCACGAAGAAGAGTACACGTCCACAGGATCCCACAAGAATGTTGGATTAGGACTAACAGGGCATGCAGACACCAAGTCCAACACTGATGCTGCCGGTTTAAGTGGCTGAGGGAAATTAAATGCCAAATTATCGACTTTGTGCTCGTAGATTTTGCCATTTCGGTCCAATTTATACCTCGAATTTCCTTGAAACTGTCCTTCAGCTTCCCATGGAACTCTTGGAACAGCCCTCAAGTTCCACCTTATCAATATCACGTTCTCGGAAGGTTGCCATACCCTATATATGTCAAACGAGATTTCGCGAAACAGAATTTTACCATGAAATCTCAGTGCCCAAAAGATCAATTTGTACTTCTCAATGCCAGTAAACGTATTCAATGGATCCACAAATGTTATATCATCCCTGCAAAATAGTACAATCCAATAGAAATCATAAATTTTGAGGGAAACCAGAAAACAAAAGCTACTCGCATCAACGAAGGTAGGAAAGAAACAATACAAACAGGGGATAGCCAGAACAAAATTTTAGTTTGAACTGCCAACAAAACCTTCAAATTTTACCAGGAAACAAATTGAAATTCAC
The DNA here is from genome assembly GCA_032402905.1 of Khaya senegalensis. Lineage (NCBI taxonomy): Eukaryota > Viridiplantae > Streptophyta > Magnoliopsida > Sapindales > Meliaceae > Khaya > Khaya senegalensis. Next base: position 6,245,868 of record CP135558.1, on the reverse strand, counting down.
AAAGTTAAGAGATATGAAGATGAACATATTAAAAATTCAACAAAATTTTTATCCTACAAAATAAGGTAAACCAAGAACTGTTAAAAACTGAGTTACGCGGTGCCATAAAAACCTAAGCTTTATGGAGAAACAAACATAAAGGAAAGTTAATAAGAGATACCCAGATGAGGAAATCACCTGTAAATGTCATAATTGAGGTCTCTGGTAAACAACAGAGGCAAATCCTCGCGGAGGGTCCGAACAGCAAGGCCTAAGTTGACATAAAAATCATCCTTTTCATGGTGTTGCTGGTGCTTATTATCCAGCGCACCTGTTGGAGTATTAACCTGCGCATCCTGAAGGGTCGATGTCTGTAAACTTGTGACAGAAGAAAAAGCAAGAGGATAGGGAACGTTGGTGTTATGCTTTGTTATTGTCTGAAGAAGGGACTTTTCCTTGGCTGATTTGGTTTGGGGAAGGAGGGAAGGAGAGAGATTTGGCAGAAGAAAAGCCATGGAATTATATTATTGGTTTCAGAAAAAGTTTCAGATTCTCATGGGGAGAGGTTTTTCTAGAATCGGAAATTGATTTTGTGTTTGTGTTGTGTGTCTTGTGTTGGTTGGAAGTAAAATGAGCTAATTGAATATGAGTGGTTTTAAACATGGCCATGAAAGAAGGTTTCTATTTGGAATTTGCCTTGATTGGTACAACTGATGGTTGAAGTTGGACCAGTATACGACATATTTTGTTTTTTTTTTAAGTTAATCCAGAGATTTTTATTTAACTATTGTACATAATTTATTACTTAATATCGCAATCAATGTTAGTTCTTCCTCACACTCATAATTAGTTGATTTCTGATGGTAAAATTTATTATTACCCAAAACTCACTCCCTTATCTCTGGATGCAAAGGAGAAATCCCATTTCATTGTTTTACTTGCTCCCAAAGTCAAGAGGACGAATGCCAATCCCGTCCTCATTTCAAATGATCAAAAGGAATTCAGTAGCAGCATATTCTTCCTTTGTTGACGGCGGCTGCTAGTGAATGGACTTTTCTTTTTCCGGTGATAAAGGTACACCAATTATGTAGATAATATGACCAATCAGCATGTCAAAAATCCCTTGCCGATTAGAATTCTATTAACAGGTCTGGTCATCTCCAAAGCTGATTCCTTGTGTCCAGTCCAGGGATTCGGATATATAGACTATTGATTATATATCTGAAATTTAGAAATGGTACAAGTTGAAATCAATCCACAAATACAAGAGCTTTCCCATCAAAGAAAAAATGTGGAAGAGTATTTTCACCAATCATTACTGGATCGTCGTCCACTTTTTCCCTCAGAGAGTGAGCTAAAAAGAAGAAATATTTATATTGGGAAATCTGAATGCACAAAGCTCATAAATTTGGAGCAGAGTACCAGAATCTCAATCCCAATCGTTGTCGGCAATGTACAGCGCTGAAAACGCTACTGACAGATGCGCATCAGAGACTCTAATTTATTGCCTTTCTTTTTTCTCTATTAATTAATTTATAAAAATTGATTGTAAGAAGTAATTGAAAGGCTCAGAATTAGAAATGATTGTGAACAAGTTCGTACTTCATAAAGAGCTTTCAAAGTTTGATGGCATCGCTGCCTGCTTCCAAATTTATTAGAAGTGAGATTAGATCAGGAGCAAATCCAGAAACACAGAGAAAAAGTTTCAAGGAGAAGCAAATCCAGAAACAGAGAGAAAAAGTTTCGAGGAGGCCTCAGATAACTGTTGATGAAAAATACGTCAATGAAATAACGAAATCATCTCAGATGGTACGGACAATTTGTGAACATCACTGGCGAGACAATCCAACTAAGAGAAAGAAAGCACGCAGGGAAATTTCACCTAGAGAGGAAGTTACGAGCTCTGCAGAGTCATGACTTTGAACAAGGATGAGGAGATGCGGCCTTTATATAGAATAGAAATACGAGGAGGAGGAGAAGGCTTTGAGAAACCCTAGTTCGATAGTGGATTTACCATTTTCCAATAGCTGTCTCAGGAATTTGGGCCCATTAAGGCCCAATAACTCATTAATAAGGACGGCGTAACATCTGCCACAAAGGCCCAATGTATAGTTCAAATTAGATAGATGGCTGCTGAATAATCATAACATTATATAAGGAAGGTCATTACATGACAGGAGAAAATGAAAATTTGCAATTTATAAAGACTGAAACAACATAATAAGCCAGACGAGTACAATACTTAGACTTAAAAACACATAACACATTTGCCCAGTAATCTATGTAATGTCTATACACTGGATTTATGTTCAGGTCTATGAGCAAACTCAAAATCAATGTGCACAAAAGCTCTCTCGACTTCAGGCAATTGTTCAAGCTTCTCCTGTAAACTCTCGCCGATGTTATGTGCTTGTTGCAGCACCATATCTTCTGGCAGTACTATGTCTACTTCCACGAAATAATATGAACCAAATGTGTATGCTCTTACTGTGTCAATATGCTTGATTTGTTCATGATGATTCCATATAAGATATGTCACTTTCGCAAGAAATTCCGGTGGAGCAGTTCTTCCGATCAGTGCGAACACGTTCTCCATCACAGTCCTTGCCCATGTACTAATTGTATACAGTGCTATCTGCGCAAAAGGTTTGAAAACTTGATTGATCAATCGATGTTATTTTATGCTAAACTCGGAAAGAAAGAAACTGTTTATTTTTCTCGACTTACTATTATAGCACCAGTGGGATCAATCCACCAGCAGAATCGGACTGCTAGAACAGCTGTGACTAAACCAACTGAATTGGTAATAACATCAAAGAAATGATCTTGAGCGTAGGCTCGAACAATTTCGTTCTTGAATCTACGACAGTAGAGCATTAGCAGAAACTTTATTATAGTGACAGAGGACATAATCCCAATCATCCATTTTTCCTGCTGATGATTCATTTCAGGCCGGGACTGTACCAAAGAAAGAAAAGTGAAAAAAGGGATGATAAGATCATATATAGAAGTTGCCATAATATATAATGCTAAAGCTGAAAACAAAAAATCATTCGTATCAACATACCTTTGAAACGAGAGCTCGGCCAGACTCAAGCAGAATTTGCAATCCGAGAGTTGCCATCACTGACGCAAAAACAATTATACCCTGTGTACAGATTTGAATTTTGATCATGAGCTAGACAGGAGAATATACAGAATATTCAAAGTGTCAAACTAACGGCGGAAGAGTTGAATGGCTTACAACTGGTTGCATTCTCTTCTTTCCAATTGGATAGGAATAAAGGTTTGGATTCTTCATGGCATTGGAAGTGAACCAGAGAATAAAACCGGACAGGAGATCGAGGAGGGAGTCCAAGGTGGAGGCAATGACTGCTAATGATCTGCTTGAAATAGAAGCATAGACTTTTGCAACGAAAAGAACCACGTTGGTACCATTTGATACATGAACTGCCATCCTTTCACTGTTTGCAAGCTGCTTCATTTCATCCTGATGAGGCGAAAAATAAATAGGTAAAAATCGTTTCCTTAGATCAAAATCCTTCATTAATTCAGTGTTTAAATTGTCATGTATTAAGAAACGCAACAAGTTCTTCTTCCGAGCTATCCATTGGCCAATTTTAATAGGTACGGAAGCAGACCATCATCAATTTAGTAGACAGAATATATAAGAAATTACCTCGGTTAGACTTCCAGGCCAGCAACCCGTTTCAGTCATGGTCTCCATTTCATTGTACCCTTCAAGGAGTCTTTCTTGTTTCTTGTAATATTCGTAAACCTTGCGTTGTTTCCCTGACAGTGATATGTATCAAAAATCAAAAGCGAGTTTAACCAATTTAATTAATTTTTTATTTGAAGAAGAGAATTCATTTTCTATATTTTTGCAACAAGTAACCCAATGTTTTCATCCAGCGAGCTACTGCCCCACCAAGCGTTATTTTTTGCAACAAGTAGATATTCAAAAGCAGCTTCAAATTAGTTAATGTATTAAAAAAAAATGAATAAAAAGGTTAAAAAATCACACTTCCGAGTACACAAGACCACTAATGCTACAGGATTCTTCATTTTCTGAGAATGAAAACTGGAAATTAATGGAGAATTCTTAGACTAAATAATCCACAACATGAATACCCCGCCATGATGGCCTGGTTTGCATCGACATTCATACATCAATGCTATATAATTTACATCAACCAAATAGTAATTACTATAACCTACAATGTTCATTATAAGATTTGAACAAAATAAAAAAGAAATACCATGAAAGGTAGACAATATACCCACTTAACCTACAAGCATGGAGAAACAGTGAAACTTGTTCTGTGGGGCAACTTTGATTTTTGGCCAAATATTATTCTACAGAAAATGGAAGGAATCTCTTTCTGTGAAAACTTCATTAAAAGAGACTGTCATGGATTAAAATAATAAAAAACCCACGGGTAGATGTAGACCCATCTCTTCCCTGGCATGAACAATATTAGTCCCAAATAATCGCTATGATATCTGGGTTGATTACTTTCAATTTTCGCAGCAATATATAAGCAAACTATTCATTCAGCGATACATGCAATTGTCATACATAACGGGTACGCAAAACTTTACCCCAATTCCTCAACTTTGAAAAGTATTACCTGTATAAAGGCGCAATGCAAAACTGCAAATTATTATTATTGTTTTTGTTAGAATATATGAAGCGTAGCTTCTTCTGTCAACGTCTCAAACTTTGGCTGAGATGGGAATATTATGTCATCTACAATGTCAAAGCCATGGGATACTTGTCTTACAGTTTTCAGTTCATTTAATTCTTTTGAAATTTATAACCATAATAGAAGAAGCCATTACTTCTTCCTTCTTTCATTCTCTGCAATAAATATCCATTAGTTCTTTAATGGAGGGTGGTTTGTGCTTATTAGGGTCTGGTATTTGTATAGTATTTAGTACAGGCTCATCTGTCAGGGTCAACTTTCCTTTCCTATAAAATATGATTTTGTATATAATTAGTAGTAATTGTGCATCTAATTATGCAATAAGAACATATGTATTATAATGAATATATAGATAATTTTCAAAAACAATCTTATTGAATCTCATAACTCAGCAATTCACTGATTATGTTTGTCAACAGAAAACAAAACAATAAAAAGATATTGATGGCAATTTGAAACCTGCAACACTTACAAGATTATGGAGAAGACAGAAATATTGGCAAGAACAAACATGAACTAAAAATTGCTTAGCAATTAAAACAAGAATTTTGAAAAACAGATTATTAAAACAATTAAGACTCAAAAGCACTTTTTTTTTTAATTTTTTTGACAGAAAATAAATAACTAAGTTATGTGTCGATTTTGTAGTTTTCGCTGAATCTGAATCTTTTTTGGAACTAAAAAAGCTCTCAGTGCTTTTCTGGAGAATTATAGAAGCACTTTTTCTGGAAAATACTACAAAAGAAAAGGAAAAAAAAAAAAGTTTACAATCAAAATCTGTTTCTTTAAAAAAGCGCTTTTTAATCGAATAATTAAGATAAACATAAATCACAAAACAATGATTATATAGTAAACAAGATGAATCAAGAATATAGTAAACAGTAATCACATACTTGGAGCACAAAGATGGCGAAGAAAACCAGCGCAGAGATGAAAACCACCGCCACCGCCACCGTCACCGTCACCGACGGAGGCTCGTTGCTGCGGAAGGCGAAAACTGTCGAGGCTGAGTCGCCATGCAGAGGACACCGTTTCTGGTTCTGGAAGAAGCTGACCACCCTCACTGCAATTTTGTCCAACAACGTTGCCGTGAACTGCCTCGTACATACCACTCCGATCAAGATCAAGATCACGATCACTCTCCATTGAATTCCGGAGATAAAAGAAAAATTAACGGAATTTAGAAATCTGAAAGAGGAAGAGAAAGAGTTTGGGTTGAATACTGGAGAGGGAGAGAGATATCGCAAACTGCTTATTGCTTAATGACAACAAGAGAAGTAGTGTAAGCGTAAAATACTAAGGGAAAACCGTTTCCTCCTATAATTCGGTGAAGAGGTTAATATGTAGTGTATATACTTCGTATTTTAGTTTACTTGTAAGCACACACGTGGCACCCATCTTCGGATGAGGTCAACGTGGAATGTTGGTGGAAGTCCCGATTGAATCGGGAAAAGTTGAACATCAATGTCATGGTAGCAAGGATATTAATTCTTTGAAATAATCATTATTTATACAGGTGCCATGCAAGCTCGACCACCTTGATTTTTAATAAAGGGGTATAATTAAAGTTGCTTAAGCAAATTGGGGTTGATGTCATGCAATATTTGCTTTTCTAACTGAAAGAGAGGAAGGCAAGGGAAGGCACGAATTTGTTGCTTTGATTTCCTCAACCTTATTTTAAAAACAAGATCGAGTCTCTTGCAAGAAGGTTGTCGGTGCATTTATGAACTCAATGTGGTTTGGTTTGGTTTGGTCCGTGTCTTCATTCCTATTACTACTTCTTGCACTTAATTTAAATTTAATTTAATAAATAAAAATATATTATCGGAAGTTCAAAGGCAAATTAGAAAGAAATCTGGGAAACTCTTGTTAAATTCTTTCAATCAATTTTCCTTAACTAAGCACAAAAAAATAAAAACAAAAATTAAAAAAAAAAAAAAAAAAAAAACAGACAGGCAAGGCGGGGCAAACAAAAGGAAGGGTTCATGAAGATTTCTTAGGCTTGTGCTCCAGCTGATGAGTGATGTTAAAATCCACATGAACAAAAGCTCTTTCCACTTCAGGAAGTTGTTCCAGCTTTTCCTGGAGAGATTCCCCAATGTTGTGTGCTTCACTTAGTGACATTTCCCCTGGCAAAACTATATCAACTTCTACAAAATACTCACACCCGAAATTGTATGCTCTAACAGTATCGATGTGCTTAATTTCTTCGTGGTGATTCCATATCAAATACGTCAGCTTCGCTAAGTACTCTGCCGGAGCTGTTCTTCCTATCAGAGACCATACATTCTCCATCACTGTATTTGCCCAGTTGCCCATTGTGTACAAAGCTATCTGCATAATTAAGGCCATTAACATACTGGTTGATTTAATCACGAAACTTTTTAACTGAAACATTGTGTTATAATCATCGGCGACTTACTAGAATGGCGCCGAGGGGATCAATCCACCAGTAAAATTTGATGGCTAACACCGCCGTTGCTAGCCCGATTGAGTTAGTGATCACGTCGAAAAAATGATCTTGTGCATATGCTCTAACAATTTCATTTTTGAATCTCCGGCAGTAAACCATTAGCACAAGTTTTACCAATGTCACAGATATCATAATTCCTATCATCCATTTTTCTTTCTCAGGATCAGTGTCTGGCTGAGCCTGCAGAAAATTTCCAGCTGATCACATTAGAAAAATGCAGGGGCAAGTTTAGCTTGATATTTAACTGAAGAACATAAATATGATATATACCTTTGTGACAAGTTCTCGACCTGATTCGAACAGTATCTGCAATCCGAGAGTTGCCATTACTGATGCAAAAACAACAATTCCCTGCAGAAATTGTCCATATGTGAGACTTGATTCTAGTGGTAAACTTCAATTTTGGATGTTTACGTTCCCTGTCAGGCTTACTTACCACAGGCTGCATTCTGTTCTTGCCGATGGGATACTGATACTGATTTGGATTCTTCATTGCATACGCAGTAAACCATAAAATGAACCCAGATAAGAGATCTAATAAGGAATCTAAGGTTGATGCTATCACCGCCAACGATCTGCTTTCGACAGAAGCATAAACTTTTGCTAAGAAAAGCACCAGGTTTGCTGCATTTGACGCATAAATTGCCACCCTCTCATGTCTAGCAAGCTGCTTCATTTCATCCTGTAAAAAATCCAACTCTTTTCGTCAGAAAAATGCGTGTTTTTTTTTTTTTTGGGTAAACTTACAAAGAAAACACAAACCTCAGTTAGACTTCCAGGCAAATTTCCCAATTCAGTGAATGTATCAACTTCATTGTATCCCTTGAGAAGCTTTTCTTGTTTCTTGTAATAGTCTGCAATTTTCCTCTGTATCCCTGAGAAGGAATTAAAAGTTTGGCCATAAAATTTTCTAGGAAAATTTCTGTGAATATATGTCCAATCTAATTTTAGTACTCACTCAAAGTTCTGATAAGATAACCAAAGCCAAGATGAGAATCCATGCGCCTCTCCGGCAAGTGAAACCTGTCCATGTTAATTCGCCAAGACGGCTCAATGGACACCGGAACATTCTCTCCGGGAGGTGGCGGTGACAGAAGCTCCGTCCGGTAGTCGAATGAATCTGTGCGAAGATCATTCACCATTTTTGTTTGACACAAGCAGTACTTTGTAGGCATAGAATAGAAGCAACAGTTGCCACTGCTTAAATAAAGAAAACTGAAGCAAATAAACAAATAGACATGACAGGGAAGTTCAACTGCTCCATCTTAGAGGAAAAGAGACAATGGGCTAAGAGTTAATTCAACAAAAAGCAAGCAAGCAAGCATGGAGAATGTTGGATTTGAAGATGGCAAATGCTACCACGTTATGTTTTAATTAGTTGTTTTTACAGGAAATTTGGAAAGCAGATGTAAGTATGGTCATTTCATGCCTCATTTGATAGAAGCTGACCTACCTACATTGGATTTAGTCCAAGTGGGGAAGGAATCCCAATTGAGGAATATAATTATTTTTATTTGTTTCACACTAGAATGCTCAGCATCTTATACTCGGGTGTTGAATTTAGGATGTTTTCTCTTTCTGAGCCTCCTTCCGCATATGCACATGTTTAGCAGCTAATTTTTGGGTGGAACTGGACACCAGCTAAACATGTTCCAGGGTGGTTAATAATTGTGTTTCTATGTATAGGTATTGGTATTGATATTGTCAAAATTGCCAAAAGAAAACAAAAACATAATAATATTTTCTTTGACGGTTATTTCATTCTCTCTCAATCATAAACACCGCACTTCAATCTTAACGTATTGTGTTTAAAAAATTTAATTTGATATAATTATTAAAATATTAAATAAATTATAATTGTGTAATTCATTTGGTATCGTCTATTCAACTTAAATAATTTTTAAAATTAGATAAATATAATTATACTTTTTAAAATATAAAATAAATTTATTAAATTATAAATAAATTAATACTATATAATTACTTAAATAATTAATAGTATTATAAATTTAATTAACGTATCTAAAATTTTAAATTTATTTTTTCATAATTATGTTATATTATGTCAATTTAAAATTGTAAATTTTGAATTATGTTCATATTTGATTAACATATCAAGAAGTGCGTAATAGTCTATTCACTTATATACAATGAATGTAAGATAAAATCAACATATTATAGAGTGAGAATTAGTAGAAATTAATTAATTATGCTAATTAATTTTATCACAAAAATTTCATGAATGCAATGTATGTGATACTAAAATTTTAAGTGACAATATTCATAAATTTAATGACGTCAATTAAATAGTAAAAAGTATTTATTTTGAGTTTAAATATAATAGATATAATGTTTAAAATTTTATGAATTGAATATGTTAGTAGTCTTAATCAAATTAATTTTTTGTTAAATTTAATTGTTTAGAAAATAAAATGTTTATTTAATCTATATTAATTAGAATAATTTTTACTCTAATCTAAGTATTAATTTAGTGGTACCATAACAAAATAATAAATTAGGGGTGCACTTAGTAGTTGCAAGCGTGAAATTTTATGCTTTCTAACGCGCAAATAGAAAACAGAAAAAACAAAAGCAGAAAGAGAGGAGGGGGAAAGAAGAGAGTTTTCGGAGAGAGAGATAAAGAGGAGGTGGCGAAGACCAAACCCTAGACAAAAGTTTCTCTCTCGAAAGCTTTCTCATTCATAAACCGAAACCAAGATCGAATTTTAGCACACAAGGTTTCATCAAACCAGCTTACAAAGATGGTCAGTTGTATTTTCACATTCCTTTGATTTTCTTTTTCTTTTTTTCTTCCCTTGGTGGGTTTGTTGAGATTAAGCTGAATTAATGCCAATAAAAAAAAAAGTTGTTGCTTGCAACACTTTAATAGCAATAGCTTTTTGATTCAATAACTGGGTTTTTATCAGTTAATGGAAGTAGCTGATAATAATGGAATTTATCCTTTTTAATTTGTTAATAGCTTCGATTTTTATTGTTTGTAAGGTCTTTGTTTTCTGTATAAGTTGTTGAATTGCTAATTTTTTTTTTTCTTTTTGGTAAAGTTTGATAATTAATCTTGTATCTGGGTTGTAAATTTTGTCGGATGATGCATTATCTGTCCCTAATAGAATCTATGTCTGTATTCGTATGTTAATACGGGTTGATTTCTGTTATTCCAGCATAAGTTGAGTAGAAGTAACCGGGATAAACTCCAGCAATTTATCTCGATAACTGGAGCAAGGTATCTTTGTATCTTATCATCATATGATGTGATTTTCTTGCTTAACGGCTGTGGTAGGTGATGATTAGATGTAATTGAAAAAGTATGTCTTTTGGCACATGACTATTCGGTGGTATAAAAAAAAAAAAAGTTTCTATGTCCCTGAAAATGAGAGAAAATATGGGCAAAATGTTTTCTGCGTACTGGTTATTAATGATTTTTGAAAAAAGGAAAACTAGAAACTTGTAAATGTTTTAGGTCTCTACTGAGACATTTCATCTCTTATTTGAACCCTGATTAGTTGCTTTTATATGTGAATGAATACAAGCACAGTAATTTAAAACTCTGAAGTATGTGGGACAATTTTTCATTAAACTGTCATGTAGAAATAACCACCCGCTCATTTTTTTTTTCCTCATCCAATCATAAGGGAATCTAAGTAGGTTGTGTCAGGCTTATTATAGTGAATGAATATTTCAGTGCTCTTCTTAGATTAATCAAAGCAGGATAGCATCTTTTGTCTGCATTTCATGTTTTGCTTTTTTACTGATGCAGTTTCTTTCTCTTTTTGTTCTGTGTAAAATTTTAATGCAGTGAAAAAGTTGCTCTTCAGGCATTGAAGGCTAGTGATTGGCATCTTGAAGGAGCGTTTGATGTATTCTACAGCCAATCACATGTAAAATCATTTACTGATACTAGACATTTGGAGGAGCTTTATAACAGATATAAAGGCAAGCTTTATGTTTTGACTAGCTTTTTTGTTAATCTATTTTTCACTCACTCCAAAGTTCAAGTTTACATCAGACTTCACTTTTTGCTTGCATCATTTGCTCTTCACATATTTAACTATCACATGAGTTTTGGTTTCTCATGTTGCATGAACGTGCACTTAATGTATCTATTACATTTGGTTGAAGCACTTTATATATTAGTTTACCTTGTTGGATGTCAAATGCTTATGGGATTGTTATATAATAAGAAATTTTTATTCTAAAATATTACTGCAGATCCATATGTTGATATGATTCTGGTCGATGGCATCACTCTCCTTTGCAATGACCTTCAGGTAGCTATTTCGGTTGCCGGTTAGTTAATTTCTTTGTTTATTGTTATGGTTTTGAGTTTTGGGTATTATAGTTCTGATTTACGTACTGTGTATCAGAGCTTGTTGCTCTTGGTGGTTTGCTAATATTTCTTGGTCTCCTTTCAAATTATTTTAGTTATAGCTAAAATAATTTATTTTCACTGTTTGCATAACATTTGAACCTTTTGTTTTCCTGCAGGTGGATCCTCAAGATATAGTTATGGTATGTATATATATGATTTTGCTGAACCTATTGCTTTGCAAGACATGCATATGTTTTTTTTTTCTTTTTTTGGCCTTGACTTGTGAAATTTTCGGAAGAAAAGTTATTGATAATCTTACATTTCAAATTTGAGTTTAAAGAATCTCTGACCTTTCGAGATGAAACCCGTATAAAGTTGCAATCTATGAATGTCCGGAAATTTGGTTTATAAATTTCAACCTTATGAATTGTCTGCCAAATGGAAGCACTGATGACATGGATGAATTTTGCTAACATGATTTATTAATGTTTTTTCAGTTAGTTCTTTCATGGCACATGAAGGCTGCTACAATGTGTGAATTTTCCAAGCAGGAGTTCATTGGAGGATTACAATCGCTAGGGTAAAGTCTTATTGTTGTTTCAGTTCTGATTGTTAACAGATTGTAAGTTCAAGTGCGCACTATGATGCAAATTTTTTGAAGGGTAATTATTTTGGTGGCAGCATAGATTCTCTGGATAAGTTCTGTGAAAGGATACCATTCATGCGGTCTGAGCTGAAAGATGAACGTATGTGCTTTGGTGCATAATTTTGGTATTTACCCAAAAATTAATGTTCTTTTTCAAAATAGCATGCTGTTTTTGTGGAAATCAATTCTAGATGAATCTGTTATAGAGAAATTCGACATCTTTTCAAACAAATCTTTGAACATTTTTTCCCCTTCTAGTTGTAGACAGATAGTGCTCTTATGTTCTTGTTGCTGAAATAGTATTTTCTTATGATTATCCAGAAAAATTTCGTGAGATATACAACTTTGCATTTGGTTGGGCAAAAGAAAAGGTAATTGTATTTTTCATTGAAACTTAAAAGCATTTAAATTTCATAAAGGTATAACCATGTTATATACATGAAATGTCCTTTTCCAATTTCAGGGTCAGAAATCTCTGGCACTGGATACTGCAATTGGAATGTGGCAATTATTGTTTGCTGAGAAGCAGTGGCCGCTAGTTGATCACTGGTGCCAGTTCTTACAGGTAGCTTATCGACACTTACTTTTTCTGCTTAATGTTCTTTTACATATTTTCTTTCTTAAGAATAAAGGTACTTCTATGTATTTGCATAGCAATTAGTTGTAATTTATGTATTGAGAAGTGAAAACGGTTTCACGTATCTTTTAACTCCATAATCTTGGTTCTGTATGTTCTATGTGTGAGCCTATTGGTAATTTCCTTTGATGTATGTTTTCTGTTTTGATGATTCTAATCAGGCTAAGCATAATAAAGCAATCTCAAGGGACACATGGTCTCAGCTATTGGAGTTTGCAAGGGTAAGACGAAGTTTCGAAACTATATGACTGCTTGCAATTTTAAATGTGCTTCTTTCAACTGCTTTCATGTCATCACATTTACTCAACTATCTTGAAATGGGGTGTCCATTTGTACCTTCAGAGGGCCGTGCAGTAGTTGATGCTAGTCACAATTGTTCTAATTATTTTTCATTTTTTCCTCTATGCAGACTGTGGACCCTACACTATCGAATTATGACGCGGAAGGTGCCTGGCCTTATCTTATTGATGAATTCGTTGAGTACTTGCATGAGAATGGCATCATTCAAAATCGATGATGCAAAACAGGGAGGGGGCTGCAAATTATTCTGCGGAGTAACATTATCTATCTTTCTCTAGTGTGACTGTAGTTGTGCTTGTCAATGACATTTGTCTGTTCCGAAAAAATAATGAACCCGGGAGAAATACTTTTAATGACCTTATATATCTGTTGACAATCAGTATCTAACATTCTCATTCAATGGGATTGCTGATACGTTCTGTGCATTGTCAATTTGTCGTGTGAAATAAATTATGAGGAGCTTTTGGCAGAGGTTTAAAACTAGGCTGAGAAAACCTTTGTGACGATCTTGCCCCTCGAAGGCTTTCAGTTCAATTCGACGAATTAGATTTCGCTGAAAGGTGTACGATATTTTCATTGCAAGTATGGAAGTGGCGACGGGGCGAACAGTGTAGCTGGCGCGAGACCACGAAGTGTCGCTGTTAATGCATAATCTAATGTGCTGAAGAAAATTCCAACAGATTCTTGGTAAATAAAAGGATAATGTACTACTCATAGCAAGGCTTAGAAGGGTAGGTTAGGGAATAAGCTAATATAATTTTTAAGTCAGAGCTATTGTGAGATTAGATGTCAAATGTGAGTCGGAAAGTAAAAGGCAAAAAGTAAATATTTCGAAAGCTGAAGAACTAATATGAACCGATGCAACCGAAAATTTTGATAATGCATATGCTTTTGCAGCTTTGTTGCTCGTTCTGGTTGTAGCTTTCTGATTCAGGTTAATAACAAGAAGCATGCCTGTTTACAGCCTCTATTAGGAAAATTTCTTCTATCTTATGATGCTAAAACATTTTTTGCCATTTGCATGCTCGATCGGCTTCATACCTTGATAATTATGTCATAAAATCAAAATTTTTGCTTTTTTAACTGAGGAATGAATGCATAATCTACTGTGCTGATGAATTCCAATGTGTCACACAACAAACCACATACTTATTTTATAACAGAAAGTAGACACAAGTTTCAACTTTTGAATACAACACACTTTCATCCTCACAACAACGAAAAACACACAAAACCATGACAACAACGAGGTAAAGTAACAGTCACACAGGCTACTTGTACAGAAATACATGCGCAAACATTAAAGTATAAAATACCAAATCGCTCCACCAACTAAGAGTGCAATTCATGACTGAAATGTCGCTTCTTAGTGATGAAAAATTTCAAGGCCTGGCCTCAGGTACTCTGTTTTCCTTTCTTGATCTCGATCAGCTTGTCGTGGATGCACCATGCAAAGCTAAGAAGATGGTCTCGTTGCATTCCTTCTTCGTTGTAACACCCCCAGTAACTTGGATGGTATGTCACATAATACCAAGCTGAAGCTTTTGCATATACATCGTCATGGCTGGGATCTGACTCATTTTTCTTCTCGTTGAACCATGCCCGGGTTTCCTTCCTCAAGGACCTAATCGCGAAAGTAATATCTTCCAAGTCTCTTTTTTTGCTAAAGGATTTGGCCGTTTCCATGATGCACCCACCGACAATTTCAGCCTCAGTTTTGATACCATAATAGTCCATCAAGTTTCCCAACCTGCTATCATACAGAGTTTTGTATTTGAAAGCATCATTGATGTATTCCCTAAATCCATCAACTTCCATAGCAGGATCGTAGGACTGCATTGCCACTTCCTTAGTGAAGGATTTTATTGTGGCTGTTGTTGGTGCAATGTCTTTTACTTCTCGGTGAAGCTTTCCGATGACACGTTGGGATTCATAGCTGGCTTTGTCCTGCTTCTCCATAAAATCTGGATATGTTTTAACACGAAGTCGACCAGGTATATTGGCTGCCACACCAGTTTTGGGGAAGTCTACTGCAATCGAAGATAGTTTTGCGAGCTCAAGACATGGAGTGCTCTTCGCCTTGTCAGGTTCTGAATCTGCATAGACTACATGTGCGTTGCAAATGATGCCCAAGCTGTCATTGACAATGTAGTCCACAAAATACTCGTGCACATCCTGCAACATGGAAGTAATTATAATAAGGGGCCAAAAAAAGGTCACGACAGATTATAGAGTTAAAAAAAAATGATGAGAAATATTTTCAGGATAAAATTATATGTTACAATTCATATCAGCAAATTACTATAATATACGACTAATACCTCAATTCTAACATCACGATCCAAAACTCTTTCTGGAGCCGGGCTATAATCCATGGGAGCAAACTGAAGAGGAGGAATAAGATCACGATCCCAGCAGACAAAGTAGTTATCTCCATCCAGATCACTGCCCGAACACTCATTCGTATGAGGTCTAAAAATTTAACCGATGTCAGTTTACACATAGGAAGTTATATTACTTCAAAACAGAACAACACAACTTTCCAATATAATTTTTTGAGATTTTTATGAGCAACATAAGATGAAATGTAAGTCTTTCGTGAAAATAGGCCTACCTTTCTCCTTTTGCTGGGAAAACAATACAATCCACCATATGGTGCAGAGACGGCACGTCTACAGCTTTTAAAACACGCATGTCTCCTGGGTGTAAGCATGGATTCTTAGCAACAACCACATTTTCCTCCAAGATATGAAGTTGCCCTGATCGATTGTTGTCAGAATATTGCACAAAGACCTGACCATATTCCAATGTTCCTGTTTCATCCAGACATCCCATCATAGCTCGACCATTTTGAACAAATATCCTCGTTCTGGTTCGTAAGTCTAGCAGCTTCGATGCGCGGAATGTCTGCAGCATCATTGACAGAAACGGTTCTGCATCTGGCTTGTAACCACACAACAGCATTTCTTTCAGAGCACTTGCGTTTTCCCCTGAAGACATGAGTTCCAGTGCCTCATATGCCCTTACTGGATCTGTTAAAATAGCATCTAGTTGAGCCACGACATCCCTTTGTTTCCTTTCAAAAACATTATCTCTAACACCAAGGGTAGACAAAAGGGTGATCAGCTGGCGATTCAAGAAACAAGGCTGATACTTGCTGTTGGCCAAAATGTCTAAGCTTGTGCTTTCCGATTTGTATTTGCGCATACTTTTTCGAAGTGATAACTTCGTCGATGAAGTTGGATCGATGGCTACAACACCTTTGTATCCACCATATCGAATTTGGAAGGCAGACGGAGTATAAATTGTGAAACCACATTTTTTGGTGACGATTTCAGCTAACTCAGATGATATCTTTCCAATTCCATCCGAGAAAAAATATGTAATTCCATCCTTCTCAGTCACAACATCAGGAATGATTTCGATTTCATTGCTGTCAACATTCAAAGCCTCCCTTGATGAGCTGAAAGATTGACCAAGCCTGGCAGCATACTTTGCGACATTCTTAATCTCGCGAAAATCACCCATCTTCTCTCTGATATCAGCGGCAGTAAGCCCAGGTCTAGATGCAAACATCCACAAAGAATTTTCCCTCAGTTGACTACTGGAGAATGCAAGAGTTTCAAACTTCTTGTCTCCAATTTCTATGCCATTTCTTAAAATTGACAGTACCCTTCGATAAATCCCAGTGCGCTTTTCTTCATTTGTAGCAGATATCCGAGGAGATAAAACTGTCGAAAACAACTTATCCATATCCTCATCTACGAAAGAAACACGAAGAAAACTATCAATTTCACCAGGATAACTGCGCAACACACGATTGGAAAGACTGACCTCCGGACCACAGAAATAAACTTTAGATGGGGTTACCAAAACCTTGTTTATGTAGACTAACCCATCATCTAAAGCTACAGCAGGAGATGAGGAATATTGCTCAGACATGAAGTACTTTCTGTATTGCTCTCGGATCCAGCTTACTGGTTCATAGCAGCATTCTCTTTGATGAGACAGCTTTTCCAGAGCATGTTCTATGTATGACATTTTTATTTTTCTGGGATCAACCAAGCGGAAGAACTTGGCATCAAGTGCTGGCCCTGGAAGGTAGCCGTGCTGAACCAGAGAGTTGATTTTGAACATGATTTTGAATGGCAATTCAATTTCTTGAGGAGGATTTATAATTGGAACAAGATCAGAATTACAAGAGAAAGGAGTGCCTCTTCGCAGTGTGAACTTCCCTCGAATTTCTTCATAATAAAAGAAATCCTTCAGCGCTTTTGGAACATGAGCCTTGCTCGGAAGTTCCAGACATATTGCAGAAGATTGACCAATGCAAGATGATGGAGTGAAATCAACTTCCCGAACCCAATGGATATCTCTCTCGTAAATCTGAGGAGCACCAGATAGCTAGAAACAGAAAAAAGAAGAAATAGAAATTAATTTCTTGAACAGAAAAAAATATTGCGTAATTGTGATGCTAAAAGAAAATTTCGCTGTAATTAACAAACCTGAATGACGAGATACTTCAAGGAATGACCATAAGGGCGACGTAGCTTAATCTGCCAAATGCTCTCGTAGGAGAGCTCAAGTTTATAATCAGCAGAATCATAAGACAGAAAGAACTTAAATTTCCTGACATCCGAGCATAATCTGACAGAAACATTTTCATGTGACCAGAGCACAGAAAACTTATGCTGGGAAATCTGGCATCCAAAATTCAACTTCAGATTTTCAAACTTGTACTGCGGGATCCTTTTCTTTAGTTCAGTACCATCACAGTTCACAGCTGAAGCTTTCAGATAAGAATTGCCAAACGACAGTCGGTCGGCAGCCATGGTCTCGATAAGTTCTGCAGCTTCACTGGTAGCGAATTCAACAATAGCATATGCTCTTGAACCTCTATTTTGCCGAACTTGTACATCACAAACAGTTCCTTCACCGGTATGACGCTCCAGAAATTCCTTCACGGTTGCGGGGGACTCCATTGAAGCAAATCCAAACAACCTCATTGTCTTAGCCATTTCGTCTCAACTATTAATTTCAACTGCAGTTGCGTATGCAATATTAAATTTAATTACTCATAACAAAGTTAAACACCGCATACACATAATCTGCCAGAAAAATTAGTAACTTGGAAGGAAAGTTTTCTGTAGATCTCTTAATTTTATCAAAATGAAGAAGATTATTTTGTAAAATGCATACAAGTTTAGGTGTATGTGTTGTTTTTGATATTCAAATTTAAGTTTTAGGATGCTTGTTATAGAAGTTTATCTAACAGATAACTAGTAAATAGTTGATGATCTCATAGCTTAATCTAACACACAAGAATAAAAAACACGTTCGGAGAAATTGCATTGCCCTGCATCTCTATTCTGGAAACAGAATTCTTGCATAAAAAGAACAAAAAGGAAAAAAATATAGTTATCATATCATTTAAATTGAGACAGGAGTGATCTACTAAACACCTTACTGGTTTTGTTAGTATCTCTGGTCGGTTATTGATCATGTTATATTTACCAGGAATCAATGATCAACACTTGAAACCTAGTCAATTGAGCTAGTTAACAGAAACTGTAAAGATCAAGAAAATAGAAAGCATTTTCTCAAGTTTTATAATATAACGAAATTCTCCTTCATAAGAGTGTGTGTTATTCAGAGAGGAAAACAAATTCTTGTTGCTAGAAAGAAGAAAAAACTCTAAAAAAAAAAAAAAAATCAAATTGAAGATGAAGAAGCTGTTCCATTACATTCTACAAAGCAAGTAAGCGAAAAGAAATTAAGTAATGAGCAAATAAGTTAAAGAGGAAAGAGCGATCACTTACTTACAAGAGCTTGCAGTAAGATATGAATGAACACTTGGGAGCTTTGTGAGAAGCAAATGGTAACCAAGGAATGTATATATAGAGAAGAAGAAGAGCCAAAGCAAAAGAAAACTACTGTTGGTCGTCAATTTACCATGGCATCAAGTGGAAGTTAACTTCTCTCTCTTTCTTTGCGAATGCTCGGAAATTTTGTTAATTAATTTTCCTCAAGACTGCTGACATGGCTATGACTTTCAGGGACCTACCGACGACGTAGCAGCGTTATGTTGAGACCAAAAAGCCCATATGAGTGACACGTTTCGAAATATGATTGGGAGACATGAGTCTTGTCCATGAAGCAGTTAACGTTGTTATGACGTAACGATAACATACTGGAAGCTCACACTGGGATAGAATAGTATGCGTTGAGTTGTGTCCACTGTCTAGTCTTAAACTATCTTTGTAGAATTCTTTTGGTCGTCGTGCACTGATCCGGTGTGAGAGTGTCCATAGTTTCATATGGTAGACTAATAATGATAAACACACATCAGCTAAACGCTTACTCTCCCGAGCATGTGGCATGAGATTAGATTAGCGAAGTAGTTCTGGAATGTTCCTGTCCAATATTCCTGAGGATCATTGAGAAGTGAAGTAGTAGTAGTAGTTCTGGAATGTTCTGTTGTGGAAAATATATGCAAACATGGAACGTACATAAACAATTAACGCGGTTGGATTTTCTGAAATGGAATAATATCTCAGACAATGACGCGAAACGAAAAGCGCTAACTGGCTAGCTCTTTTTTCTTTCGTTGCTCCAATTAACATATAGATATAAATAAATATAAATGTAATGATAAGGTTGAGGTGCGGAAGCAGAGGAAAGAAATAAGAAGACGCGTTGTTTGATTTGACTGGGTGAAAAATGGAAGGGAAGGGAAGGGAAGGGAAAGCTCAAAGCCATAATAGCTTAGCTTAGGTAATGTGTGCAACTGCAATGTTCCATTGCCCATGGAAGGAAGTTACATCGAATGCTAGAAAATAATCAAAAATGAAAAAGTAAAAAATAAGATATAAGGAAAAAACTATAAATATTGGTTTTGGAGTCATTCATGGTAGAAGGAAGCTAGGGACTGCTTTGGTGCCAAGGAAGGAGACAACGGGTTGGGACTGGGCCCACAGCTTTGGCGACGAAGAGCGAGAGAATTATGATATTCTTGCCTTCTCTCTTGGGATATCATATGCATACGTGGAAAACAAAACAAAAATAAAAACAAAAGCAAAAGCAAGACCTGCATTAGTTCTACGCATTAAGTGCTGGACATTCCTTTCCTTACCAATGTATCGAATCTACGGGCACTGCACTACTGTAGTAGTAAAACGTCGCCATTCCAAACGCGTTTGTGTCCTTTTCATTGCGTGACCTATTTAAAATAATAATTGTTGTTAGTGTCATCTAATAATATTTCTGTATCTATTATATTTTTATTTAATTTCGGAAACACAACATCGGTTATAACTCCAAATTTTACATTAAATCATTCCCTTTTTTTTTTTTTTTAAAAAAAAAAAAAGTTTAATTTATTCTTACCATAGATACAACTACAAAAGTCAAGTCAAACCACGTCACCTCAATTTCTATTTTAATTGTGAATTACTTTTTAATAATGATAATAATAAAAAGGTGATTTAAATTTATTATTACGCTAACATTTGAGAGTCATTTAATACCAAGAGTAAAATGTTAACTTCATGGGACATTTTATTAGCAATTCTGATCAATAAAAGAAAATAAAAAAAATAAATTGAATTTTATTTATTTTTTTTTTTATAAGTCCAAAAGATACTCCGTTTTTCTGAAATTAATAAAAAAATAAAAACAGAAAGGCAACGGGCTTCATTTATTTGCATTGCTGGTCTTCAAACATGATGCATGCGGACTAAATGAAGGGAAGGGAATGGGGTCTAACTAAAGGATAGGCAGCGGGCTTAACCGAGAACTACGCTTAAAATTTAAGCTCCGTTTTAGAAAAGAGGTCGGCCCAAAAGTTTCTAGTAGTGGGCTGGGCATAAGGTAATGTCATCACTTGCTAAACAGGTGAGAGCTAAAAAAGGTAGGAACCATTTAGATGATCCGAACCAAACGAAATGGAACGAAACGCCACGGTATCGGCAGCATTCAGCAGAAGCACCAAAAACCATCCCCCAATAATAATAACAGCAGCAAGCAACTCAACCAAAATTTGAACCTCTTCTTCTAAAACCTCACCCCTCCTCCTACCCCTTCAAACCAAAAAAAAAAAAAAAAAGTTTATAATCAACATAATTACGGTTTCAAAAATTCATTAAATAATAATTAAATAAACAGTTATTATGACCCAGCCTCCGGTGCCACCACCGCCACCGCCGAACGTCGGAGTGCAGGTGCGTTGCGCCGGATGCCACATGATCTTAACGGTGGGCCCAGGCGTCACTGAATTCATTTGTCCTACGTGTAAGCTTCCGCAAATGCTGCCGCCTGAACTCATGCCTCTCGCTGCTGGTAGTACTGCTAGTAATGCTAATTCTATTAATACTAGGCCGGCTTCTTTGAAGGCCTCGTCGCACGTGCCGGCCCTCGGGATCGATCCGACCAAGATACAGCTGCCGTGTGCCAATTGCAAGGCGATTTTAAACGTGCCTCATGGACTCGTCAGATTTTCTTGTCCGCAATGCGCGGTGGAGCTCGCCGTTGACATGTCCAAAGTCAAACAGTTCTTTCCTCCTCCGCCCTCCCGTCCTCCGCCGCCGCCTCCCGAGGAAGTCAACGAGGTTTCTCTTTTCTTGCTTAATTTTTCTAACATTTTTGCTTTTTCATAATACGTAACATGTTCTTTTATTTTACCTAACCTAGATTGTTTTGATTATGCGAATTTCTGTGGAACTTTAAATTTACAAGTCAATATAACTAATGCTATGACTACTGCTACTATGCATCAAAAAATCAGAATAAGAACAGTGAATTTTTGCTTCTACTACTGATAGTACTGCTACTTTACCACTAACATTGTGTAGCAATAAATCATATTTGAACTTATCTAGCTTTGTTTACTGGAATTAAAACAATGTGATGAAGTATGACGTGACTGATTTCTAGCCTTTTTGTCTTCTAGAGTAGGCGTTCTGTTTATTGGTTTAATTCCTTGCAGACCATATTAAGTGCAGAATAGTTTAATTTTGCCTGTCTGATATGTAGAGGTAGTGATATAGTTTGATTACATGTTAGGGTGTGGTCTCAAACATCTTGTCCAAAGCGGTGGCCCTATTGGGAATGGCTTGACGTGTCGTAATATATCTGTGTCAGTGAATATGTGACCAAAATGAGACATGGCATAATGATTGAATAGGTTAATTCAATCGAGCAGTATAAGAGTTGACAATGCTCAAGATGAGGGAACTCTGAGAAGGAATTTTTGAGTTTAAAACCATAGATTTGAATGCATTCTGTTGAATTTATGAGATTGAAGCGAGCTGGTTATTTTAGATTATATTGAAGCAAGGTTCTAAGTAGCTAGACCTTTGTTGGGGGATTATTCTCAAACAGCTTTCAAAAAGACCAATGATCTGTGTGAGATGCAAAAATGTCGGGTCTTTGTTCTTTCTCTCATGGCAAACCTTACTGCGGGATATGTTCTTATATAAAAAATTTTCGATCATGAGTAATTCACTCTTTCTCTGCTCTTATTGCAAATTAATTATGCCTTTTACAGCCTAACTTTTAAAATGGAAATATTATCTTTTGTAGTGGTATCTTGTAGTCTTATTGCAAATTTTCTGTTGGACACTGCACCTGTTAGGTAGCCATTGAAGTGGAGCGAGAAGAAGATGAAGGTGGCACGGTGGGGGAAACATTTACAGAATATGTAAGTGTATTTCATCTCACAAGTAGAAAGTCTGTTTTGGTCTTTTCTTTCTCATTCATTAAATTTTAGTTTCTTTACTTGTCTGTTGAGGTTTTCAAGAGTCGGTATATCTATTTATAAATAGAAATAAAAATATGTCATGAAAAATATAGTTGCATTCCTCTTGCAGTGCCCTCCAAAACTATCAATTGGACTGCCTCATCCTGATTCTGTTGTAGAGACATCCTCCTTATCTGCAGTACAGCCACCTGAACCCACTTATGATCTACTAGTCAAGGATGATTTGGAAAGTTCGAATGCTTTGTCATGCTTGCAGATTGAGACATTGGTTTATGCTTGTCAGGTTGCTTTTCTATAACACAATTTGAGCATAATTGTTTAGAGTCTGCTCGTTCAACTTGTAAGATAATGTTGGTTGCCATGACAGAGGCACCTGCAACACCTTCCAAATGGTGCCAGGGCAGGGTTCTTTATTGGTGATGGAGCTGGTGTGGGTAAAGGTCGAACAATTGCGGGGTTAATATGGGAGAATTGGCACCATTGGAGGAGGAAAGCATTGTAAGTTTTAGGTTGCAATCCCTGCGTATGCAGATCTATGGCGTGACCTTTTTCTTTTTTTGATAGTGTTTTACTATATTTTATGCTATTTTATAAGTGTATGAAGTGCAGTTGGTTGGGTTGGTTTTGCCATAATATAGTTTACTTTTGTAATAATTTCTCCCATTTTGAATGATCATACAGGTGGATTTCTGTTGGTTCAGACTTAAAGTTTGATGCAAGAAGAGACTTGGATGATGTCGGTGCTACATGTGTTGAAGGTAAATCCTTCAATTCCTGTTAAGTTATTGATGATATTGTTCTTTTCTTATAATTGTCATAATACCCATGGAAGAATTGTGATTCTGGATGTGAAAAATTCATCAAGATGGTAACTTGAACGTTTTGCTTTCTCGCGATGTAATGTAGAAACTGAGAACAAGATTTTGAGAGGACTGGAGAGGATAGATATAATGTGATTTTCTGAAATCATTACCTGACCAATTAGTTGTTCAATTTTCTGTTTTGGTTTTGTGTAGTATTTAGGAAATATGATGGCAGTTTTATGTTTAATATTGTGGACTGGGAAGAGGTGCTTTATCCTTCTCTTTTCCATTCCCTATGAGCAGTTGTTGGCTTTCACAAAATTAGTTTGCATATCCTGTAACTTACTCATCTGATGGCTGTGCCATTTCATAATTGAACTTTCTTGTGTGAATTATCAGTGCATCTATCTGAAAAGAGTGTAGAACAATTTAAAAGAAGATCGCTGTGTGCTTTCCATATGCTCTGCTTCCAGAAATGAAACAATATATCTATTTCTGTATGCAGTGCATGCTTTGAATAAGTTACCTTATTCTAAGCTGGATTCAAGATCCGTTGGGGTCAGAGAAGGAGTTGTGTTTTTGACTTACAGTAGCCTTATTGCATCTTCTGAGAAAGGTCGTTCTCGCCTGCAGCAGCTTGTGCAGTGGTGTGGATCAGGTTATGACGGTCTTGTCCTATTTGATGAGGTATTAGACCTTGCTTGGTAATTTTGCCTTCCCAAAGTTTCAGCTTTTAGAAGGTTTTGTTGTTTTGACTGATCAATATGTGTACCATGATTTCAACATATTATTCTATCTCTTATTGCTAAGGGTCAATGGCTTCATTGTAGTGCCACAAAGCTAAAAATTTGGTACCAGAAGCTGGAAGTCAGCCAACTCGCACGGGGGAAGCAGTTCTTGAGCTTCAGGTTTGTTCCCAAAACTGATGCCTGCGTGTATCTTATTGATATTTCAAAAGCTTTAACTTCATGTGACTGCGCATACATATGCCTGCAAAACACATGTGCATATCGATAGGCATACACAAGCGCAGAAAGACACATGCTTGCGCATGCATGCGTATGCAATCATGTCTCATGACAAATATTCTTGTTCATTTGCTATCTGCTGTGAAAAATTGACAGAGTAGTACTGGGTTTCCTGAACTTTCAATATGTAAATTTTAATAAAACAGGCTCGTCTTCCTGAAGCACGTGTTGTTTATTGCTCAGCAACTGGTGCATCTGAACCACGCAATATGGGTTATATGGTCAGGCTTGGTCTTTGGGGAGCTGGAACATGTTTCAATGATTTCCAGAAATTTCTAGGTGCACTTCCCTCTCTTTCTTGTGGAATTAAATTGTGATAACCACTGAACAATCAGTGGCAGTATGCCTTAATTTATCTTCTAGTGGTTGAATTGAGGTCCATTAAGAATTTCTTTTTATTTCCGAGTCTTTTTGCACTTCATAATATAATTCTCATAAACAATTTCCACGCCAGATGCTCATCTAAGCTCACATTAAGCTAGTAATATCTTCACAGCTCTGTTTCTATTAATATTGCTTCTGTTAAGTAAGATTTACTTTCTGCATAAAGGCGGGAGTTTGTCCATGTACATAAAGAGTGCTGGTATTCTTTGCCATTGATGGCACTAGCTGTTTTTTTGTCATGCTCCTGCCAAAGAGCACCTTAGACTTTGGTCTCTTGACACATAAAAACACTTATCTCTAGATGAGTGTAACGGTTTTAGGCGGCTGAAAAACTTGACACATTTGCACAAAACACATAAATGAAATTTGTGAATTGTTATAATCAAGTGAAACTGCACAGAATTGGATGATATGCATAGCATTGAGAACTAGAAACCCTTAAAGAATATATGAACCGTTTACATGTTAGTGCAGACACATAGTTGTTAAAGTTTGTTTAGTTCACTGATGTTAGAATAAGTAGCTTTGTTACTTGAAGAATATATTGATTTTTTCAGGATGTTACTTATTACTTGAGAAATTGTAATTTTAGAAAAATCAATGTATCTTGTTTCTTGCCTCTCTCTCTCTCTCTCTCTTTTTTTTAAATGCTAAATTCTCTGTTTCTTCTCTCTTAATATCTGTATATTTCTCTCACACAGTTCTGTAAGTCTTATATTACATGTCGAATTTCAAATGGAGTAGTTAAAGTTCAAATTCTTCTAAAATATGTTTTATATGCAGGTGCTCTTGATAAAGGCGGTGTTGGGGCACTAGAACTTGTTGCCATGGACATGAAAGCGAGGTTATACAGATTCAAGTGCTTATTTGTTTTTTTCCTTGTTCATTGCATGGAAGTATTAATCCTAGAATTTGTTCTATTGTTTAAAATTCAGGGGAATGTATGTTTGTCGTACTCTTAGCTATAAAGGGGTAGAGTTTGAAGTTATTGAGGCGCCATTAGAAGCTGAAATGATGGTATGTGGCATTGATTTTGTTTTCTATTTGAGTCTGTGAAAATTGATGGTAAATTGTATTCACCCCTTACTGTATAAAGTGTCCAGGAACAGTTTGTGTTTTCTTTTGTCTTTCTTTCCTCTATTTTTTATTTCTTGGATAAAATACAAGCAGCATTTATTAACAATTGTACGGTCAACTATGTCTACAATTCCTAGAAATACTATGATTTTTATGTCTTTAAGATTTTATATAATCTTATTTCTTTCTGGCACTGTATGCAGTGCACCCGTGCAATTTGAACTTTGTGAAAAAAATAATGAACGAAATAAAGAAAGGAAAAAATAACCGCATCGACTAAAAAGCAACTAAAACAGTTTACAGTGCGCCTTTTAGCTCACTTTGTATTTGCTTTAAGAAGTTTGAGCATCCTCATCTTAGATTTCATTTGTTGTAGGACATGTATAAAAAGGCAGCAGAATTTTGGGCAGAATTGCGGGTGGAATTGCTGTCAGCTAGTGCTTTTCTCACTAATGAGAAATCTAATTCTAGTCAGTTGTGGAGATTATATTGGTCAAGTCATCAGGTAGTGATATGCAGGGTTGTTGGTGCCTTCTGTTTAAATGTGCCTTATTGTAAATACTTTCCCATTTTATGACTTACATTTCTATTCTAGTATTTGCTATTCATATCTGCATATGCTGTTGCAGCGTTTCTTTAGACACATGTGCATGTCAGCTAAGGTGCCTGCTACCATAAGACTAGCTAAGAAAGCATTGATTGAAGATAAGTGTGTGGTCATTGGCCTTCAGAGTACTGGAGAGGCTAGGACTGAGGAAGCCGTGACAAAATATGTGCGTATATCTAGCTTTGTGATTTGCATTCATTTTGTAATTCATATTGTTTTTTGTGTTTAGTTTTGTCTTTTGAATTCTATTTGTATCTTCATTTGGAATAGGGTCTTGAACTCGATGATTTCATTTCCGGGCCTCGAGAGCTGTTGCTGAAATTTGTGGAAGAAAATTATCCTCTGCCTGAAAAGCCTGAACCTCTTTCAGGTGTGGATTTTGTCTACTGGCTATTTGTAGTTTCCTCATTGCTGCGACAACTTGTGTTCATTTTTTTACATCTGTTTTAGGAGAGGAGAGTGTGAAGGAACTTCAACGGAAGAGGCATTCAGCATCTCCTGGTGTTTCTTTGAAAGGGAGAGTTAGGAAAGCTGCCAAGTGGAAACCTGCTAGTGATGGTGAAAGTGATGAAGAATCTGAAAGTGAGTTTAGGAAGTGATAGTGACGGTCCAGTTGTCATCCATTTTTCACATACACGCATTCTATCTTGTGGTGTATGGCTTTGCAAAATTTTTTTTTTCTGTTCTTTTGGTACTTTTTATGTCATTTTTTTCATCTTCACTGGTGTCTTACTCTTTCAGTGTTCTTTTGTTGTTTTTACTTGGGTGGAAGCTTCCTCAAAAGGTCATTGGGTGCTTTACTTGTTAGTTTACTTACCAGCCCTTTTGCTTTAGTCATAGTTATTGATCAACCACATGAGGAGCTACTACATTAAGCTTTATGTGTTTTTGATGTAGAACATCTAGGCTAGTTTGACAGTGTTTTATTTTATTTAAATTAGGTTTTAATTTCTTGCTAGAGTTGTGTTTGAGTTATTTATTTTAGTTGTTCTTAGTTATTCTTGTTCTTGTTGGAGTAGGATTTCTATTTCTTATGGGAAGTATATTTCTTTTCTCTTTTGTTTAGGTTATGGCCCCTGTAAATAAGGGCCTTTGTTTCAATTCATGGGTAGACTTTGAATGTTTGGAGATTATTGAATAAAGATCATGGTTTTCCCCCTATTTCTTCTAGTTTTTCTCCCCTCTCTAATTTTCTGCCCTTTCTGTTGCTCCATTTTAGCTCCTATTTGGTGCTACATCAGTTTTACTACATTGCTGGATGCAAGATGCAGGAATGCTACAGTAGTTACTTTGTTATTGCTAATTAGATTTCTGACAAATGCAGCTGATTCTGCTCATGAATCAACTGAATCTGATGATGAATTTCAGATTTGTGAGATATGCAACTCAGAAGAGGTAAAAGTTTTCACTTGCTTAGATGTTCAGAAGGTTTGAGTGATCTTCAATATGTTATAATATACAGTATGTTTGACTGCAGGAAAGAAAGAAGTTGCTCCAATGCTCTTGTTGTGGTCAACTGGTCCACGCTGGGTGCCTAGTCCCACCAATTACAGATACAGTACCCACTGATTGGTCATGTCATTCATGCAAGGAAAAAACAGAGGAATATCTTCAATCAAGACATGCATATTTAACTGAACTCTTGAAGAGGTTTTTATGTTTTAGAAGTTGTTCCTTGTTTTTCTCTTCCTTTTGCCTTTATTTTGTTATTGTTTGAAAAATTTAGGGTTGCTGGGACGGTGGGATCTGGTGGTGATAGATTTATGAATTTCTAATTGCTAAACAAAATAGTAATTGCTTTATGAATTTAGGTATGAAGCAGCTTTGCAGCGTAAGTCAAAAATTTTGGATATAATTCGCTTGTTGAATCTTCCAAACAATCCTTTGGATGATATTATTGATCAGGTAGGAGGTCTTATGACCTGATTTATTTTCTCTCTCTGATGCTTCTTGTCTTCTCCACTCCTCTACATGTGTGTTCTGATTATATTCTGGACATGGTGGCCTCAATTGGCATAGAAAGAACTGAAATGTTGGGATTTGTCACACTACTGTTCATGTTGACATTGTTAAGGTTTTCAATTCTATATTTATCTATTTGATTTGTATTATTTTAGGCTTGTCTTTCCCTAGTATTGAAGTTTGTTTTGCTGAAAAAACACGTCAGCTGGAATTTGTTATCTTTGTGTTTGTAACTTTATTTCCTGCTTCATGCTTTACCATTTTTGACCATGCATGTAATGATACTGCAGCTTGGAGGTCCTGATAAGGTTGCAGAAATGACGGGGAGACGAGGCATGCTTGTCAGGGCTTCTGGTGGAAAAGGTGTAACTTATCAGGCACGGAACACGTGAGTTTTTGTATTTTTTTCCCTTCACTGATAATCTGCCTTTTGTTTCTTGGTAGCTGAACTGCCATTTGTTATATTGCTCTAGAAAGGAGGTCACAATGGAAATGGTAAACATGCACGAGAAACAGCTTTTTATGGATGGTAAGAAGTTGGTAGCAATCATATCAGAAGCTGGGTCTGCTGGTGTTTCTTTACAAGCGGATAGAAGGGCAGCAAATCAGGTATGCTTCAATGTGTGGATGTTTTCTTGTCTGCATGGTACCATTTCTCTTAATTTTCTAATGCTAGATGCCTCTCAAGTGTTTCTGTTATGAAAGAACTGAATTCATTATCAGATATGAAAGTCCATGCAGGATTTTTTCCCCCCCAAGTTGTCCCTTTTTTCATGCTGACACTTTTCATGACAGAAAAGAAGGGTTCATATAACTTTGGAACTTCCTTGGAGTGCTGACAGAGCAATGCAGCAGTTTGGAAGAACTCATCGATCGAATCAAGCTTCAGCTCCTGAGTATAGGTGGGCTAAGCATTATATGTTTCATTCTTTCCCAATTTTTTGGTTTGAAAAAATATATATAACTCCTGAGCCCATTCCTGTTTTTATTAGCTGCCATTGCTGCTTCACTGTGCTACAATGGTGGCTTTGGCTCGTCAAATTAAGATGTAGCAAAAGATGTTCTCAGTTATTGAAGTTTTAACAGAGATTGGTAGCAAGTTGAACTTCAATCAGGTCGGTTTGGTGAATTTGTGGTTTGAGCCATACAAGTGGAATGAGAGAAATGAAACAGGACAATTGTGCATGGAACTGTTGTTCAATTATGGACAAATGTAAAGTGTAAAACTAGCACTGGACAAAGGAAGTCTATTACTGTATATCATAGATAATTTCTAAACCTGTAAATTCCTTTTATGTTTGGTTGACTTTCATACCATAAGCATCAGATGATTCAATGGGTTCTATGATGTTGAATGACAGGGAATCAAGGAAATATGTTCAGGGATAAGATTGTTGGGATGATGAGTGGTGAAGTACCTTAAAAACCATCAATCTCTTATAAAAATAGTAAAATAATTGGTGCATTGTAACAAAGATTGCAATAGACTTGAGGAAGGTAGAAGAAATGGTCAAGAATGGACAAATTACAGAGACAAACAAGTTGGGGGGAATTGAATCTTGTGGGTGTTTAAATGTTGAAGTGGCATGTGAGGTCGATACAGAATGTAATGAGACAACTGGCCTAAATCTGGTGTGGGTATTGGAGCACTGACATGTTCAAGTTAGATAGACCCTATCCTGTGAGTAAAAACTTTCAGCATAAGCAAGCTTTGGCTGCTGATAACAGTTTTATATTTAATCCTGTATTTTTGGGATAAAGCACTGTCAATGTGAGTGGAGTATCAGTAAATCAAGTATAGGTTCTGAAGTCTTTGTTGTATTTCATCATCATCATCACCATCACCATCATCTTCTTATTTTTCTTTTGTCTAAAGGATTGGGATCTATCTAATGGATTGGCATCTATCATACGGGGATTATGAAATTACTCTTGACTCTGTTGAACAATTTCTTGGTTGATGGTACATGATGCTACAACAACAACGGCAGTGCTCTACTGGGTATCTGAATTGTAGGACAAATATGTGACATTATTCCAGTTTATGTTGCAGGTTAATCTTTACCAATCTTGGTGGAGAACGCCGGTTTGCATCCATTGTTGCCAAGAGATTAGAATCTCTTGGAGCCTTGACTCAAGGAGACCGCAGGTAGGCTGAACTCATTCTTTATTCTTTCATTTTGGGTTTTTTTGGGTGGTGAGTTGTTGTGTGGGGTTTATATTTGTCAGTCTTGAACTACTCACCCATAGTTGACTGTGTTTCATTTCCTGGTTGGATGCTATGCAGGGCAGGACCAACATTGAGTGCTTATAATTATGACAGTGCTTTTGGAAAAAAGGCCTTGATGGTGATGTACAGAGGAATAATGGAGCAGGTGTTGATAACCTGCTTGTGACAATATTATGTGACCTCTCTTTATGTTTTGAATAGTAAGTAAAAACTGGAAATAACTATGGTTCAATATTCAGGACATCCTGCCAGTTGTACCTCCTGGATGTTCATCAGAAAGACCAGAAACAATTCAAGAGTTTATGACCAAGGCGAAAGCTGCTCTTGTGTCTGTTGGAATAGTTAGGGACACAGTTCTTGGTAATTCTTCAGGGATATTTTTTGTCTACAATTAAATGGGTTAAAAATATCAAACTTTCTCATTCCTTGGTTGTGTAGTTATTTCTTTAATTTATAGTAGAGATTGATTTCTCCCTAAACGTCATAGTGCATATTGTTTTAGATATTGTTATATCATGATTACAGCAGTTACTGCCATATATTTGATGTAGGCAATGGGAAAGATTATGGAAAGTTGTCGGGTCGTATAGTTGATTCAGACATGCATGATGTTGGACGTTTTCTAAATCGACTCTTGGGACTGCCCCCAGAAATTCAGAATAGGTCAACAATTTGTAACTTTAAAATGATGTGCTAATTTAGTTAGAATATTACTTATTATCCTAATTGCTACCATCTCAATACAGACTGTTTGAGTTGTTCATCAGCATCTTGGATCTTCTTGTTCAGAATGCACGCATTGAAGGGAACCTTGACTCGGGGATTGTTGATATGAAAGCTAACATTATTGAACTGCAAGGAACTCCAAAGGTTAACTTCCTTGCCAGATCTCTTGCTGGCTTTACATTATTGATCATACTAATATTCATCTTGTCACAGACTGTTCATGTTGATAACATGTCTGGGGCATCAACTATGCTTTTTACTTTCACTCTGGATCGTGGAATTACTTGGGAGGTACCGTCTATTTTTTCCTTTTCATTTGACTGAATCTTACAATGTAGTTGCACAAATTTGTAATTTGTTCATGTGTTAGTCTGCAAGTACAATGCTTGATGAGAAGCAAAAGGATGGGCTTGGTTCACCTCATGATGGATTTTATGAATCTAAGAGGGAATGGTTGGGAAGGCGTCATTTCATTTTAGTATTTGAGAGGTATTTTTTGTGTTACGTCCCCCTGAATCTTATCTTTTTATGTTTTCATTTGTATTTAGGCTTTTTGTGAACTGCTGGGACATTTTTTGATTCATTTATGGTATCAATACTTTCTTGCCTCTTACTAGAAAAAAGAAAATGCAGAAAAACAATTCCAAGTTGAAAGTTTATCGTCTTTTTTTGTTCGTAAACTTTTGTTATTATTAGTATTGCATAATTTCTTGTGCTTCAAAATGATCTCATTAAAATGCTGGATGCAGTTAGAAAAATAAGAAACATAGAAGAACCAACTTTAGTGACCCAGTGGGTTTTGAATTGGGTATTAATTGAAGTTGTGGTGAATTAATTTTTGAGTACATATCTAGAATTCTGATATTATTAGGATGAATGCAAATCGTGTGTGTGAATGGAGTTAGATATTTCTCTTCCAAGTATCAATCTTTATTGTTTATTTCTTCAGGGAGGGTTTTTTGTTTTTACTGTTTTTATGTGTATCTTATGTTATTGCATGATATTTGTTCTGACTGCCATATCTTATGCGTATGTTCTGAACAAATTGTGTCTGTGAATGGGGTTAGATATTTCTCTTAAGTATCATTCTTTATTGTTTATTTTGGTTTTTTTACTGTTTATATACATATGCAGATTGTGTGTTATTTCATGATAATTGTTCTGCCTGACATTACTACTTTCATTGTTTTTGTACTAAATTATGTTCCAGTACTTCGGCTTCTGGAATGTTTAAAATTGTTCGTCCTGCTGTTGGGGAGTCAGTAAGGTATGAAGTCTAATAATTACCAGCTTCATTTACCTTTGTAGATAAACTCTTTTGTTTACGCATCAGAAATTTTCTCTTCAGGGAAATGCCTCTGGCAGAATTGAAAAGCAAATACAGAAAATTGTCATCATTGGAGAAGGCTCGTTCTGGTTGGGAAGACGAATATGAAGTTTCATCTAAACAGGTATATACTCATCTAAACAGGTATATATCCATAATGAGAATACATTTGTCATTCCATTGGCCATATCCTTAGATGGTTAGTATCCTTTGATACAAATATTTTTTAACACGGGTGTTATGCAACAATATGAGCCAATGAGAATGGATTTATATTGCATGAGCCTTCTTATGCAAATCACTGCTATGTATAACAGTGTTGTACATAACTGAGTCAAAATGGTCCTTTTCATGATGATTGGTATCCATTTTAGGTATGAGATGATTGGAATGCATAATTTTATGAGGGCTTATTTTTTTTATTTTTTTTTTCCAATCTGTAGTCTCATAATTGGTTACAGTTATTGCTTTTTCATAGTAAAAATGTTCAATACTTGTGCTATAGTTTCCTGTCTGTGCTCTTTGTTCTCAGTTATAATGCTCTTCAGATCATTGTCAATGTTTGTTTCTAAAGTTGCTTACTTCTTAGTGCACATCTAGATTTTTTTTCTGATCGTATAATGTGCCCTGGCATCAGTTCAGTTGATTGGCAATACTGAACACGCCCTGCATCTATCTATATACTTTAGAAAATGGTAATTGTGCTAAAGCAAATGGTTGATCCTATCAAGTTTGCCCATTTACCTGTTGATTATTGGGATTACCAGTTGTGATAACATTTAGTAAATTCTTATTGCTGTTCATATTTACTTGCAAGATTGCCTCATTTGTGAAGGAAGCATTCATAGTTGATGTCATACTCATAGCATAATAATCTTGAAAAGGAATGATTTATTAATCCAATGGGATTGATTCAGTAATTACACGTGTTGGTTAGGTGTCACTAGTTGGCCTATTAGAACCTGCAAAACCAGAACCATGTAAAACTTAGCTTTTATACGTCTTTCATTGACACTTCTTTGCATATCCTGCTTGACTATTGAATCCTCCATTAATATGTGTAAGTTGGTGTTTCTGGCATGAAATTGTTAAATTGATCAGAACTAGATAATTCCCATTTGTCAACCACACAAAGCTTTTACATTCTTTCTAACCAGTTTGCTGATTCAACATTATTATTTTTCCCATGTCTTAGCGTAACCTATTTTTTGGCAGTGCATGCATGGCCCCAACTGTAAGCTTGGAAACTTCTGCACAGTTGGCAGAAGAATACAAGAAGTTAATGTTTTGGGTGGCCTCATTCTTCCTGTTTGGGGCACTATCGAGAAGGCCCTTTCTAAGCAGGTAACATGGCCACTCATATGCTCTCGTAATTTCTACTCGATTCTCTTAGCTGCATGACAAAAATTGTTATTAATCGGGAATTCCCATCTCTTACCATATGGATTACAAAATCTCATATGGTATTCTTGCAACATGACATCATATTATTAAATATAATTTTGAAGCCAGTTCTATTGATTCTTTCTTGGGCAAGTCTTGGGTTTGTACTTGGAAATGTGAAAATTTTGTTTCAGGATAATATTTGGTGTGAAGTAAATCTGTAAATATTGAATTAGCAGATTTGAAGTCTTTGGCCGTTGGTGATGGGATTTCTCTTGGGAGTGCCCGAGGTTAAATTTTTCTTCTAAATTAGCAAAATTAAACTGCACCATGCTTTTCACCCTAAGGTAGAGCACAAAAATTTGAAGCAAGGATCATATCGTTTTCTAGGTGGAGCAAGAACCTATTATGATGGGTGACATGCATGGTGTTTTTCTCATTATCCAAGTTCCAACTGAGTATTATTTCTCTGTACTGTTATCTTTTGCCTTGTTATAAGTTCAAATGGGATGGGGATATTTTATTATTTTTGCATGAGTAAAATCATTAACAATATTTGTTGTAACCTCAACTGAACTTCACAGGCCCGCCAAAGCCATAAGCGGCTCCGGGTTGTCCGTCTAGAAACCACCACTGATAATAAGCGAATTGTTGGGCTTCTTGTCCCAAATGCAGCAGTTGAAACAGTACTACAAGGTCTCTCTCTCTCTCACTCTCTCTCCCACACACATACCATTCTTGAATCTGATATGAATTTACACCCATTAAAAAGCTGTCACCTGACAACATTGGTCGCAGATTTGGCATGGGTTCAAGATATTGATGATTGAGATGCAGTTCTGGTCTCTTGCTGCTATTGTTGACTGATGTATTCGCTATGGAACTGCTGGAACATCAAGAAACCAGCACAGGCCTTATACTGAGGAACAAAGAAACTTATTATGTGCCCCATGGAAGGAAATTGTGTAGTTTCATTCATATTGATTTTTTTTTCCTCTTTAGTTCATGCTCCATTTTTTGGCATATGATTTTGTAAATTACTAACAGTCTTAAAAGCCAATGGCAAACAAGGCCAATGACAAGTAATAGGTTAAGAGGCTTGTATCAGTTACTAGTTCTACTCGAACAATGTTTTGAGTTGGCTTCCAAGAAATTCTTATTCCCAGTTATAGCTGAAATATAAATCCTTTTTTGGTTCATTTCTTCCTGCCACACGGATGTTTTAGCTTACCGTGCAAAAACAGCAATACCTTTACCATTCAAATAAAAGGCAAGAGACATTGTTGAAAACAGAACGCAAAAGATA
This sequence comes from Khaya senegalensis, assembly GCA_032402905.1. NCBI lineage: Eukaryota > Viridiplantae > Streptophyta > Magnoliopsida > Sapindales > Meliaceae > Khaya > Khaya senegalensis. The sequence continues at coordinate 6,210,210 of CP135558.1, read as the reverse complement.
TTATGTCTTAAACAAGAAAGCTATGGTCCACGGAATCCAAACATCAGTCATATGACACAATCCAGCATACTCTCCATCAAATATTTGTTCACTTCGCCCATAAAAATAATAACATCCAGATTAGCACACAAACGGCTCATGAACGTGATCGTCGCAGCAATAGAGACCAGGGCGCTGAGTGAAGCCCTGCGTCTTTAATATCTCCCTCGCCTTCATAACAAGCTTACGGTTAGTAATTTCACCATCTGTTTCGGCAATAATCGTCTGAATTGCATTGCTGAGAGCTCCATAAGCTTCACTAGATTTATCAGAAGGGCTGGCATCAGCAGAAGTTTGGTCAGTCTGACAGCCACTGATCAGAATCCCGCTATCTGGAAGTGAGCGCTTGCTTGCTCCAGCATAAACCTCTTGCTTACTACTCACTTCAGTCTCCAATGCCGGTTTCACATAGCCCTCATCGCTCTCTTCCAGCTTATGTTTCAGAAATTCTTGGGCAAGACTCCCAACCATGCCCAATAATCCACCACCCCCACTTTCGTCACCACCATGTTGTTCAAGTTTGTTGACAAGGACTTTCATGAACTTCTTCACTTTCGGGCTTGCATCTTCTCCAAACATATCGAAAAGGGTCGGCCTCAGCTTCCCAACATCAATGTCATCTTTACCGGTTTTCTGCTTGAGTATTTCAATAAGTGTCGACAGGGGTAGGGATTTATTCTTCACATATCCATAGTCGCCATATTCTGCTTCAACTTCTCTATCTTCAACATCTTCATCCGGACCCTGGTGGTGATGGCGCAGTCCAGAAGGAATGTGAATTCCGCGAGATTCGGCAGCTTCCACTGTCCTGTTGAAGATGTTTTTGAAGCCAAAACGAGAACCAGATTCTTTCTCTTCCTCTTCACTTCTTGTACTCTCCCCAATTTGCTCCTTAGCCTCATCAATAAGGCCACCACTGTGGCAAGAATCAGATACAATTGTTATCCGACAACCTTGTGGGACTTGGTCCACAAAATCCCTGAAATCATCATCTGTTCACAAAACACTCCACTTTTATAGTCAGAATCCAACATCACTGGATAAGAAATCAAAATTGCAGAATTTATCATCTTACTAAAGCTTTTGGATAATCTAAGAAAGTGAATAACAAAATGTGAAGATACTAACAAGTCCATCATTTTTAATTTGCTTTGGGTCGTCAGCACTTCACAAACATGATTAAACCCGTAGTTCAAGATTTGAAAAGGCAAAATAAAATGAAATGAACTGTGCAAGAATAACATCCTAGGAGAATAGGAACTCTGGACTAAGGATTTACTGTCTCTCACACCCCATTTCCACTCAGGAAACAATATGAGTCATTAACAAGCCTCTGACCTGTCCCAAAAATTATTTAAATACTATTATCTTAATTCCAAATTTTATTTCCGACTCTCCTATCTTGATGGATGATCGGAAAAAAAATTCAGCAATTTTTTTCGAAAAAAATCCTAGAAATGTAACGTCAATGACAGTTGAAATGAACAATTAATCTCTAATTCGATATCTACATTAGTTGTGAACATCAATTTCCCGCAAATCAAGTAAAATTGTACAAAGATAGTGTGTACGAATGATCTCTAAAAACCACTTTTCCCAACCAAAATCTGAACCAAATATCTAAGCAATCATACTCATCGATTCCAAAAATGATCCTGACACATACACCCAGATCAATCAACAAACAACATAACCAAAATAAATAATTTCTTTACTAACCAGTAATAAGATTCATGTCACATGGCACAATGCACTCATCATAACCAGTATCATCATCCTCTCCAGTCTCAGCCGGCAGCCTAGTTCCATGACCACTATAGTGCACAAACAGAAAATCTCCCGGCTCCGCCGATCGCACCAGGTTATCCAAAGCCCTCCGGATATTTCTCCCGGTTGGCTGAGTGTAAGAATCATCTGCATCGATCAACACTGTTATATTTTCCTCGGAGAATCCGTACCTATCAACGAGACATGCGTGCATCCTTTTCACGTCGTTAATGCAGCCCTTGAGTTCTGCTTTGGTTCCTGGGTAGTTGATGCCAATTAACACGGCTTTCTTCGTCATCTTTTTGACAAATTTTATCGACAAGAATATGAATTCGATGATTCACTCAAAAGGGTTTGTTTCAGATCTCCTCTTTTTTTTTTTTCAATCCACAGATTGATGAATTTTGATCGACTTTGAAGATGGGACTGCTCCCAGCTTTTAGAAATGATGCCGACAGTTCGTGCTGCTCGCGGTGCGTGGAAGCAGGATATCTTCTAATAGTCTGTCGGCAAATAATCTTTTAAAAATGATTAAATAAATAAGTTAGTAAATAATAGACGTGAATCATGTGATAAATATACCACGTAACATGAAATGGTTTTAGAGTCAATTACACTGTTACTCGAGATGATATATATATATATATAAAAATAGTAGAATATAGATCTAATTGTGATATTCAAATTAAAAGAATAATATTAATGAATCTATAAAATTGGAAGGCAAAATTTACAAGTACTAGTGTCAATTATGATGTAAACAAAATATGAACCTCCTGTAATGTATAATTATGAGACTTGTAACATTTCATGAATTCACCGTTTGATTTGAAACTACTACTAAGTACCACATGACATAACATGACCTACTAATTAATCATTTGAACTTGAAAAGTTTAAGAAGCATTAGCAATTTCAGTACAAGAAATTAGTCAGTCTTGCTCTTCAATCAAATATTAGATATTGATTTGTGAGAAAACAACGAGTTGAAGCACGATACATCGATCAATCATCCTGTAAATTTGTTGTCAAATAAAATGTCAGTTAATATGTGGTAGAAGCTTGTTCAAGCATCTGGATTGACGAAATTGCATCTCAATCTGATTTAACCTTCATTGAGGGGGAGTCAGGACAACAGTTCAATGATGCCTTCGAGATCGGGTCAAGCTGAATGACAATGGTAGTGAGCCAAAGACAAAGTGACCCAAGGAGGCATGAGCTTGGACAGTATCTTGGGCTTAGGTTTTCCGCGAACTACACTGACAGCCGACGGTTCACAATTCTGGACAATATCTCCAATTATTGAAAGAAGTGGGCTTGAGAAAAATTATGTACTCGTAATTCAGCTAAAGTGGTGGTTAACGAAGGCACAATCATAAACAGTGCAAAAATCCGTTATTTAGACAAATTGAAGAAGTCAAAAAAAGGCACAAGATTTATACCAAACTACTGTTACTACAGTGATCAAACACACCACCAAGATAAGGACAATAAGTTATTTTCTGGACGGTGGGAGATAGCACAATTTTCTTTATTACTACTTAAAATATTTATAAGCTGTAAGTGAGGATTTCTTGGAGACTGCACAATGTTATATATATAAAAGCATTCTTTCATTGTAACTGTATCTGAGTGGTTAAATACCAAAACACAGTGTGTTCTCTAAAATATTATACCCTATTTCTCTAATTGTTTCACTCAAAGAGAGTGAAACAAACAGATGGTCATGCAAACACGTAAATAAACACTAGAAGTTGTAGTGGTGAATTAGAATATTATATGCATGCATAGGAGATGCGTGGAGAACGAGCGAGGATGTAGTTAGTTGTGAAGAATCCACCAGGTAATGAAGTTTCTAACCATTAAGCCAATTATATTACATATGTAATCAACTTAATTGCTATAATTGTTTTAGGAATCAAATGTTTGACTACTTTCCAGACTTAGGCGTAGTTTTTTATTAAGCAGATTCTCAAACAGTCTACTCCGATAGTGCCACAGCCCTCTCTCTCCTCTCCCGTCCCTCTTGTTAAATTGTTGAAATTCAATTCTCTGCTACTGTAGTCCACTGTTCTTTAACTTGAGTGATTAATTCAATCATGATGATAAGCTCGAACTATTTCTATTTTTAGCTTTCTTGATAAATCAACAACTTAACTAACTTAACTCAAGTTAAACTTTCTCCCATGGTTAAAAAAATAATCAAAAAAATTTTAAATTTTGTTTTTCAAAATAACTTAAAATTAAAAATAAAAAAAATAATGATGATCGAAGAAAAAATATTTTTTTTATTATATTAATTATTTTTAACTTAATATCATTTTTGGTACAAGATAATAACTATTTAAAACATTTTAATAAATAATTAAAATTATTACTAATAATTTTAACTATCTTTCAACAGAAAAAATAAATAACTCAATAAATTAACATACTTGTTCAACTAACTCTCATTTCTCTCTCAACTTTTATCGATCTAATTCAACTGATTTCTAGCTACTAAAATTAACAAATTTTACTCAAAAATTTAAATCACATACACATGTTTCTTCTTATATTTGCCTCTATAAAATCCAAAAAGATGTTCATTTTGATTATTACCATCCCTCAAATTCTGAAGAGAGTGTTTGTAAATTATCAGTTTATTTTAAAATGTTCATCCTTAATTTGTATCATTGTTCTCTAATTAATCTGTCTTTATTCCTATTGTTACCATACTTGAAGGATATATGATCTTCTGTATATGTGAACCATGCATTAATCAAGCAAGTCTTCCCTTTTCTATAAAAATGATTTGAGTACTAATTTAGAGATATCCCTTACAGTCATGACATTGGTTACTATGATTTCTCTCAATGTATTCCTTTAGAATATCCACCTATTGTGAACGTAATATTCGCAGAATATTAGTTATTATTCTTCAAATTAAAGAGATAGACAGGGAAAACAATTCATATCGGGGCAGGCTAGCTATATTAATAACACAAAATATTAACGATTCATTTCATAATCAAGTTTTGCAGCACTTACGTGATAATCAATAAATTAAAAACTTAAAATCGAGCGAGATTAATTACAAACATATTGATTCACACCACACCATCACAAAGAGGTACAAGTATGTGGGCTGAAAGAGGTACAAGCGCCTGCGCACATTTATTAATATATATGGCACACTAAATTTTCAAGCTTTGCAGCACACAAAACGGCCGAGTCCTTTAGGCGCTGCATGATCATCATCTCCAGAAATCTCAACTGAGGATTTGTGCTTAGTTTTCTTTTTCAGTTCATCTTTAAGAGGCACAGTCACAGTAAGTACTCCATCACGGATTGATGCCTTAATCTCATCAACGTTAGCATTTTCAGGCAACCGAAACTGCCTCAGGAAGCTGCCATGTGTTCTCTCCCTACAGTGCCACTTATGGCCTTTGTCTTGGGGCTCCTCTTTTCTCTCTGCACTTATGTGTAGAATCCTGTCTTCATGGACTTCAAGTTTAACATCCTTTTTTGTAAGGCCTGGAAGATCCATTTCGAATATGTGGGCATGTGGAGTTTCCTTCCAGTCCATTTGGCTTTCAGAGAAGAGGCTGTGTTGATTGAAAGGAGATTGAAGGAGAGACATGATTTTCTTTTTGTGTACAAGTGCTTGAAGAAGAATTCTAAAGCTTTTTATTTGTTGATTTTTTATGTGTTCATAAGTTTATTGGGGGGTTTGTAGTATTTATATATTGGAGGAAATGCATGAACTAGCTAGTTAGGGTTATGGGTTCCAGAAATTTCTGGAATTGGAGAGGGGATATGTATATCTAGAACCCAGAATGAATGTGTGTTATGGAGATTTTGTATAGTGCATACTTTTGTTTTGCAGAGAAAGAAAGATGGGAGTTTGAATAAAGTCAAGATTATGTTGGAGATGTCTCTTGAAGAATCTAGAGCTATTGGTGATGCCATTCATAGTCAACAACTTTAATTTGTTAATAATAATAATAATAATAATAATATATTATTATTATTATTATTATTATTATTATTATATTTGTAATCGCTTTTCAATATGGAATTTGAAAGAATATTGTAGAACAAACTTGAAGGTATGAAAAGATTAATTAATTAGTTGAAAAACTGACTCGTCTTGTTTTGTGGTATGAATTAAACCCACCATTACTATTCATTGATTACCAATCTATTAGCAGCGGATCGAGACCGCGGAACCATGTCAATTGGTTAAATAAAGTGGCAGGGTTTAACAGTTATCAACCAAATTAATGGGACAATTTGTCAAAGTTTCCGATATTAAAATGTTTCCCTCATATTGGATTGGATGAAAAAAATTTCTAGACAATTCAGTTGAAAATGAGCATAATGAGAAAAATAAAATAAAATAAAATTAGAAGCTACACTTTTGTTATTCAAGAATCAAGAACCATACACTACAACATTAATGATGAAGATTCTATCCTTTATTACTAAAATTATAAAAGCAGACTTTTAGAGATATCTTGTTATTGTTTTTACAATTATAAATACCATAGAATTTGAAATCATTTCGTAGCAGAAGATGGATAATTTACCCAGAGACAGTGGAGTCGCAAAATTATTTTGTTTTTGGGTTTTCGATTCCATTGTTAAATTAATTAATCGGTGGGATGCTGCTGCCTGGCAACTCCACTTTTTTGTTTTTGTATTGAGACATGGATAAGACGCAAATGCTTCCATGACCATGTGCGTCCAACTCAATTGCCAAGGAAACAAATTAATATCGTGGTGGAACATACACTTACACACACCCGGCTTCTCTTACCCCATGCATGTATCAATCACTAGAAAATTCACAGCATGTTCAATATGGATAACATTAAATCTTATCCTTCAATCCTTATGCATTCATTACAACTGGGGACACGTGTTTTCTTCCCTGCCAATTTCATACATTTACAAAAGATGCCCCAAACAGTCTCTAACTATCTTCGTTTATTAATTTTCAGCCCCACATAGAGAGCCAAGTGATTAGGCCAAACCCAAAACACAAGCTCTATTCCATGAACATTTTTAAGACATATATATATACATGCATTTACAAGCAAACAAAAACTACATATGAAAATTATAGAGTAGAAAGTGCCCAAACTTATACTTTTATCAATGATCAATACATGTGCGCGTATAAATTCATGATACTATACATACATACAAATAGAATTGTACTTTTCTTTTTTCTAGAACTATGATGATGATGTTTCATGCAATAATGTTCGTGTGAAAGACAAGCTAGATAGATAAGATAAACATATCTTTTTTGTTAATGGGTTCACTATATATGTTCGTACAATTAATAATGCAATTATGTCATTATCAATAAATGTATATATTTCTTGTGGGCTTTGAATAAAGCCATATATATCCTCTAGCAATATGAATGAATGATTCTTCGAAAGTTTTATGCGTCAGAAAATGCGCTCATATTCCTTTTCCAAGCCAAGCTCAAGAAATGCTTCATGATATTTAGTGATAGTGACGGTGAATACAATATGAATCCCATCCACACCATTAATCCTTAATTAACTTCGAACAAAAAATATTGTATGTTCGTTATTTCAAAAGATAAAACTTTCACTAAAAACTAACAAACTTTAAATGTTGTCATATATATTACTTACTTAAGTATTATTAATAAAAATTTGAATACTTTTCTTTAATTTTGTATCTTTTAATTTAAGTTTTCAAACTACAGAAAATTTAATATTGTATTACAAAATGTTTGATCTTATAAGTTTGTGTTTAAATCCTTCAAATACTAATAATTAACTGAATTATATTGTTTGAATATCGTATTTAATTATAAAATAATTTTGTTCAAGAGAAAAATAGGGAGGAAAGACAATAAGACAGGAGAATAAATAATCAACAACATTAAGCCATAACTTAATTATAATTCCATTATTGTTATTATTATTATTAAAAAAAAAAAGATAACAAAACAAATATTTAAGATATTTTAATGAAAAAAATGGAAGCTTCTAAGAAATGAGAATCATGTGTTTATTTTGAAAGAAAAATATATAATACAAAGTAAAGTACAAATATATATATATATATATATAAATTAAATAGAAGATGCAAGTAACTTATATGGTAAATTAATTTTCACAAATAATAGTGGCATAATTTTGCCTTGTTTTGTCCGAGCATTGGCATTGGTACTAATAATTGCTTAAAACTATACATAAAGTGTCCGTTTATATCACATGGGTTGTCTCTCCTGAGTCATAAGAATATATCAAAGAATCAATTATAATGTTAACGAAATAATGCTAAAAATTACCAAAACAGATAGTTTAAACTTTAAGCGAATGTGGGAAGAAGGTTAGGATGTATAATCAATCAAAAAGTAAATCACACGTAGAATAATCATGTGATGGACGGTGATTGATCGATCATTCTTTGATGAAATTGGAATAATATCTACCTGTATCTGTACCATAATTGCCTGCAGGATATTTCAGAGAAAGTGATAAGACGAGTGAGATGCCCATTTGCATTTGTTATATATGGTGGCTGGGCGAGGGTTTAATTTGTTATCTATTTTCAATCACTTTGCACAGTAACACTACTAGCTAGCTTCCACATGCAATGTTTCCTGCTTTTTACGCCATGTGGCGTGCTTCTCAACACTAAATTAACGGACCAACTTTTGATTCCCCCCTCCCCCTCCCTCCCCGTGTACTTTAAGGATAAATATTTTGGAACATCTTTCTCATATTTTTCTGTGATTAGGTTTTGCATTCATTCATTCCCAGGTCCTTTTGTTTTAGGAAGATCATCAGTTTAGTTAGTTGTTATAGGAAAGATGTACATATGAGAAGAATCCTATTTATAATAGGATTTAACTTTCATCCTGATTTATCTTTCTTTACTAATTGATTGATGCAATTGGGATTTTGTCAATTAGCTAGTCTAGAATAAGAACATATAATACCTCCAAATTGTTTAGAAATAATCCATATTCTAGTTCTTATTAATTACTTGTAATTTTGTCTTCCTTGCTAATTTGCAAACTTCCGAATTCTATCTGGAGATAATGAAATATCAACTGACTTTGAGAGCATCTTTTCATGAATGCACAAAACACAATGGAATAAGGACATGATTCAAAATGCTTTGCATGAGCTGTAAAATGTTTATGCAACCCATGTGTGCATCTGTCCAGTAAGATTCTTTTTTTATCTTCGTCTTATTAATTTGGTCTTCTTGTTAGCTAGTAATTGAAAAGGTTCAGAGTTTCATAATTGTTTGCCTACTCATTCTTATCCCACATGTAATGTTGGTTAACTTTTTTCTGTAGCAAGCTTTCCAAGACAAATACAGGAGCAGTACCTTTGCTAAACCCACTTTAAGGAAACAACTGTCTCAAATTTCATTTATTAGAACATCTTAGTTTTTCTTTTTAATTCATAAATTAGCTTAAATATTTAATTAGTCAGTTCATAGCTCGAAAGGTTTATTGGTACCCAAAAAAAAAAATTAGTTGATTCATCGACTCTCTTTTCGATGTGTTCTTGAAACACAAGTTTGACCGTCCCTTATCATAATCATTTGGTTATCTAGTGCATTTAACTATATATTAAGCAAATTACGAGGATACAATAAATTCATCTTACTTAATCATCACCTGTTAAAAAAAATTTCCTGCAATCTTATGGTCGATGGTTAAGTTTACAGAACAACAGAATACAAAGGAAAAAAAAGTGTATGCATGTGAAGTTTTATCTGTACATACACATTTCTTACTTTGGAAGTTATTCTCAGTTGCAAGAAAGGTTTTTCTGGATTTATACCAATGGGATTATGTGAGCATAGAGCAACCCATAAATATATCATCACTTATGGGTTCAAAGACTGAAGACTATCAGCCCCATATCTCCGAGAGGGAGTTTAATTTTCTGACTTCGCACAGCACAAGAAAGTCATCGATCCAAGCAGCCAAAGATGGCAAATTGACAATGAAATTGGAAGTTGTGTGGTCTCTTAATATTATGCTTTTGTATATTTATACGAATGTGTACATATGTATGCGCTTTTGTTTGTTAAATGAAGGTAGTTTAGGAGGAAATTCAAAGTGGGTATCACATTAGTGCAACCCAATTTGTCTAGATAAGAGACACTGCATACATGTCTATTCTTAAAAGAACTAATTAAATATTTAATGGAACAAAAGGTATTTTATGGACATTGCAATCTCTCTAATATTGAATTAATTAGTCAAACATATTCTGTAGTTCTAAACTCATCAAACTAAGTTCATTCTCTTAATGGTTGTTAGTCTGTGTCTTACCTCAAAAGTTTTGCAGTTTGTGCTTATAAAAATAATATCCTGCATATTACCTTTAATTCTCTCTCACCAAACATTTTCTTTGAGAGATATGTAGAGAAAAGAGAGATTCCCTCCAGCTAAAAAGAATAGATCAATGATTGATTGGTCTTTTTCCTCATCCACCACTCCACCTTCATTCCAATCCTACGGCTGGATCATAACTCGAGATACATGTATTGTATATATGTATCTACAAAGACATGTATTTCACATCAAGGTAGGGCTACCATTTATGCAAATGTAATGTGCAAATTTTTAGGTTTTTCATTGTAATTTATATTCTTTTTATAATAATTTTCAACTTATAAATTATACATTCGTACATACTTTACAAATACAACAAAGAAAGATAAAAATGACCAGATCCTTCGCATTGATAAAGTAGCAATAGGTTAAGTAATTCCAATGTAATTTAAAAATATTACATATAATTTGTCAAACCCTGACTAACAAATCAATCCTCTCTATCAAGTTCCTCCTTGATTCTCTCTATGGTACAATATATAATTATAATTGTAACAATTAATTGTTAATGATAATTAGTAGGAAACAAGTAAGAAGCGTGTAATGGTCACCCCCTCGTGGTTTAGTTAGCAAAAAGTAATGCCATTCACAAGACTTTGTATGGCAGACCCCAACCCCCCATGTTGCTGTTTGCTTTTCTTTTTGTTAATTTGTCCCCACTTCTCTTCTCCTTTTATATATATATACCCCTCCGACTTCCCCCCTCCTCTTCATTGAGTCTTTCTTCATTTCTCGGCCCTTCCCCTCTCTCCATTTTCCTTTCCAGCTGATTCCTTAAACCTCAACACATAATTTATAAAATGTGCAGGTCCAAGGACAAGGTAACCACTGGAATTGATGTCACGCCTGCCGTTTCTAAAATCAACGGCAGGCCAGTTCTTCAACCCACTTGTAATCGTGTTCCTAACCTAGATAGACGGAATTCGTTAAAAAAGTCATCACCTGCAAAGTCATCACCTCCTGCTCCACCACCATTGCCAAGTTTTAAACCTAAGGCTTCATTGACTACTACCACTACTACACCTCCTAAATCTCCCGAGTCGAAGTCGCCACGGCCGCAAGCGATGAAGCGAGGGAGTGAGTTGAATTCGAGTTATGAAAAAGTTGGTACTCCGAGAAGTAACATTATTAGGAGTTTGGAGAGAAAGAAGTCTAAAAGTTTTAAGGAAGGAAGTCTTCGAAACTATGGGATTTCTTCATCTGCTGAGGCTTCGTTGAGTTATTCTTCTTCCTTGATCGTTGAGGCTCCGGGAAGTATAGCTGCGGTGAGAAGAGAACAAATGGCGCTTCAGCATGCACAGCGCAAGATGCGGATTGCTCACTATGGAAGATCAAAGTCTGCCAAGTTTGAAAACGTCGAAGTTGTTCCTGTTGATAATTCGAGCAGCAACATGACAACAAAAACTACTGATGCGGAAGACAAGAGATGTAGCTTTATCACTCCCAATTCAGGTATATTTTTTCTTCAATTTCATGTCCTTTTTCTGTCACTTTAGATTTTTGAGCATGAAACAAGTTAGACTAATTATTTTCTTTTGTTATTTTGGTGGTATAGATCCCGTATATGTTGCTTATCATGACGAAGAATGGGGAGTACCAGTTCATGATGATAAGTATGACTTTTTATTTTTATTTATTTATTTCCCTCTTTCTATATTATCTTCTCCCTCAATAATTATTGTTTACAAATGACTAATTTTCTTGCTTCACTTTTGATCATATATGCAGCATTTTGTTCGAATTGCTTGTTCTCAGTGGTGCTCAAGTCGGCTCAGATTGGACATCCATCTTGAAAAAACGACAAGATTTCAGGTGGGGATATATATAATTAATTACGATTTTCCAAACATTTAAAACTGCTTTAATGATATATATTCGGACTCTAATTAAACAAAAAAGAAAGAACGAACA